>VXAX01004901.1:641933-739264 GCA_013399835.1 Leptocoma aspasia | reverse complement strand
TTTTAATAATTAGATAATATTTTTAGTAGTAAAAGAATAGTTAGCAGAGCAATAGAACACATACGGAGTTTCACATTCTATAGTGCTTTCACTGATTAAGCATTACTTTACACTTCCATCTTTCAGTGCAACAAAGCTTTCGGGGAGGGTTCCACTGAGAGGCCATCTCATCTGGCCACTTCTCCCTCAGTCACAGCAGGACCAAAGTGCCCCTGTATACAGTGACAATGGGAGGTAGAGTTGAGCTAATGCAGGTTATCCCACATTCCCGGGCAGATTGCTTCTGAACTTAAAAGCACAGAAACCAGTTCACTTTCCCACAAATTTCATTCTTACTCAGTGTCTTGTACCTAAACTTTAATTGATTTCAGGCTTGTGGAATGATGTCAGCTGTGGTTATTCCCATGGCTATATCTGTGAGAGGTACAGAAGTTTTATAAATGCAACCCTGCCTTCGGCAGTACCTTCAACTCCTGGAGGATGTCCTGCAGATTGGATTTTATTTAAAAACCAGGTATGACACTTTCATCTAAGCACAATGATATTACTGCTTGGGAAGGTACTTAAAGATATAGTAGAGGCCTTTTGTCTCTCAGACGTGTTTTGTCACTTGCATTAAAAAAATGAGCCCACTGGCTAATTACTGCAAAATGGTGGTTTTACAGATTTTTAATTGTTTCCTTGTGAAGCAGTCACCTGAGGCACATTGGGAAAACTGTTACATTGTATATATGTTCCAAAAAATTGAAGAACTGAATTAATCCGAAAGCACCAGGCATAGCATGAAATCAGTCATTTGAGATGGAACAAATCAGACATAAGACAAAATTTTTCCAAACAGGCTTTAGTGTAACGCTTGCCTCTTCCCAAAAGGGACAAACTTGATGTGCTTAATAAGCAAGGGTTCTCTTTCCTAATATATACAGTATTGTTATGAAGGCACTCACAGATACCACACCAGGTGAGTTTATGCCAGGTTACAGTCATCAAAGTTATTATTTTCCACAAACCTTGCAAGAAAATTCTCTGACTCTGCTACTGGCATGACACAGAGCAGAGGGTAAGCTGCAAACATGGAGAGGGCACACGAGGCACACTCGTAATTGTCAGAACCTTTGAGGGTGAATATGTATCGGTAATGTGATGGCTACACACTTTTTAAGAAATGAGTCATATACTTCCATCAATAAAAGAGCTGTACAATGAAGAAGGCTGAATACACATGAGAGTACTCTGGCAAAGACACCAGTTTTCAGAAAATTCCAGCAACTCCACACCTGGGCTGGGCTTTTCCTACAGAGTTAGCACTTTGTCTTTTACTCATGGTAGTGTATGGCTTCCCACAATCTCTGAGTTAGTTAAAACATTAAATTCTCTTCAGACTCCTACCGTGGTTTGTACATAGTTATTTGAGTTTTGTTGTGACTTTCTCAGTCCCTTGCAGAAAGACAGAGCGCAAATTTAAGACTAGTAAATGGTTTTGACTTGGCTCCAGATCCAAGTTAACTGAAAAAACATTTTCGGAGTCTGAGTTAGGCTGATTTTTACTTAAACTAGAGTAATTCATACCTAAATTCTTTTTCCTGTCCCTCTAACAGTCTGTACTTATTTTTCCTTAGTGTTATAAATTTTTTGGCTCTGGCTATGATTTCTGGAGTACTGGAAGAAGAGTTTGCATGAGCCTTGGAGGAAACTTGGCAACCATACCTAATGAACAAGTTCAAGGTATGGTGCAACAGCCCCTTAGGTAGCAGAGAGCCTTTACTCTGTATACAGTGGACATTTCCTGCAAAGAAGGCAAGCATCAGTATGCAAATATATGCTTTTTATAATTTGTATACTCAAAATTGGTTATATGGCCATGGCATGAAATATTTTTAGAACTGAACAATCTGTTTGGGGCATGCTAGTGATGTTAAGAATTGCTTCCTCTTGTTTCATGCGAAGTGTCTTACATTATTTATAGGCACAAATTAGGATAAAATTAAAATCCAGATCTGGCATTTATAGCTTTAGGCACAGAGGAAAAACCAGAATGCATGATCTGTTTTTGCCAGAAATAGAATGGGATATGCTTCTATACCTCTGCCTAAATTCTGCAACTTAATTTAGTAGAATGTCAGAGAAAGGCATATTTTCACCTTGCCTGTGTTCCCTGGCTTCAATTTGCAGTTGTACCTATTTCCATCAGTCAAGTGGCTCATCCTGACTGCTGAAATAAGTGAACTCTTTAGATATCTTGGTGGTCAGGCTTTTTTTTTTTTCTTTCCTCTTTGCAATCTTGCTTCATTGTTCCCAAATACTCTGACTCTTTGAGACTTTTCATGGGCAAGGCCTTGGCATAACCTTGAAATAATGAACTCAGGTAAGTTTCTGATCAAATATAATTAAAAAGTTTTTACAAGGCTTTAATAAAAAAAAATAGTTAAGTATTTGTTTATGAGTTGATGTTTTGACTGATCACGTGACACTTTAATTTTCTCCTCTGCTGGCTTTTTTTCATAGCTTTTCTCACTTACCATTTGAAGGATGTTTCAAATGATCTTTGGATTGGCTTGAATGATATACTCAGTGAACTCAACTTTGTTTGGTCTGATGGAAGTGCTGTCTCATATACAAACTGGGCTAAGGATTCCCCAAAACTTGTAGAACCTGTTATGTATGACAGTCTGCATCCAGAAGATGGCCGAAATCTGCAACAGGTAAATATTGCTTAGTGTTTACCATCAAGTTTAAATCTGAGGAGCAATACCACTTCCAGTAAGCAGTACACTTCATTACAGACATGGCCCCAGCCTTCTCCATTGGTTGGTCATCTATCTTGACACTGGGACTAGACATAAAGCCTTTCGATGTTTGAAAGGTTATTTCAGAGGATAAAATGGCATTGCTGTAATTTTGTCAAAGTATTTGGCAAAATTGCAGCAATGGAAAGATTGAATAAAGGTTGGATATATTGAACAAAGCTTCTTTTTCATAGTAAATTGTTAATTTTTCAGAGACTATAAATGCAACATTAGAAATTTAGACATTAACACACACTTATTTCCATGTCTATGAAGGAAGGAGAAGAGGATGCAAGAGGAAAGAGTTCAGCATTTTAACATCTTCTTTTTTTAAAATTGTAATTGAATTACTAAGGGCCAACAGATGTCAACTACTTTCTAAGCCCATCAAACCCTCTACACTGCTAGCACTTAAATTAAACCTCATAATGCTGTAAATAAAATAGCATTCTACATAATCATATCAATACAGACTGATTTGCACACCTGCATTGCCTATCTTCTATTTATTTCTATGTCTTGCTTTCCAAACTTGCCCTTCACACTATGTCATTCCACTCATTGTCCATTCTCCCATCATTTTTGTATCCATACCTTTAGAGAAGCCAGGGATCTGGGCAACCAGCTTAATCTACACCTGAGCCAGTGCATGTCGCTCTTGCCCATGCAGCCATTGGTCAAGGCATGCAGGAAAACATAAACGACACTGCACAAACCATAGCTCCACTGCAGCTCTAATAACACTAGGAAATACCAAGCAGGGAAAAAGAAAACGTGCAAAGGTACATCCTACTTTTCTCCTTCACCTTCAAGACACTAACAGATCTCTCCTCCAGAGGATCCTTTTCAAAGGCCCAACAATTACCCCATGGCAGCTTAGCAGAAGAGATCGCAGCTTGTATTAAACTTGACATTTCAGCTTCTTAAGCTGATCTCTTGTAGCTGAAAGAGAAATTCTAAGAAGTAGAGTTGATAAGAGCTCTGCCAAGGACTGTAATCTAGGTGATTTTGTCAAGAATCAGCATTATTTATAGCTGTCTTTGCAAGTGAAATACAAAACACAACCTCCATTTCATTCTTATTCGAAACCTTACTGATAGTCACTCATTAGTTGGGATAGATAATGTGGAAAAAAGTTCTTGAGAATAAGAATGTCTTTCAAGTATTTATCCTGGAAAATAACTAAATGAACAAGCAGGCTGAGCTGGAGAGTGTACAAAAGAGGAGCTGGCCACCACAAGGGAGATCAGAAAGGACAGAGAAGGATGAATGAAAGGTACTTCTAGAGTTGTAACACACCCTACAACATCGGAACTAAAAAAAAAAAACCAAACAAACCTGAAACTACTCAGTTACAGTACTCTGTTTTATTTCTAATATGCATGTATATTCTTTTCCTTACTTCCAACAGTTTGATTGTGTTTCTCTGAAGAGAGGTCCTGCTGATGACACAGGAAAATGGAATAATGAGGAGTGTTATAAGTACAGAGGGTATATATGCCAGAAGGATAGTGGTGAGCTCTGTATTGTTAATCTTGAAAATGATAACATATGTATTAAAACAAATTTTCTTGTTTAACATACTTTATTTCTGTTTAGTTTTGGTTTTGTTTTGTTTCATTTGTTTTGCTTTTAGGTAAAGGATCAGTAAAACCTAAGGACCCATCCTGTCTCCCAGTGTTACTTAGCAATGTTTTTGAGAAAACAGCAGAATACAGGAAAAGAAAATTGTTTTATTTTTAAAAGTGTAATTTAATAGATGAAGCCCAAAAACATTTTAATTACATATGTTCATAATGATCTATAGGGTACTAAAACTAGTAAGTTTAACATTTACCCATATAAACCTCATAGTCATTAAGCTGAAAAGAGCATTTTAAAAACAGGCAGGGCAGGTGTGTTATTTTTGAATGATGGGGTAAATTTACCTTCACAATATAAAATACTGTGCATTTACTGATTCAAAATTGTCAGAGGTTGAAAATAATTTCTTTTATCAGAACTGTTGTTTTGATGTTTAATTATAAACAGCTAAGAAAAAGATGTTTCATTCCATTAGTAATTTTATATTAGGTTTGTAAATAATGAAGATGTTAACTCAATTACTCAAGTCAAATATGTGACTCCAGATTTAACTGCTTGTGGGTGGGGGGGTGTTTTCCTTTTTCCTACAGATCCTGAACTTTTTAAATCACCAGCAACAGTGCTGGACTTTGCTTTTGACCCATTTGGTGGGATTAGCTATACTGTCACCCATTCCAAAATGAGTTGGGAGGAAGCACACCAAAACTGCAATAACAATGCCTCAGAACTTGCCAGCATTTTAGACCCACACAGCCAGGCACTGTTGTTCCTGCTTGCAGAGGAATATGGAGAGCCCCTGTGGATTGGTCTTAACAGCAACATGGTAAGAACAAATACATTGCATACAAGCAGTCAGGCTGACACAGGACCTGATTTTACTTTATGCTCTCATTTTGTTGCCCATTGGGATTTCTGGTAGTGTAGTGCTGAAAACAGCATGTTACATCAATGTAACAGCCATTTGCACTGGAAATCTTCAAATAAGACTCATACAGTAGAGATTTCCTTTGGCACAAGGAAATGTTGCTGTAAAACCAGTATACAACAGCGCAGTGTGTTCTTTGGAGTCGTTTAAGGTATCTCCGATATAAATTGTAACATTTTCTACATTTTGAGTTGATTTTAATCTAAAAGTGATTCCAGGCACAATACACATCCTGCTCTCCTACCATGTGTTTATGTACCTCAGTGATCAGTGACAAGGTATCAGAGGTCACACACCTGACACCTGAGGAGGAATAATTTTTATGTGTGTGCTCACACATTCTATTAGAGTGGTCTCATCCATGGTAGCAATAGCAAACTACAGCTGTGAACAGAAACTAAGGTAAATATTAGTAAAAGGAATATGGAGGCTATATCATATGGTACATATTGACCAATGGCTGTATTTTTTAATTTGAAAATGCAATTGGTGTAATTGCTCCCAAAAGAAGTTAGATTATGGAAAAACAATCCTTTCTGTTTGTGAGATGTCTACATCAGTTGTATGACAGGAGAGGGTGAACATTTGGATGGTAGGTGTGTTTTGACACACTACACTCTTCATCATGAATCACAGTCACAATAACTACAACAAAAGCAATGGTGATGAGAGCTGCTTAAGAGCACTCCCACACACACTCCCATTCTCCATGCAGACCTCTGGGTGGTCATAACAACATGATATCTTACCTGACTCCTAGTTTTATGCCTTCTCTCATGCCTCCTTTCTTTTTTTCCCTTCCATGTCCTAATGCTTGAAAAAATGCTCTGAAATAATGTTAGATATTTTTTGGAGGTGTTCACATTTGTGGACATTTAGTCAGTTAGCATTTACAAGCTAAGAAGGGGCACTATAAGCAGATGATTCTACACTGATTACATGAGAGTCCTCTTGAGGATCCTGTATAGTAGCTATGTCACTGTAAGCAAACATGAAATTACCATATAGATTTTACTTCCAGACCAATGGCAAGTATCAATGGATTGACAGGTGGAGATTAGTTTACAGCAAGTGGGCCAGTGGAGAACCAAAGCAGACATTGGCATGTGTCTACCTAGACACTGATGGCACCTGGAAGACAGCTTCTTGCGAGAAAAAATTCTTTTCTGTCTGTAAAAGATCAAATGGTGAGTAACTCCATACATGCATCTTGACTAGAGGCTGTATAGTGCAATAAGCCACTGGAAAAATACTTTGTTAATACACCAATATACAGCAAGACAGGATTACCTAATTAGTTCTAAATATTGACATGAATTCTTTCCAGAAGTTAATTGATTCATAGTAATTACCTGAACCTTTGGTCTAAGAACCAAAGGATTGAATATTCCCTTTTTTTAACTATTCATCCTATTAGAAAAAGTAATTCACTCGCTATATGATCTGTTTTTAATTAGGCATTATAGGAAATTCTGTATCCAGTTTGGGGTACCAAAGTTTGAAAAGCTTCTCGGTCAACTAGAGTTTTCAGATGACTGGGTAACAATAATTTAAAGAAAAGACTGGAGTTGGACAAAAGACTAAGAAACCAAAGACTACAAGAAACCGTATTTTCAATACTAAACATTAAAAAATGAGCCTTATGGGATGGAATTTAATTTTTCTATGTGTCTGATATGAGTTGGAAAGGGGTGACAGACTTAAATACAGCAAGGAAAACCTTCTAATTTTATCAGTACAGAAGTCTTCAATAAATACTCTGGACAGATCAGTGAATCTCCAGCACTACAGCTTGCTAAGAACAGACAGGACTAATATCTGTTAAAAACAGTATATCAGCCTCAGGTCACCTGTGAGCACAAAGATGAAGTAAATAACCCCTTGGAAAGCCTTGCCTTCCAAGCACAATCTTGTATAATCTATATGGAAATAAGTATAAATATGATTTCAAAATTTGGCTATGTTCTTGAATTTTTAAACTTTATGGAAGATCTTGAATCATTAGCAAATTAAAATTACATGGCAAATTATGTTCTAAGATGTTTTAATTTGACAAAAAACCCTCAAAATTCATATAAAACGTCTCTTTTCGCTTTATGATTCTGGAAATCTCATTTGAGAGCTGAGTATTCCTTATCAGGGAAAGAAACAGACTGCAGAAGACTTATAGGAGGAAAAGGTACTTTGGCAGAATATATAATTTACATTCCAGCTGCATTTATCTACCCATCCAAAATGTTCCTATTATCAGTCACTATGGAATGTATTCAGGATGCAGTTTAATACAAAGTCCTGCAAGCCATGCTTAGTTATACCAACACTTTCATTCACAATCAGTTTCTACTGTAAGGTTTTATAAAGTTTTGATACTGTCAAATCACATTGATAAATAAATATGAAGGAAAATATTGGTTCAAACAGAAAGTCAGAACCATATTCAAGCCCTTCTTAGAACAGGCTTAATTTCCTCTAAGATTACAAACCTAACAGTCATTTAGTTTTGTCATACTATTTTAATGGGAAAAACAAGTTATACAAAATAGCTGGACTCCAACTACCTCATCTCTTACCAGTAATGGCACCTACTGAACCCCCACAACTTCCTGGAAAATGCCCTGAATCAAGAGGACACAAATCTTGGATACCTTTCTCTGGTCACTGCTATTACTTTGAGGCCTCCAAGAAAAGAAGTTGGTCTCAAGCTCATGAGGAATGTGCCCGACTAGGTGAGTATTTAGTCTTAGAAAGATTGATGATGTAATTAAACACATAAATAATGGATAATATTGTTAAGCAAACCTCAAATTACTTTAAAAATTCACATTTAATGCTTTTTTGGTTGCTTTTCTGTGCGTGCTTTTGCACAATAAACGTAAGCTTTGTCAGAGACAGCAGCATCTCACATTTCAAATATCAGGTGAAATACGAGTACCTCAAAAATATTAAATTCCTACTAGTTTTATGGCAAAAAAATAATTAGGTAGGGAAATAAACACTTTTACAGAGCCACTAAGGCACAGGCTGCAGGATTTGCTTTCCCTTCACCAAGCAAAAGGGACTCCACATGCAGTGCAATCTGGGAGACACAAAGTCATGGGATAGCTGTGTTTGTTAGTTACAGGGCACAGTTCTTTAAGTAGATCTCAGTGGCTGGACAACAAATGAGATGGAGGAGCTGTTTATCTTTCATGAACTAGTAAAACACACCCAGCCATGCAGTTCTTGCTCTGGAACAGCCCCATGCTGCCCCCATGGAAAGAAGAGCAGTACCTTCATCAGGGAAGGGAAAAGACACTTTGCTTCACATTTCTGAGAACTGGTGCGATGCAGCACATATTTCAGTGTGAGTAAGAATAAGAAACATCCTATACATTTCTAAAGGCACTTCCTCATATATCTGAAAATATTGACCTATAACTGAGTAAACAGAAAAAATAGCTTTGTAAAGGCATTTTGCTCTACAGCTCTATGACAACAAAATTCCTGGAATGATTTTGTAGAAAGATAAATCACATAATTACTTCAAAAAAGTAAACATTACACTAATAACAAGGATGAAAGGTTACAATTGGACACTGCTCTGTGTTCTAAATTCCTACACTTTTGTCTGCCTGTTACCCACTAGCCAGGCCAGGAAGGCGGTCATTTCCTTGTGTTCCCAACACAGCTTTGTGTATTTGCAATGCCAGGATATATGACAATTATAAATCAACTTCTGGACGTCTTCTGGACTGCATCCTCCATCTGCTGACACATCCTACCTAACCTGTTATCATCAGGCACTGCCAAAACTGCTGCCCAGCTACCGATGAGGGACAGAGCTGTAGTGGCAAGAGGCATGGTGGTGACTACATCACATGTACCTGTTTCAGCCTACTAGCACCACAGTCTGGGATGTGGTCAGACCTGTCCAAAAAGTATTGTAGGAGAGCAATTGTTCTTCTCTAAAATAGCAAAGACTTTAAAAATCCAGAAAATTTCAGAAAATCCGTATCTTTGTGCAGATTTGCATCCACACAACACACAGTCATGCTCAAAAAAAATACCACACAGTGATATAATACCCACAACAAGACTAGTGAGTAATATAAAAGAGTTGGTGCCTTTTACACACTTATGCATATCTTTTATGTGTTTAGTGACTTGAGCTCTAAGAAATGAACCACTGTGATGTGTTCCTTAATATTTTTTCAGGTGCTGATTTGGTATCAGTAGGAGACTATAGTGAAACAAACTTTCTGTCAGAAACCATTAAGATACTCCATGGAAAATCATTGAACTTTTGGATAGGGCTAAAGAAAGATGACACAGGTAATATATTTCATCACATGTTACTCTATCAAATGAAATTACATGTTATGTTAAAAATAAATCAACTTTGTACACTTGAAAGTATATATATATAGATATATAAAAATTACACAAAGTTTATTTCAAAGTATGCTTAAATGTGCTTAGAATTATAATTGAAACACTTAACTAGCTATTCATGTTATAAATTTTTGTATTCTCCATTACAACTCATTCTATTTGTCTAAACCCATGTATTTTATACATACATGTTAATTTTTAATATTAGGACAGTGGGCATGGACAGATAAATCTGCAATGGATTTTGTCAACTGGCAATTAGGAGAACCGTCAAACAGAAGGCTTAAAGACTGTGGAGAACTATGTGCATTGTCTGGCTACTGGAACACCAACCTCTGTTTTTTCAAGAAAGGATATATCTGTAAAAAAATTAAAAGTAAGTAGTATTTCTAATATGTTAAGGTTAATAATGTCTAATAATGTATTTTCATTGTACAACACAGAAATGTAGAATACTCTAAGTCTGTGTGCAAAACCAGTTGACTCCAATGGCTGCCTAAAATACTGACAAGCTCCACATGGCTTCCGACTGCTTTCTCAGAAGGCTGCACCTCCCCTACGTCCTCTAGAACTGCCATCAGCCCTGTGCACTTTGTCTAAGTTCAGCTGAATGTATTCTCAAACAAAATCTTTTTCTGATGAGTGCAATGCAAACTATTTTGTAGAAATGCTGGAGTTAGTGATTCCTTTCCTTACTGACCACTGATCTGATGGATTACAGGAATATCATGACAAACATTCTTGTGGCATTCTTTATCTACAGTATGACAGAATCATGTTTAATAAAATACTGACAGTATCTTGATAGAAAAATTATCATCTGTAAGAAAATGTGTAAGTTCAATTATCAACTGAGATTAAATCAAAGTAGTCCAGAACATGGACATTTTGTTTGGTTAAACTTCATATTTCTGTTCACCTTTGTATTACCTGCTAAATTCTGGAAGAGCAATTACCACAGGAACTACATCCACATGGAATGGTTGTCTCTGACAGAAGGAGTTACAACAATAGAAAAGTCTTTTAAGCTCAAGTAAAATGCTTGTGATTCACTGCTAATGCTCAAGACCTCCTTTCAGGAAACACCTTAAAATGACTGTGGATCCTGTGGGGAGTTTCTCAGAAATAAACATATTTGAAAACACTTTTTGAAATAACAGAAATCTGTCTCTACATGTTGTTTTGGGTATCATGACTGAGGAATTCAGATGCTCTTAGTATGAAAGACCCAATCATCCTACTAGAGTTTTACACACGCTTAGCTCCATCCCTCTGGAAGAGTGACTGTCACCAACACATGAATTCAGGGAGAATTGTCAGAAAACTCGTACTTAGGAACTTTGAAATGTTTGAAATGCCTCTTTTTTTCTTTTTAAGCATTCAGAATAAACATTTTTTTTTCCTTTCAAAAGCTCCTGAAAACAAAGAGATGTCAACAGAAAATACAGGTAAGCATACTTCCTTTTAAGTAGAATAAGATCATGCTAAAATAAAACAGGAATCCAATTACATAGTTTCTCAGAATTTGTTTTGAGAGTGTTTAAAAATAAAAAAGTCCATAAACTTTTTACTCTGTATCTCAATATAGGATATAGAGGTCATCCGGAAGTAAATATTGATTTACTTTTATGTTTATATTTTTAATATTGGGCTTTGATCAGATTTAATTATATTTTGTTGGGTGTTTGTAAAAAAAACCCCAAAGCACATGTTGAACTGAAAATCTACATGCACATTGAATTTTTTTACTTTCTCGTTATAGAAGTTTTATTTATTACTAGATTCTGAAATCTTTTAACCTCAAAGGTTATTCCATTGTACATCCTTACAGAAGAGAAAATGGAGAAAGTACTTTCTGCTGGCATCATCTGGCTCTTCGTTCTTCTAGCCCTTTCTATAGTTGGAGCTGGAAGTATAATTTATTTCTGCTTGAGGAGGAAAAGACAAAACATGCCACATATTTCAACCAGAATCAGTGGATCAGAAGCAACTGTGGATATTCAAGTAAAAGACATACATTCAGACATGTAGGCTGACCAAATGCCCATGTGATCCAACTACCAAAAATATATCTGTGATCCAAATACCAAAAATATAATATAAAAATATTTATAGCCTATATATATATAGGCTATAAATCAGTGAAATCTTACCCCAGCTTTGTGTTTTCCTACCCAGACAATAGTGTCCTTTCTTCTCAAATACACATACATCTTTCAAAATTCCTTCCAAATTGTTACAGAGTTGTTTAGTCTGGGGAGTGTATATGAGTTTTTCATATAAATGGGCATGGCTAAAAAGATGGCTCCAGAGGTGTTATGGGGAAAGTCTGACAGATATTTACTAAGTGAAAATTATTTTATTTAGCTTAATGTAGAATTTCTCCCTTTTTACACACAGGGGAAATCATTACTCATTACTTTAAATTGTTTTTCCTTCAGTGTTACGTCAGTGGTATCTAGACTATGATCAGAATCACAGAATCACAGAATTAACTAAGCTGGAAAAAACCTTTGAAATCATCAAGTCCACCCTATGGAACACTGCTCATTTCAGGTTTTCAGCTTCATAGTTTATAATACTATGAAGCTTATATATTTTCATTAATGTAAAAACTGTTATGATACCTGCATCTGTGCATTAAGTACTATTCACTTACAAAAAACCAAAAAAAAAACCAAAAAAAAAACCCCAAAAAAAACCCCAACAGGCAGAAAATTGCAAAAAAATTGAAGAGGCTCATTTAATTTTACCTCTAGGCTGAATTTTTGAATTATGCCATTTCCTACAGCCTTGCACTATTCTAGTATTCTGCAAATATCTGTATTTTTCTGCAGTTCAAATTAATAATAAAGGCAGAACAGGAGATGACCTTGCCACTGGGTTTTACTTCAGTAATGATTCTTTTAGTATGCAGAGCTGCCCCTTTTTAAATCCAAGCATGTATAATAAATGGCTGTCTTATAGTGTATTGTGTAATTTTTCGGTGCCGAGATATAAAATCACTGACGTAATTTTTGAAAATGCATTCCTTCTTTTTTGTTGTGATTTCATTTGAATCATGAAGGTGCTGCCTAGACCCTTCTCAGCTTTTCTTCCATTGTACACAGTAACAGGGTTTGTCTCAGGGGGCAGTTTATCATTCTGCATATTTTAAGATATGCAACACCCCTCCTGAGAAATGGACACACCTTTCCCCAAGAGGGCATTTGGCACTAACAGGCCTCACTGAAGAAGCATATGGGGGAGCAGGACTGCAGCAGAGGAGCTTCTACCAAATGTATGTATTGAGGAACAGATTCCTTCTTTGGCCCTTCTGTCAGAATTTCTCACTCACTCCACATGCTTACAGCCTCTGACTGACAAAAAGATGAGGCCACACTAAAAATATAAAGGGAAGAAAATACCTGGAATAAGTGGAATAGGTTTCTGCACCTGGACATCTGTGTCTATGCCTGAGCAGCTTGAGAACACACTTGAATTACCTCTATTATTTACATTTCTTCTAGATATCCATCAAGCAATAAAGGCTTCTAACTAAAAATGTTATTGATAGTTACTTAGAATGGAAGTACCCCCTTCCTCTAGGAATACTTATTTCAGATATTTTAACAAGGGCTATCTTGAAACATGGGTCATCTCTGGTAACATTTCTTCCTGACAGTTCAAATTTCCCCAGCACTCCTTTGCTGGATGGACACACATTACTCCACGTATTATTCTACACCTTTGGTTAAGCTGGTAAAGATCTCTCAACAATCACAGAAACAGAAAGATAACTGAAGAATGCATGGCTTTCCTTTTCTTACTTAATGTCATACAGACATAAGGTCTTTTAACCAAGAGCTGGTTAAAACCAAACCAAACCAAACCACAAAAAAATCCCAAACACAAAATTCCCATCCACAGGTTATTTAAAGTAGTGTTAAAAAGTAAGTAAACCAAAAGTATATTTTACAATTTATGTCATTTGAATACTTTGTAAAGCCCAGAGATAACAGCCTTCAGATAACAGTTCCTTAAGTTACTACAATAAGTCCTGTAATACCAACTCCTTGCAATAAAGAAAGTCATTGCCATTTTCCAGAGGAAATAGGAAATAGCTGGCAGAGCTTTGCAAAAAACTGTGCAAATGAGAAAAACAACACCTGCTTCCCACGGAGGTGACGAGATAAAATTGTTTCCTGGTATATACTACAGATATCTGGGAATGCACGGTTCTGCTTGCCCTTTGGATGAGTTAGTAAGGCAAGCACTTTTCTTGGTCTACATTTGCAAACAGTACATGCTGCTGGTCCTACTGTATTTATGCCAAGCTTAGTGAATCTGATAAATTAAAGTTACCTTTCCCAAAAGAAAAAAGGAAACATACAAGAGAAAAGACTTTTTTAAAAGGTGTTTGTAAGTTAACTATAAAAATTGGGAGTTTGTAACAGAAGTATTCTGGTGACCAAATTCAGCACAGTCTGAAGCCTGGCTGGTATCACCACCACGCAGGAAGCATGGAGAGCTCAACAGTCAGGCTGCTCTGCATGCCAGCTCTATGTGTTATCATATGAAAATATTTTGATATATGTTTATTTTTATGTCCAGCTACTCTATAGTTGGACTGAACATCATGACTGAACAAAAACTGGACAGGATCACAGGCTAGACATGAAGTATGTTGCTGATCCCCCTGCAAGGTAATGAGAGATCAGAGCCTGATCCAAAATGCCTCCTACAGACAGACAGAGAGCACTGTAGTGAGAACAGCACTGAAACTGAGTACAGAGTCAGCCAGTGCTCACGCCTGGGGACAGGGGCTGAGAGCCATAGCCCTGACCAGACCTGCTCACACCTGGCAGTCACTGTCATCATTACCTTCTGTTTGCAGCGTGGGACAGCACTGCCAGAGCAAGGACACCATTCAGCCTACAGTCTCTCAAACAACTGAACAGCCACTGGGGAAGAGACCAATGAGTATGAACACGGACTTTTCTGCATTTGTCATTTGAACCTGACAGTGGATATGAGTGAGACATTGCCCACACACTCACACATTGCTCAGACACAGAAGAGGGCTGCGTTGCACTTGGTTAAACTCCAAAACAAAGAAGGCCCTTACACCTTTTAATGCTTAATCTCAAATCCCAGTGTTTCTGCTCAAGTACATTGCTTGCATGTTTCTCTTTTCTTTCCAAAAAGTCCTGTATACTTAAAATCACTGTCAGTCCTGTCAGTTCAGTGCTTGGAATACGAAAACAATTGCCTATTGTGAATGCTGCTGTTTAAATTAGATTCAGAGTGGAGAAGACACCTCAGCATTGATGTGTTTCATACTAATGTGTGTCATGGGGGATTTTTATTCTCATTTTCATAAATAAATGGTGCCTGATTTTCCCTGGTTTTAATCATCACCACTTGCAATGACAACATAATCTCTTTCATAAGTAGGCTCAGCTATCTAAGGCGCCTGAAGGTGAAGGAATTCATCTCACATAATGTAGATATCTAAAATGCAGCCATATCTAGCTAAACTACTCCCCCAAGGTCATCACTGTGGTCGGCACAGAAAGATGGATACATTAGGGTGCAATTACTTGATCTGGTATAGAGACTGAAAAGAACTCTAGAGTCTCTCTGACACAAAGCCTAAAATAATTAACTCACAGTAAATGAGTTCTGCAGAATCCAGTTCTTAACTGATATCTCATGCAATTTTGTACAAAACACACTAATAGCTTTTAGTTGATTATATTTATCATCAATAGCCCCAGGCTACTCAGAAAACTGCAATCAAAACCATTCCTCATAGATTTTTTTCTCCTGGCTTGAAAATCATTACTTGTGCTTGAAAATAATTACAAAGCATCTGTCAAGCTAAAAAAATTCTGTTGATTCTTTTTTCCATACTAATTCAGAATGGAGACTGAGCTGGTAGCATTTCTTAAGCAAATGTTAAGAACACAGACAGAAGCTCCTACAAAATTACAAATAAACTTCCAAGGCAAGCATCTGCCTTGGTACCTCCACAAACACTTCCTAACCTAGTGCCGGGACAGGTAAAAAATCAGTGAAGTGTGTCTGCTCATAGTCTTGATACAATCTCTGTGTTTAATGTTCACCAAACTGTTTCCCTGAGCAGCTAATGATGTGCTCACACCAGTGAACCCTTGGGAAGGTTAAGTTGTGCTGAGCATCAGAAATGAGGGCTCTGCCACTTCTGTCTCCACCACTGATACATAGAGTTGAAATAGAAAAACTGAGTGTAAAAGTACTGTTCAGTCCCATAGAGAGTGCTGCTGCTAAAAGTTCCCTCTCCTATTCTGCACAGACTGCCATAAAACCACTGCACCTACTTTGGCTACATCCTGTTTATATTTCTCTCATCTATTTCCTTCTGTATTCATGATCTTGATGCTAAGCTGATAACTGCTGTTTACCAAGAATTGTTCAATTTTTAGTTCAGCTAAATTTGGACAGAATTTATTTTTAATTTCTGTAAGCCTCATTTCTGTTCACAAAACCATAGATCAGTCTTATGGCATAGATACATAAAGTCATAGATAAATCTTAACTACCATTTAAACATCATTACTTATTAATATTTATATAACTCAGCCACTCTACCCAACACTGTCCTCATGCAATGTAAGAAACGTTCCTGAATTATACAGCATTATTTTCCTAATGGTTTCAAACAATGCCATGTTCCACTGGTAAAAAGTGATCAGAAATGGCTCATTACTTGAACTGTATTAACAAGTAAGTTTCAAATTGTTTGCACAAATACACAGATACAGGTGAGTAGAGAATGGACTGAGAGCAGCCCCACTGAGAAGGACTTGGGGATGGTGGATAAGAAGCTGGACATGAGCTGGCCATTTGCCCTTCCGACCCAGAAAGCCAAACATGTCCTGGGCTGTACCAAACGAAGTGTAAGCAGCAGAGTGAGGGAGGTGATTCTCCCCCTCTACTCCTCTCTGCTGGGACCCCACCTGGAGTGCTGCATCCAGCTCTGGGGTCACTGGCACAGGAAGGACAGGGACCTGCTGAACCAAGTCCAGAGGAGGCCACCAAGGTGATGAGGGGGCTGGAACACCTCTGCTATGAAGACAGGCTGAGAGAGATAGGGTTGTTCAGCCTGGAGAAGAGAAGGCTCCAGGGAGATTTAGAGCACCTTAGCTACAGGAGGCT
The DNA here is from genome assembly GCA_013399835.1 of Leptocoma aspasia. Taxonomy (NCBI): domain Eukaryota; kingdom Metazoa; phylum Chordata; class Aves; order Passeriformes; family Nectariniidae; genus Leptocoma; species Leptocoma aspasia. The sequence continues at coordinate 722,419 of VXAX01004901.1, read as the reverse complement.
ACAAGAGAGCTGGAGAAGGACTTTTTACAAGATCATGTAGTGATAGGATAAGGGAGAATGAATTTAAACTTAAAAAGGGCAGGTTTAAATTAGATGTTAGGAAGAAATCCTTGACTGTGAGTGTGCAGAGACACCTAAACAGGCTGCCCAGAAAGTTGTGGACCACCCCATCCCTGGAAGTGTTCAAGGTCTGGCTGGATGCAGCTTTCAGCAACCTGGTCTGTGGAAGGTGTACCTGCCCATGGCAGAGGGTCCCTTTCAAACTGACCCATTCTAGGATTCTATTGAATTAGCTTATTGTTGCATTCTTCTCCTTTTCTCCAATTTATTCTCTTTACTCTTTATCAAACCTTGCCATTTTTATAAATCTTGTCTCAGCAATTTTTTTTTAAAAACATTTTCAAAGTAACACCTGTTACTCACTTTTCACCCTCCAAAATACATCCAAGATATCTTTTAGCAGCCAACTGCTTCCAGTTACTGGCAGTGATGATTACCACCAATATCTAGGTTATTTCTATTTCAGAGCAGAGTAAACTAGATTATTTCAGTTGAAATGTACCTACAATGACCATCTAATCCAACTGCCTGATCAATTCAGATCTGACAAGAGTGTGTTGTTAAGGCCATTGTTCAAATACCTTTTAAACACTGTCAGGCTTGGGGGATTGACCACCTCTCTTTGAAATCTTTTCCAGTTTGGCCACCCTCTTTGTAGAGAAATGCTTCCTAATGTTCAGTCTGAACTTTTCCTGGCGCAGCTTTGAATCGTTCTCTTAACAAGCACCTCCCTTCTCCCCCTCATCTTTTTTCCCTGTTGTGATTTTAGTATTAAGTTCAAAACTGGAACATTAGAAGGAGATCAAAGTATTACACCAGAGTTTTTTAGTACCTCTTTTTATATCAAGAAAAGTGGACTGGTGACTGCAGTTACCTAATTTATCATATAGTTGTAGGATTCTTTAAGAGAAAACTCAGTCCATTTCCCAAACTTTCTATCTACCAGATATAAGTTTAGAAGATACATTTAGAAAGATATTTAAATGTAAGGTCTTCATGTAATAATCTCAGCACTTTTGTTAAACACTTAAGAATACTTTGCAAATTTTATGGTTGAGAAAGAATATTTGAAATTTGACATATGATACAGTTTATGTTCATTTAGCACTCAAGCACAACCAAACAAGACTTTTTTTCCCTAACTGAACATTAGTTTTGTCCGTTCACTAGAGGGTTTCTGCAATTCCCAGCTGTTCCTAACTTTGTAATTTCTTGTTTGTAACTTTGCTACATAGTCAGAGGAAATTGTTCAACTTCATTACTTGATCCCTTTTTAATAGAAAAGAACTTGAATGGTTTACATTATTCTGGACTTTGTCTGAGTCAAGTTCCAGGTATTTCTACAAAAGCTTCAAAATGGAGAATTTTTTTTCCCACGCTGACATTGAGATGACAAGCTGGCATTGACAACCCAATATTCCATGACCCACGCACTGAGGACAAGTCCAGCTGACAAGTAAGCTTTTATTGCTTCCTCCTGGAACTGCAAAGCAACTGAAGAAGGATCTTCCCCATCCTGGAGTACTTCTAGATGTTTCTCATTACTCTGGTTATTGGGCTGAGGAATCACCGTCGGAGAGTGTGTCCTGCAAAAAATGAAAGAACCCAGGTTTGGTGTGTGCCTCCCAGTCTGACATTGGCTGGCACTGCGGGCTTGTGGAGTCTTCAGGCTGGGAGATATTCACAGCCCCACTCGGTGCCGGGGCTGGACTGTGTGATTTCCCTTCCGATCCCAACCTGGGGTGACTCGGTGGCTTGGCCATCCTCTCCCTCTGCCAGGGCAGCCACGCTGGCGTCCGATGCAGCCAAGCCTCACAAAGGAGCAGCGGCCCAAAGCGAGGGGAGACTGAACCCTCCGCTGTCCTTGTCATGAAGCCCCGGCCTCAAAGTCCCGCAGCCTTTCCCGACGCGGGGATCATCCCGGCGGGGGCTGCAGGGCCCGCACCTCACACCCGCCCTGGGCCGCACCGCCAGCGGCGGCCCCGCTGCCCCACACGCTCTGGAAGCGTCCCCTGCCACCTCTACGGGAGCTGCGGGAGCCGCGGGAGCCAGCGGGGCTGTGCAGGGCTCGGGGTCTGTCGGGGAGCCGGGAATGGCGGTGAGGCAAGTGAGACAGGAGAGGAGGGCAGGGGAGGTCAGGATAGGGGAGGGGAGGGCAGGGTAGAAGACGGGAGGGAAGGGGAGGATAGCGGAAAGGAGGGTAGAGGAGAGCATGGCAGAGGAGGGGAGGGCAAGGCAGGGCAGAACAGGGGAGGGCCCGGGCCGGGGCCGGGGCCCCGCAGCAGCCGATGGCGCCATCTAGCGGGCGCTAGCCGGGCCCCNNNNCCGCGGTTGTCGCCGCCGCCCGGAGCCGGGGGCAGCGCCCGAGCCCGGGCGGGAGCGCTTGTGCTCGGCGGGCGCGGATCCCCTCGGCTCGGGCTGCCCGGGACTGCCCCGCGGGCTGATCCCAGCAGGACGCGCGAGGCCCTGGGAGGCACGGCCTGGGCCCGAGGGAATGGGCTGCCCTGGGGATGAGAGGGAACGGCTTCAGACCCGTCATTAATTGTTTAGATGGCGAATGAGATAATGACCTGGTCTTCTCTCTCCAGCTAAAATTGTCCATTTTTCTAGCTCAAAGTTGTATGTACAATTTTTTTTCTTGTGTTTGACCTGTAAATGAAGCAGAACTAGTAAAATAATGGTAATTTTCTTCAGTTTCTCTTTTGTTGCTACCTTTTTTCCCCTTTCTCACAAATTTTGTAAGACCATCCAGGTAGGCATTTGTCATCATACACTGCATTAGGGTCACTTTAAACAATATTAGCAATAGAGAGAGAGGATGTGCGAGTGATTCACTGGTGGTTCTGGTTAGCAGCTCATTACATGGCAAATGAAAAACTGTGTGCCTCCATCTCCCTTGCTAATGAAGTGATAATGTGTGTTTGTCTCACAGAAGCATTATCAAGATCAGGTAATTGCTTTTAAATCTTAAAATTGAAAAGTCTGCAGAAATGCAAAGAACATTAGCTTATTATCATTAGAGATACAGAACTGACAGGAATTCTCCTGGCTCAATTTCAGAAACTTGTTTACACACCAGACTTGCCCCTCTTGGGGATTTAAATGTGGTAACTGTTATTTCCAACGTGTTTGTCATAATGTCAGGATGAAGATATTTAGCTGACTGCATCACTTGTCTTTCTGTAAATGTCCATTTATTGTCTTTCAGTAAATGTCCATTGTGTTGTTTTTATGGGGTTTTTTCAGACTTTAATGAGGTACATTTATTTCTTTACAGATTTCTGAGGAAGTGAAATGGAGTTGCAATTAGAAGCAATATGGCTTTGACACATCAGAGACCATCAGTGTAATTGCAAACAGTACTTCTTTGTTGTCTCTTTAAACTGTTTGCTAAGATGGTATTGACTGCAACAGATTGAGAGCCTTCAAATAAAGCAAGAATATTCTTCAGTTATCTGCACAATTAATTATATTTATTGTATGGGTGGGTAGTCATGTAGACAGCACATGTGCATGTCCATCTCTGTTTTTTGTATCAAAGCTCACAACAGAAGGCTAATCCATCCTAAGAACACAAGGCCTTGTTAGTGTTGTACTGGGTGAAGGTCACTCTAACATTAATTACATTCTCCTCAAATTTTATATATGTTAAGAAAAAAAAATTAGGTATCCTAAAAGTTGTTCTGAAAGAACTAGAAATTGCTGTTTGCTCTATTGCATAATCTCTTCTTGAAAACATTACCAATGCCAGAGGCATTACACAAATACTACATCCGCATACATAGCAATACACAAATACTACATCAGTCTTTAAAACAAGCTCTGCATTTCCTGAGTACTTTAAGATGGCTAATCTAATTTTCTGTAAGGTAGACTGATAAAAACAGTAATAAGGAAACAATTAGAAGATAGCTATGATAACTTATAGCAGAGTAAATATGGGGTTTGTATTGGAAGATAAGGCCTAACAACTCTACTAGGAGGATCCAATAAATGTGGAGACTATAGATCATACCCTATTCAAAAAGTCCTAAATCACCTGGAAGAAAGGGGTAGTGATGGTTTTTACTGATGACTCACATGTATTTATGGTCGCCAAAACTAGAGCTTGAGTACGGATACCTGCAGAGGATTTTTCCACTGCTGAGCTATGACATAATAAAATGGAAACTAAATTTAATACTGTGAAAGTCAAACTAAACTACAAGTCCAGTGACAGCTAAAATTAGCAACATTAGCTATGAAATGTATTTCTCTCTCACATGTATCCATTGGGGTGATTCCTTTAAAGTGTTTCTTTACTGTCTAAAATACTCAGATAACTTTCCTTTTTCAGGACAGTTAATTGCAATGTTTTATTTTGTCTTGGAAAAGAAAATGTATGTTTTCATAAGACATTGCCAAATGTATTCTGTTGCAGAAAATACTAATTCAAGTTCCATGCTTGCTTATATGATGGTTTTCCAGCATTTGAAAACAAACCTGAAATATGACCTGTTTATTTGTATGGACTGATTCATGGATATAGATTTTACTGACTAGCAAAAAGACACTTTCTGTAAAACTAAAAGACACATATGTACTTCATCTGGGATGACTTCCAGCTCTGTTTACTGAGGCTGTCTTGAGGACTTCTATACTAGTGCTTTAATAGGAGCTCAGAACATGAACATCCATATGTTTGGTATTTTGAAGCTGTTGAGTGTTTCACTTGATCTAGTGCTCATACGGGGCAGTTGGAACTAGATGATCTGTAAGGTCCCTTCAATCCCAAACCATTCCATGGTTCTATGATTCCACTTACACTTTTCCACTGATTCAGATGCTTAGCCAGTATGTAGGGCTATGCCAACTTGCTTCTATTCAAACACATATTTATATAACACAAGTGATTAATAGATTACAAGGTCAGAAAACAGCATGATAATTGCCTTCTTTAATCAGAGACCAGATTGTAAGACTTAGATCTGAGTCAATTCATTTCAAGCTATTCTTCTACCATATCTTTTGATTATTTTACAGAGATTATATATTTTTTCACTACCATCAACAACAGAAACACATTAAACTGTCTCCCTGCTTTGTTCTTGTAACATCTGCTTTGTTTCAGAAATATGCCCTTATTGCCTGCAAGATTTCCTTCATGGGCTTGTTATTCCTTCTCACTTAGATTAAAAATATCCTTTAATCTTGCTTTGTGACTAAGTAATGAACTTCCAGCACTGTGTTTATCTGTGCAGCATGCTGGAAATACTTTGTCCCTCGAATCTTAGGATGCTTGGAATGCCAGTTACTTAACCTATAAAGTCTTAGGATAGGGCAGCTAATAATGCTTTTCAAGATAGCAGCCTTCCAACCACCATCCATTCAGCCTATCAGTTGCTCAGAGATGTGTGCTTTGTGAACACACTCATATTCATTAAAATGTAACTTGACTTTTAGTCAGTTTAAAGACAAAAATTTGAAGTTTCTTTATATTACAACAGATTATACTTTAACATTTTTTTTTCAGTTTTAGCGAAACCAGTTTAAATATCACTTTCAAAACTGACATAAAAGTGCTACATGTAAACAAGCCTGTAGGCATGTACAGCTGCTTCCTGAGAAATTTGTTTGAGACTCACTGCTGCTGAAAATGTAAGCTGGGTTTATTGTGCCTAATGCAAAGTGGATTTATTTGTGCTCCTGTGTAGGCTCTGCTCACTCTAGGAAAATGCTCTATGCTGCACATCATGCAGTAACTGGCAGGACTGCAGTCTTACCCAAATATGATAGATGAGGTGAATTGGTGGATTCAGGTAAAATAATTTGTGAGCATCTAGCTGATGTACTTTTATCTTTCTTTCCTTGAGAAAGTATCTCAAGGGAATTTGATAGATCTTTTGTGATGGATTTTTCATGGAAAATATCAGTCTCAACCAGTGAGTTATTTTCTGTATTTAAATTGGTTTTGGAATGGCATATATTGCACTTATGCAAATTTTGTCAGGGAAATCCATTATGGTCTTATAAATTCAGCAAAGGTTTCATTGGTTTGATCTTGTGTTCATATCCCACAATTTATTATTAAAGCAAACGTTGTTAAAGGCTGTGGTAACAAACTACAATGACTTATTTCACCGATGAATCACTTCTGGATATAGAAATATTTTCAAATTATACAATAGAAGTCAATTATTATCTAGTTGTACATTTTAATTTTTATTAGAAGGGCTTTTCTTCCTATATTAAACATTAAACCAGCACTTTATATTAAACTATTAAGAAAGCAATCAAGAATTATTGCCAAGAGTAAACAATCATTATGCAAAGTTGTAGGTGCAGTACTTGGAATGTTCAGTAATTTTACTGTTTCATATTTAATTTATGTTTGTAGTAGGTAAGTTATAGACAATTGAAAGTGCCATCTTTTTTAGCAAAAAATTTAAAGCCAGTTCTCTAAACTGTGATGAATCAGGAAAAAAAAAAGTGTATATACAAATAACATAGAGCTCTAAAGGATAAACTCTTGTGGTCTGTTGTTTTCCCTGTTCAAAAGGACATGAATTTAAATCTCAGCAGGATCTTCAGTGTAGTACTTTACTGCTGCATAGGGAGTAAGAGACGATCTGGAAAGAAGGGAAATTTGCACGATCTGTTAGTTTTCTTTGATGTTTCTACTAGTTTGGATTTTTATGGCAATGTTGCAAATCACATAGCCGACAAATGAACTGCGGAATCACTACGAGTTAGAGTTCATGAATATTCATCAGATCAATTACTATATTAAGAATGAAAGCTTGGTAGGTTTTAGTGATAGTGTTGCAGCTGTCTTCCATATTTATACAATAATATGTAATCAAACTAATGAATTCTTTGTCTTGATAATATTTTTTATTATGCTGTTGTGATCCTTAATGTTTCATGTAGGGTCCTCTGCAATACACGATTTAAGAGCTCCATTCTTATCAAATTAAATGGATTCTTTACTAAATTAACCACTTATGAAGGTGTTTTACACATCAGTTTAAGATTCTCAGCCTTGGGCAGTATCCTGGATGAGTTCCCAATTTGAGTTATAGCTAAGGCTAGAAATTGAAATTCGAAAACTCTTACTTGATAGGAATATTTAAATAAAACATCATGGAATGTGGCCAAGTGTACAAGTGTTCTCTTCAGTTTCCTGCAGTTGCATAAGGCCAGATTACTCTTGGAGCTGCTGGAATTGTGTGCTGTTACAGAGCGGTCTATGTTGTAGCCACTGTAAGAAGACATCAGATCTAAAAGCATGAATGGCCAGTTTCTTAATGAATGGAACCTTAAAAATTTCATCAGTGATGACCCCAGTGCATCCCAAACAGAAGAGTATTTTCTCAGTCAACAGCCAAACCAACAGTATTTTCTCATACAGATGATTGAGAGCAGCAGTACTGTGAAGGAAGCTGTCAGTAAATGTCTTTATACAGGCAAGGACTGTGTTTTAGGCAGGCTGACAGAGCAGAGGCTGGCTTGGTGTATACACTCAAAGTTACCACCTTCAAGCAGGGTTATTTCGTAGTGGTAGCATGCCCCCTATTGTAGTGTGTAGTACTGTCCTCACTGTCACACCTGTGCAAATCCCCGTGACAAGGCACGTCTGCTCTGTGTGCAGCGCTGCTTCTGCAGCTGCCAGTGTCAGTGCCTGTCAGTTCAGCTATCCCATCTTTCATAAACAGCACCTGAAATCATGCTGAAAAATAAGAAAATAATACCTGAGTCTCCAAAGGAAGTTAGCATATTTATCTAGTCTTCCCTCACACTGGGTCCCTCCACAGCAGCTCTTTGCTGAACTATGTTAATAGTGGAAGTAGTGTGGTGGATCTATTCCCCTAGCAGCCCTAACCAACAGAATCAGCCCGGATTGACAAGGTAGGATGTGTCTGTACGTATGTCCAGTGTTTCCTAGTTTAGGCAGTTTCTGTTTAGGTACAGGCTTAGAGATCTTGGAGAGTATTAGACTAATCTTAATCAAAAGAGCTTTGTTGTGTGCTTGGTGCAATGTGTAACAGTCCTAAACTCCCTTGGGCAGTGACTCCCTTATTTGTGGAGCATTCCTCAAGCCTTTATTGGCATGACATGCTGTGTCACTATCTTACAAATAAACACTCTCAATATGTTATTCCAGTATAGTATGCTACTGGTGTGTTAAGAGCAGCTGGAAGCAGCCACTACAAAAATGAAGATAATATTTTCATGTTTCACATGAATCTACTTAGTTTAATTTCTTTTTCTTTTAGACTAATGGTGTTTTCAATTAATTTTCTGTTGAAAATGGCCTGTATTGCTAAAAAAGCCAGAAGAAAACAAAAGCAGACTGTATCCTCTCTTTATACAGAGCTAGCTGAAAAATGAAAGACTGTAACATAAAAGGAAAATTATATCTTTGCAAACAGCTTCAAAATAAGCAGTTTAACTTAATAGTTGCAATATGGGGACATGATATTTTCTTAAGTGCAACAAGGATTCCATTTAGCTTGCAGTTTAGCAATGGCAAGTTAAACATGAGTCAGCAGTGCCTTGGCAGCCAGGAGGGCCAGCCATGTCCTGGGGTGCATTGGGCACAGCATCAGGAGTTGCTCACAGAGAATGTGCCCCAAGACACAAAGAAAATGCTTGGAAACAAGATTTCTTGAGAAATACAGGATGCATCGTTCATGTGCAAATCCAGTAAATCCAAGCAACATTTATTTGTAGTTTGAGTAAATTCCTGTAAAATGCTTAACTAGTCACCAGGTGAATCCACAGAGCTTACTCCCATGTCAGCAGCAAGAGGCATCTCCTTGTGACTTCTGGTTGCAATGCACATGCTGTGAGACAGGACTCTTGGAAAGAAAGGTAGGTGTTTTCCTGCCCTCATCTTCGCTAGCCATAATCTTTAGTGGCCATCATGCTATACTTATCTACCTCCTCCCCACCTGTGCACAAATTTTTCTTTTGATTTTTAGAGCCAGGCACCTTGCAGAACATGTGGGAGAACAGTGAAAACTGCTGCAGATTACTGACTTTTTGCATCGATACCAATGTTAAGGTGACCTACAAAACAGTATGATTCCAAGAGCTGTATTATATTAAGGTGATAAACTAAATCAAATAATTGTTATTAGTACTGGTTTAGAAATACAGGAGAAAAAAGAAAGGGTTCTGCTAGTTCTGCTAAAAAGCCCTGCTAAAAAATGCTATAAGTATGTTCAATTTCAGCTATGAGGAGTGTAGTGTCCTACTCACATTTTGAGTATTGTTTGAAATGGGAAGGACATGGGGTTTGAATGTATACAAATGAAAGCAAAATTATTTAGTGATAGAACAACTCTTATGAGAGAGGAACTAGAAGGAAAATACCTAAATCTGGACTGGAAAAAGCTGATGAAAGATATTGGTAATAATTACAAAATCAGGAAAGTTGTGAATAAAATGGGTACGGAACTGTTATTGATTGAATTTTACAGTATGCTAAAAATGTAGTAAGGGAAAGTTAAGAGGAAATTGATTTTAAAGGGATGAAAGTAAATCCTACTTTATACACAAGGTGGGGAATTTCAAAAATATTTTAGCACAGGATCTTATGAAGGCAGTGCCAAGATAGATTAACTAAATGTGTGGAAAACGTTTATGAGCATTTACTAAAGGCAACAATCATGGGTGTGCTCTCTAACAGCTCATTCTAACTCATTCTGACTTCATGTGCTGGGTGTGAGGGGAATGGACCCCAGTGTCAGGCTTGCATGCACTGTCTAAATAGCATTTTCTGTTGCTGTGATATAATGCTGAGCAAGGTAAAACAATGCTTAAGGCCAGTAGAGCTTTTCTTAGCCCTTATGGTCCTCTTCTCTGGCTTATTCCTTTAATTTCACTTTCCATCCTTCTCTTCATATGGTTTGCCTTGGAGCTTGTTGCTTATCCCAGTCAAAAAGTAATTTAAAATACTGAGCCTTATTAAACAGAATAAAATAGATGAAAGCCATGAACTTTTGCAGGGTTTGGGTTTTCAACAAAACCATGGATGTTTCAGAAAATGCACGGGAATTATAAAACATGCCTCATAATTTGTGAATATGGCTAAATTACTGATGTAACTAAGCTAAGGGGTTTGTGCTGTAAAAATAAAAATGTTTCATTTTTAGGATATTGTTAAGATTCTGTGACAATCATCATGTAGTTGTCTATGCCTTTTATTAGCTAAGTGCATAAATAGTTGGATGTGTACCCATTTGAGGATGTGTTTTCAAAGCTATGTTATGTCACAATGTGACTGGGCTACCCTGCAGTGCAGGTTACATCTTCACAGATAATAGGTTTATTATTGTTGGGAGTACAGTATGGAAGAGTAACACTTTCTTCTGAAATGTACAGATGGATGGATGGATTTAAAAAAAAAGAGTAAGAAAGAGAAATGTTGGAACAAACTGTACTGTAGACTGTTCATAGACTGTTCATGTTGGATCTTCTGTTCTTACTGCCTCCTCATTTATAACATTCATTGAGAGATGACATTTAAAAAGACATTAACATTAATGTCATGGATATTGCAGCATGTTTAATTGAGTCAAAATATCTCTTGAAGTAAGTCAATCTACTTTGCAAAACAGAATTTAGAATATATTTCTTCATTGTATCATGTATCATCTTTGATAATCATTTATTTACTTTGACAATTTTGAGTCCTACTGTAAAATTCACATTCCTCTGCTGCCAAATAAACTTCATTGCAAGTTGGAGGAATAAACAAAAGCAATCTGGCATATGCACTTAAACATCTACCTCTAAAACTCATCATTCATGAGCTTAATATGAAATAAAAACACGTGGAAATTGTTCCATGCAGCAGAGGGCAGCAGTAGTAAAATGGTGTAGCAAGAAGATGATTGCAGCATGTCTGCTTTTATAATCTTTAATACAGTGCAGCTCAAATAGTAAAAAAAAAAAAAAGAAAAAACTGCTAAAAGGAAACAGAGTTAATTCTTTATTTCTGTCTTCTTGATGATGTTGATGTCAGCATTTATTGTCATTAATAAGAGAAAATTATTTTCATACATAGTTTCTAACTTCTGGGCTTGAATTACTGTGGTTTTCACTTCACAAAAAGATCCCTGAACCTTCTACTCTGTAAAATTTGTATTTTTCTTTGAAAAAATCACACAAGATCTGGTTCTCAACTAGCAAATGAACTTTTTTTTTCCCTGAGATCATAAATTGCTCCTTCTACAGATGCATTTTATTAGGGATTGCTTCATTACATTCTAGTGGTCAACATCCTGTTATACTGCCTCACAATCAGTGAATTCTTTTTCATGAATATAAAAATGTTGGAAAGCCTTGATAAATTAAACAAGTATCAGATGCAATGAAGATGTTTGTGTACAATGGCTTTGGATATTTTCTTTGGATCCACTTTTATTAGTATGGTTTATGGTTTTCATAGCATTTTTTTTTGTTTATTTCATGTCTTAGCTGAGTCCTATGTCTGCAGCTTTCCTGCATGTAGGTACTAGTAGAATGCTTTTTCTAGCCCTTGTTTTGCATAAAACCTGCAGGAATCTTGAATATTTTTGCTCTTCTGTCAGATATATTTAGAAGTGGTAAAATTGTTAATAACTTACTGGGGTGAAAGGAGTGAGAGAATCCATACAGAGACAGGGAGGGATTTAAATGTAATTAATAGTACATATGTCTACAGCAAAGAAAATCTCTCAAGGTGCTTTTAGCTGTCAAGGATGTTATAATTACAGAGATTACAGTGCAATTCTTCTCACCCAAAAGTTTGGTGTGGAATAGGCCTGACCAACTGCCTCCTAAAATGCCTCAGTCTCTAAAGACTGTACAGGGATCCAGAAACTTCCATTTTCTGTGAATTTAGGTAAGACTCATCTTAGCTACACACACAGATCTTGTCAGCTTTAGCCTCACTTATTCAGGAGATGACACTGAAAAAAGCAAAAAAACCCTTCTTTTTTTAAACGAGGGGAAAAAATGAAAATAAAATAAAAGAAAGAGAAAAGATAAATTAAGAGTACACTCAATTATGAATAATAAAGGTTGGAAAGTGTTTTCTTTTTTTAAAAAAACATGGGTGAAAGAGGATTAGTGTTTTCCATGCATATGTTAAAAGGCTTTTTGAACTATGCTTTTATAGAAAATATTCAGGTTAGAGACCAAAGAGTTTCAGGCAGCTTAAGGGTGTCAGCTTTACTGTAAAATTTGTAGATTTTTAAATAATTGATTCATTGATATAAAGCTAGAAATTTGCATTCTGAAAGATTTAATTCAGCTTTAACAATATGTTGAAGAAGAGATAACATAAAGGAGCATGCCAAAATGCAACAGGATCTGTTTTTCCCTCTCTCACAAGCATGTGTTTTCCTCTTTCAATGACAGTAAAGGTAATCTTTGGCAGGTGTATCTCAGATTCCTCTCTGCAGTAAGAGAGCAAAATGAAGTTAATACATACACAGAAAAGTGTGAAGTTAGCCAATATACCAGTATCATTTATTGACTTTAATTGGCAAAATTTATTTGCAGAAGAGTTCCATGTCCCTCAAAAGCAGGCATAGAAACAGTGCAATGAGTCATCACTTAGAAGATGGGGAGGAAAACCAGTACATTGGATCTATCCATTCTCCATCTGAAAGTGCATACAGACACACTACCTTTTTTCTTCACTTTGTCACTGGTTTATGAAGAGCCTTAGTTATCTTCCTCTTACATAAAATTGCCTCCATTTCCTCTTTAGTTCCTTTCAAGGTTTCTGCAGAAAAAAATACATTTTTAAAAAAATAAAATTCTGGTAAAAAAAGCCCCCAACTCTCCTTGTAGGGAGTTAATTTTGAAAATTACTTCAATGCCCTAATGCTGTGCATACTAATCCACTTAGGCTTTCTTCTTCAAGCTTATGAGTGCCAGCCATTGACTTGTTCTACTTGGCTACTTTGAACCTCACACTGGGTTGCAGATTGTATATTGTTAAATGTAAGAAAGCGTATCCAATTGTTAATAATTACTTACTTTAAATTCATTTAAATAAAATGTGAAAATTAAGATTACACTTTATAGTTATGGTTTTTCAAATTCCTGGTGCAGGGTGGGGGGTGTGTGTATATTTAAGAAAGGCAGCGGGGAAAGGGCGATTAGAATAAACTTTATTCTTGCATACTTCAAAATCTATTTCCAAGTTTGTGGAAAGCAGCGTGGGAACAAGAACCATAGCAAAATCAGAGCTGCAGGAGGCTTGGTTATTGTCATACTAAACAGGTAAGTTGCTTGTAGCAGACCCTCAGCTCCAGGAAAGTTTCTGCTTTCAGTGTTCACAAGCTACTCACATTGAGCCCTTCAGTATAAATCCGTAGCACACGTGAGAGCTTGCTTGCTGCTAAATCAAAGTACAAGCACTTGCTTAGAAAAGAGTTAGCATGGACTGCAATTCAAGACTACCTGAATTTTTTTTTAACAGATTTTTTCTTGTCCTTATCTGTAGAGAGGAGACATGAGGAGCAAAGGAGAAGATAAAACCAATTTCTGTACTTTTGGAAGAATTTGTGCAGCAGAAGGAAAGGCTTGAAAAATCTTTACAGAGAGAGTATTGGTACCGAATTGTCACTGTCCTGCAGATTACTGTTTTGCTTTTTAAGATGTAACTTACACTTGTGTGGGTTTCTAGCTCTTGCTCTTTTTATCTCATTTTAATCAATTTTTAAGCTTTAAACTGAGCTTATTTTAGCCTAGTGCTTTGAAGATAGCATTTTCAGGATTTTCTAAAATTATAGTTGCCGTAGACCCACCAATTCAAATTGAAGGCTACAGTAACAGATAGAAGTGTGTTGGCCACTGAACTAACAGTTGATACCTACAGATGCCTACAACAATTCTTTTCTAGGAGCTAATGATACAAAGAATTCTATGGCCAGCACTGGCCAGCCAGAACAGTGTGTCCTCTTGTAATAAAAAAAGAATTGTTCCTAAATTTGATAGAACAATTCTACAAGGATATATGGTGTGTTTAGCTCAAACTGTATTTGCAAAGTTAAAATTTTGTATTTTTTGTATGTTTCTTATAGGGTAGAAAAAAGCAAGTATTTAATTTAGAATCCAATGGTTGCATATGTGCATTTATTGTGAATACTGGTATTCAAGTTTACTATGCTTCTATAGAGAGAAACAATTATTTTAAAAGTGAAAAAGTTTCTTTCATAAAGTACAAGCATTTCTTATTATGAACTCCCTTCTCAGTGCCCTTGTTACCAAGCCTTCAAACAATTAATATACCAGGCTATATGGTAGAGATAGTGGTTTGTCAGTAGTTTGTCGGTAGTTTTAATAAAGTAAGGTCACTGTCATACAGTGAAATTTGCATTTGGCTAAATTGCTTTCTATCAATACTGGTTCCTTCATTGTCCTTCCATTCTAGGATTTTCCTTTTTTTTTCCTTTTTACCTTTATTGCTTCAGCATCTGTTACTTTAAGCCCATCTAATCACTCAAATATTCTGTAAGCTCTTCTTACTGTTGGTACCACTTACACACTACCTAAATTTAAGACAAAGAGATGGAAAGAAACTGTCTTCTCTCATTCTGGCTTGTATTCATGACTAAGAAACTTATATTTTTTTTCTTTTTTTTGGGGGGTAGACTAGAAGACCTTGAGAAACAGTCATCTCTCAGACAACAGGCTTTTGCCTGAAATTACTCTTCTGTATTGTGAGAATTTTTTTTAGAACTGAACACTGAGTCATAGTTTAAAAAACAAGTGAGTAATCACTTGTTATCTCCATTTCTCTAGCAGTAAAAATTATTTATAAATATTTTATTAATATTTATGTAAAGAAAAAATACACAATTACATATAAAAACCTTTGAATGCTTTTCAAGCATAAATTGATGGGTATCAGCAGGAAAGGAAAAAAATCAATATTCTGAGGTCAGAAGTCAATGGCTAAAAAGCTGCAACATACAATATATGTGAGTTTCCTACAAAGTGAATAGTATAATTTTCAAAAGGTTTTTTTTCAATTTTTAACTCTATTTTTTTTTTCATTGAAATACTAGTTAGTGTTCTATGCTGTAATACTACACAATATTTCATTTGGGATATTTATATTAATAGTACAACATATATGATTGGACTGTAAGTGCTTTGGACCAGGTAAGACACTCGTAGTAAGATCAACTCAGTTTTTGAGCTCAGTTTCTTTGGAAACCTAAAGGAACAAAAAAAAGAAACAATATACATAAACAGTCTGATAACACTGCAGAACAAAAACATATAATAGGCAGTGAAAAGCTTAGAAACTGATTTGTGCATCTCTTTAGCATAAGAGGTAGTGAGATAACTGAAGCTGACTTGGTGGTCTAGTAGCTGTACTTTAATGTTTAGGTACCTTCATAAAAGTTAGGCTTCTAATGTTCCTAAGAATAATAAACACAAAAACATTTTTTTACCTATGTGTTCTTTAAGTAACAAATGACCAGCATTATATCCATATCTACAAAACCTCCTTTTATTCATACCCAAGATACTAATATCTCCCATTCTGACTAAGTTCTTGATAATAATTGCTGTCACTGAATAGTCTTGATGGTTATACCTACATCCAAGTGTATTTTGGTTTTCTTTTTCTGTTTTGTTTTAAACACAACCAGATAGTTAGCTATAGAGAGACTGTGTGAGGGAGAAGTCTGTAGTCAGATGGAGGCAATTAATTAATTTTTAGATCACACTTTCATTTCATTTCAAAACAGTTTTCATTACAGCAATATTTTAGGAAAATAAATGTCACCTTAATTCTGTAATATGTGAGAAGGCACCTCTGGGGGTATATTTCTTAAAATGTAAGAAGAGTGTATAGTGTATAGGCCTAGAGTGTATAGTAATTTATAACTTCTTTCTTTCTTGCTATTCTACTTTAATGTAAATAGATTTCCAGGTCATCTCGGACAACTTTCTTTGCAAAACAAAACAGAATTTTGTAATTCTGAACTAAAATAAGATTTGTTCCAGGCATATATATATATATATATATATGCTAATACGTGTAACTCAGATAATTTCAATACTATTAATTTATTTAAATTCATTGGCAACCTTAATATATGGGATATTGCTAAGATTGGCATGTGATGCCAAAAAAAGCTTAATTGACTGTGGTAATTTTAAAGTACTGACATTTTTTATTACAGCACCCTGGCATTACATTGGCAAAGATACTTTATGTATTGAAATTCTACACAAATTTCATGCAAAATGTAGTTCTTTCATATGTCAATATGCTGCCCATGGCTGTAATTATACAATGTGCACACATCACATTAATAACATGGAGGAAAGCTTCAGTACCAGAGGATTCTCTTCTATTTGCCATAATTGCTGCGATTAGTAAAAAGGAAAAAAGTGCATTTACTTAGTCCATCAAAACAAGTCACACAGTACTGAAGGAATAAGAGTTATATAGCTGCATTACCCAGTATGATGTGAGGTTCAGCAGGGGTCTTCCTAAAATTATGCCTACATCCTCTCCCGTTCTACTGTAAAAGTAAAATAAAGCTATTTGTCGTGTTGGTAGGGCTCATGGAAATGCCCTTGTCATCTCAGAGTGAGTCCTCTATAGTGTTTTCCTATGCCTATACAATTTATTCACCAATCATTTGAAACCCAGTAAATTGCAGAGTGCAGAGATCCATGGCATCTGTGAATGGGCAACTTGCTTTTGTTCCCACAGCAGGTGTGAAAGTGGGAGAAACTAGATAAGCTGCAGTTAGTCTTACTTTGGTTCACTTAAATGAAAACTAACCAACTAAATAAACCACTGTAACCAGAGAGGCCTTGCTACGTGTTCTATGTCTAGTTATGCCATTGCTAAATTGTCTTCATTCCTTTTCACTAAGAGCATAAGTTGCTGTATGAGCTTTCTAAATCATAAAAGGTTGTATCTGTGGGTGGAAAAAATTTATATGCAGTTGTCTGGGATCATGAATCTGGTAAAGAAATAGAGTTTTGAGAGGTTCACATTCTTATCACTCTTCTTTTTGTCTTATTTCTTCTTCTTTTTTTTTTCCTTGCGTCATCCACCTATGCCTGCCAGCAATCAGTTGCTTTCTTGCAAGTACCCCAGCATGGTAATTGTTCAAACTAATTTAAAAATATTGATTTTTTTCTGAAAACTCTTGATCTCAGATCCTTGCTTTAATATGCCAAGATATGTAAGTAAATGTAAGATGGAATAACATTTTTTTAATTGTTTATTTAATCAGAAAATTCATCCTACCTTTGGTTTTGCTATAGAGAGTCTGTTGTCATGTTGGAATGGTAATGTACTTCACTCTGAATTACTCCAGTTCTCCAGTTCTTCCCGAGGTTTTCTTCCATGCATATTAGCATTCTACAGTAAATGGAGAGTCTCTGGCTTATGAGTGTTGTTCATGGAGTTTTTTCCACTTTATCAAAATTCTCCAAAAGGCATGCAGTAAAATCTGAGTCAAAATGTTAGTCTTGTAACATATGAGGTACAATATTAGTGAGAGGTGCTTTGGGAGGTTTTGAGATATTAAACTGTATAAATGATTTATTTTTTCTGTGTATAAGTAAATTTCTAATGGGCATCTAACTACACAGCTCTGTAATTGTCGTGGTCCCATTTGATCAGTTGGCACAGCTTCGGGATGGGTAAGTAGTGGGGAAATAATGCTGCTGCACAAGGGTTTGAACAAAAGACTTAGCAACTGATGCCAGCAGTTACTTCAGAAATCCAAGTGCTGTGTAGACATAATAGTTCTTTAGAAACAGTGGCATGACTGAAAACTCAGTGTCAAGGGTAAAAGCACAGGGTGAGCCTTGAGTCACCATCAGTGATTTTGCCACCACTGAGAAGCTAATTTCCAAGCCAGGAGAGGTTTGCAACACTTAGTCATAAAAAAGGAAGTGAATTCCCCTTTGAGATCAGCCATAGTAGCCTGTACCAATTATTATCAGTGTTTTTTAATGTACTGAATATTTTCTTTTTTACCATCACTCTGTAATATGATATTAAAGTAAGTTGTAGCCAGTATTATTATGCAAATCTGTCAGAAGCTTTCAATAGTTATGAATCATCAAATGTGTTTTTAAGTGTTAGCTTTTCTCAGTGAACTGAAACAACTCATCCTCTGTTTGTACACTTCAATTGGATGGAATGAATTCTTAGTTTCAATTTGTAATTATACACAAAACATCAAATTATATACAGATAAACCTATTCTCTGTTTGTTTGGAGATTGAGCAACCCCCAGAATTAAATGCTGGAAGCTATTCCCCATTATCTGAGGAATTATTTTTATTAGTGGAACAAATCTGGACATGGTTAGCTTTGTTTGACAGAACAAATTATATAAAAGCCAGAGGAAATGCATATTATCATGTGCTTCTGCTTTGCAGTCATTCTTATAAAAATATTTATATGAAAAATTTCTGTAATTCTTGTTTTCATAAAGTGGTATATTTAGAAATGTTAGTTTGATAAATGTCTTCTGTAATGTATGAAGTAAAATAAAAGAATATTTAAAAGTAGGACTGATTTTTAAAATACTCAGCGTTCATCACACAAGAATCTGTACATGTATTTGTACTTTGTGTTTTTGAGCACATTTGTTTATATTTTGCATTTCCCTCAAGCTGGCATTGTCAGTTGAATTCCTTTATAGTCAGCATCAGTTGTCAGTTCTCAGTCTTGCTAAAACAAGGCTGTTCCCTTTGAGCTCACCACCTTGTAAGAGACATTACAGACATTTCAGAACCCAGGATTTTTTGTTAATCTAGCTTTAAAGAGAATTATGATGTTTCTATTACTACAGGCTTACTGCTTCACAGGATTTGTTGAGCCAGCTGAGATGACAGTCCTTCGTAACAGCACGGAAGGTTTGGAAGGTGGGAGAGTGATATGACTGGTGTACCAGTCTCTAGAAATCTGTCAGTTGTGACAGTTTTCACTAAGTTCCAGTGCAGTAATATTGTAATAGCATGGTGATGTAAATGTCAACTTCGTAACCGCGTCCCTCTGGAAAATCTGAGTGGGTGGACGACATTTTTTTTTCACCACAGGCTGAGCTATCCCAGCTTTTTCAGTTGGTGCAAATGTGACACAGGATAAGTGGAGATGAAAGAGGCTGTTTTCTATGGGCAGTGTTTTGCAAAGAAAAAATATAATTTTCCTATGGATGTGCTTGAAAAGATTTCTATTTCTATTGTGTTCTCATATTTTCCAGAAGTAGTAATATTTTAAGGAAAAAATAAAATTGAGATTTGTTGTAGAATTGATAAAATAATTTAGTAACACAGAGAACAATTATGAGTGCTTGCATATATTATCCATCATTATGATTCTTTAGTAGATTTTGTAAATCTTGTACTTCTAAAATAGACTGTTTACATAAAATGATAACTACTAGAATATATGAAATAAATTCAATAATGCAATGCTTAGAACTTGCAAGTACAAGAAGAACATGTACTAATTCCTATCCACCTCCATTGTTACCTTAAGGGCAGCTCTCTCCATAGCAACTGAAAACTTTTCAAGGCAGCAATAAACTAATCCTCTCCAGCTTCCAGAGCACCATCAAGGAATTTTAAAAACATTGGACTTTCAGCAGCTAAATACTTCTGAGTATTCAGAAGGCCAGAAAGCTAGATACACAAGCATTCTTTTTCCCTTCAGAAGGTAAGAAAATAACATTTAGAAATAAATGTTCATAATCTCTTCATAACAATGATACATATTCCTAACAGTAAAATATATCTAAACACCGAAAGATTTCCTAATATCTAAAAACATACTAACTTTTGTCTGACTAAATGTCCATTTGAATTCAGCAGTTCTGTTTCAATTTTAAGTATTTTGTTAGCAGAGTTTCCTTTAAAATAAGACATGTATATCATATTGCAATTCAAAGAAGACAAATGTATATGTGGCTGTTTAACACATGCGTTACTATCTGAATATGTATGTCACTGCCAGCAGCTGCCCATCAATAAAATCAAAACTTCTGTGGAAAACAGAAGTGAAACTCTTTTATATTTCTTGTGCTTTGATATCGAGATAGATTCTGCTTCTGTTAAAGCAGAAGGAGTGGTTTATTAGGAAGGAATGTGGCAAGAGAGATTTATAGTACAAAATGTCTTTTGTACCTAGAGTTAACAAGTTAAGCTTGTTTGTCTTGTTTATTCACTGAGTTCTTTGAGTGAAATTATAACCTCAGCTATGTAATTCTTCCGTCTGAGTAGTGATCACTAATTTTTAAGTACATCCTGTTCCTTCTTTATTTGTGCAGTATAGCTGGAGTTTAGTGATGTTGGTAAAGTGTTTTGACAATATAACCTGCTTTATATTATTGCTATGTAATGTAATTACTGCACATTTATATTAGTATTAGACTAGCAATATTTGTTTACAGCTATTTTTGTTACTAAAAACCTGTTTTCATGATGAAATGAAAGTGAAAGCCATGGTATTTTCCTATTCTTACTGAAAAGAATTAGTAGTGAATGCAATAACATAACACTGAAATGAAAGCCATAGACTTTATTTTTAAGAAGAGGGAAGGGCACTTTGAGACAACCTCTTGTTGGTAATTCTAAAGAAGTTTTGAGGCCATGGTTGTCTTAGTTTCCTGCTGTTCTGTGCTGTAAAGCCCTTACAGGCTCCCTGTTGGTCAAAAACAGCTTGTCACTGCAAATCAGCTTAGCCGACCAATTAATAAATCCTTTCGAACATGTTGCATTCACACTAATTAAAGGGTTGGGTTTTTTTCCCCTTTACCATTCAGATTCTTCAGGTTTCCAGTTTAAGCTGTGAAGTGCAAACAACAATCCAACATTCAGTGCAGATCACGCACTGCAGGAAGAGGAGATGTGTTTTCTGACCAAGCATCCAGCTCTTGGGGTGGTATGTTCTGCTTTCATATTCAGCGTGCTCATTGCTGAAGGACAGCCTGGGGAAGAGCATGGGCAGGATGGCAGCAATCCTCCCAGCAGAGGCTCTCTGGTGGAAGTTTTACGCATTCTCTCAGCTGAAAACACTGAGCTCCACATGAACCACTCACGAGAACTGGTCAAAATGTTACTGGAGAGAGCTGAGTGCCCACAGCGGATTTATGGCATGCAAGAGGATTGTAATCTGGTTAGTGCTTCAATTAATGAGGGATCTCTTTACAGGATCATCAGTGAGTTCTAACATTTGTTAGAGTGATACTGTCCTGAATATGATACCTAAACATGTAAAAAACTTCATGTTGTAGCAAAAAAATTGTCCATGCTTTGTTTCATTTTGAATTATTATTATTTATGTTTGACCTCATGAAGAGATATTCCAAACATGACAGACATTCCTTTTAAAGTTCCCAAGTGTTTGTTTTCCAGCAAAATTTTTTCTGTTGAAACCTGGTATAACAATAGAAGCATGAGCTTGAATTTGGGGCACAGGATTTCCACTGTGGAAAGACATAGGTAAACACTGAGGACCAGTTCTACTACTTTTTTTGTTGTTGTTCTGGATTTTACTTCATAAAAATAAAACCCAGACAGGATTGTCTCAGATTTATATGCCACTTCACTGAAACACTCAAGATTAAGGGGAGGGTTTTGTAAGCAGTTCAGGTCAAGGAAAATGAAAGGCAAAACAATGAATCTACAAATCCAAATTGAAACTGGAAGAAGTCCAGGGTACAGTTGCACAGAGGGATTGGTTGTCTGCTTGAGAATATTTTCAGAACTCAGTCCTCATTCAATGAAGAAAGGACAGGGACAGTGTTACTGAGCAACTTAGCTGAAAGGGACGACAAAGGGCTTGGTCAGCCTTGGCTTTCATTACTCTGGCTCTGGCACTGTTCAGTGACCTACATACAGCAATGTCACTTTATACCACACTTACAAAGATGGTCTGAAAGGTGAATGCTTTTACAAGGTGCTGTTTTCAGCAATCTGCCAAGACAATGAAGTGGGAATCTTTTTATCCTGTGCAGTAGACAGCTGCTCACTTAATTGGCCCTTTCTAAAAATGCTCCCATTTTTCATATGAGCCCAAATGTGAAATTTCATACATAAATTTTGTAGGCACCTGTCATTACCTAAATTGATAATTTTTTATGAAGGAGATTTTTCACACATGGGCAGCAAAGATGTATCAGATATGGGCCCAGACTGAAAATTGACAATGTACTAAACATGGGTATATAGTCCTCCTAAACTTCACAAAACAGGGGACTAGGTTTTTGTTTGCCCTTTTTGTTTTTCCTCTTGAGTGGCATGGCTTTTTTCTTGTGTTTGTGATGTATTTCTGGAGAGCTTGTTTGTGTCCTTGGATGAATGAAATCTAAGGGAAAGTTAGCTGGGGCTTACTTTTGTCACTATTGCTGCTCTGTTCAGGCTTCATCTTGGAATTTTCTATAGGAAGACTTTGAGGACTTTCACCATTTTTAGTACTCTTCAGTGTTGTCTGAGTCAGAAACACTGCATACATCCTGCACTGTGTTTCTGTGCCAGCACCATAGAACATGGTTTTTTGTAGGATATCCTTGAGAGAGACATGGCATTTTCAGTCACATGGAGCCCACGTGGTATTATGCTGAAATCTCCCATGATGATTTAACAAGATTTGGTAAACCAAGACAGCAAAAACTGTGCAAGAAGCACTATCCTTCAAGTTCATAAAAATGTGAAACAGAATACCCCACCTTAGCCTGGTATTTTCTTCCTCATACTTGTTGGGAATCACTAATCGATTTCAGATTCAATTTCCCTTCTAAATCCAGGATTGATTCTGTTTATATCACATGACTTTGTTTTCAGACTTTTTGATTTTGGTTTTTTTATACCTCTAACGAGCGTTTAAAAGCAGTGGAGTTTAACACTTTCTTTAGACCCTATTCTGGTTTGTTGTTATGTAGTGGCCCTAAGACTCTTTGGGCAGGGGCTGGCAGATGTTGAATGGCACCTGACATTTCTTTATCTCCTAAGCAAACAGAAGTCATATATTTCTTGCATTGGTAAGAAATTGGTTTTTTTTTAACTTCTGGCCACTTAAACAAAAGAAACTAAGGCTTCAGTGCCCAAGTTCTGGGCTTCATTTTTGTAGGAAATAAGCATTTCTAAATCAAGGATGTATGGTTATTCCTGTAAAAATATTAGTAGCAGCAAAAAAAACTCCAAACTAACAAAAAACCTAAAAAACCAACCTAGTGACAAACCACCTTATATTGTCTTAATATCGCTTCAGGGGTCACTCATCATGGGCTACCCATATTATGGAGTAACTGCATCTTTTACAATGCATCTGCTTCCTTCTAATTAGCAATTTTCTTTCAGTCATCTTCCTTGCAAGAGCAAACAATGGACTCACTGATTGCAATTTATCTTCAGTGGATTTTAAAATCTTACAGAAATCTTTGAAAATCTTCCACTTCATGCCATTTGTTTATTGTATTACTACTGAGTGTTCATAAAGGCTGGTTGGCTGATTTGAGGTCTTTGGGGCAGAAAACAGAATAGACTCCTCCTAGTTGAAAGAGTAATTCTCCAAGATTGCATTAGGAAAATTTAAAGACCTTGATAAGCAATGTAGACAGGACAAGACACAGTGAATCATACTGTAATCTAGCTTATTTATGTATGTAAATAGTTAATTTGGCTATTAACTACAATTTTCCTTTTTTTCTTTTTTTTTTTGATCCATTATTTTGAGAATTTTTGTTAGAATTCTTCGTATTAAAAAGTAGCAGCTCTCTCAGTTCCTCCAAGGAACTTTGGCTTCTGAACATGACAATGTTTGTTTCATTAACCCAGCTTCAGTGTAGGAAAATTAACTAATGTAAAAGGTAAGCCCCACCAAACAACACATCATGCTTGTAGCCACAAAAAATTTATTCTGACAAACTGGATTCTGTCTGGATTCATTTATTTATTAGAGTGCAGTGTTGATCCTCCCATGGTATCTCATGTGCTGTAGTTTCTTCTCTGAAATGTACAGTTCAGCTGCTCTACTATTGTGATTAGCTGACACATCTATAACATGCTTGGAAAGGATTCTGTTAGAAACACAGATACAGAATGAACAACATTAATTACAAGAACTCTTCAAGAAAGTTTCTTTGCTTTGGACTTCAGTGTCTTATTTCTCATAGCCTGAGATAGACCTCTATTAGTCTTCTGGTCTAATTTAAAGACTAACTTTTGTATGAGCGGCAAAAGTTTCTGAAAAGTGTCTTTATATCAAGAAAAATTTGAGAGATAGATAGATAGATAGATAGATAGATAGATAGATAGATAGATAGATAGATAGATAGATATGCATATATATATACACACATTAAAAAAATCTGTGCTCAGATGTAAAGCCTGCACAGAGTGAAAATAAGTAATTTCAGACCCTCTTGAAATGCATTTGAAGGACTAAGTGGGGTTGAGACCTTGCGCTGGCTCTCTGCACTTGATCTCATTGTTGCAGTTAACAGAATTCATTGAGAAACATAAAAATAGCTGTGTGATTACAGCTCAATTATGTGTCTCAGCAGTGCATTGAATATGGTATAACTTCTATTTACATAGCCTCAATTAACTACAGTTCAGCAACTGTTTTTATCTTATAATTTAAACACATATAGAATACACAGATGAAAATATGAATAGCTCTAGCCCTTATATATTTGTAACCAGAAGTATAATCTGCTGAAGCCAGTGGAAGGTTTTCACTCTCAGCAATGATTGATCAGAATTATTCCTAATTGTAGGGGCTCTCAAACCACTAAATCATACAATTGCAGAATAGAATCATAGAATGTTTTGAGTTTGAAGGGACCTTAAAGATCACATAGTTCCACTCCCCCTTCCATGTGCAGGGGCACTTCCCAATAGACCAGGTTGCTCAAAGTGCCATCTCTAAGACACTTGACTTTTCTTAAAAACAAAAGGGGCTCTGGAAAAAAACCCATGGTGTAATCTTGCAGCCATAGGACTGCAATGAATTACCTGCACCCTCTTCCTGCCATTCCATCAGCCTGCATCTGTGTGGTTTTGGGTTTGACCCCTCAAATATAGAAGTTGTATTCTCCTGTTGTCCTTCCTATCTGTATTTAAAGATGCCTGGCAGGGTGTCACTTGGGTTGAATTTCTATTTATTTTTATTTCTTCACAGTGCCTTGAACCAGATGCTTTGTTACTGATAGCTGGAGGAGATTTAGATCATCATCTCAGTGAAGAAGTATTTGAGAGAATTTCTCTTATTCTTCTCTACTACATTCTTCATCGTAGAGATATGTGTTCTTCAGAATTCAGCTTGAATGATAAGGATTATAAATTTTACCTACAGAGTATGCTTAGTTTAAGACATGATGAAGACTGTTACTATTTTTCACGGAATGAAACTGAAGATATTTTAGCTGCAGTAAGGCAACATTTTAAAACTTCTGAAAACCAGGTAAAGAAAACACATGTAAAAATAATTTCATCTTTATTACAGGTACAATGCCTTTATGCTAGTACAGAGACTATGCCAGTACCACAGTCCTCCAGAAGACTGGTAGATGAAAGTGTCTGAGCACAGGTTGAACACTGGTATTGTGTTCTGTATGCTATTTAATGCTTTTCTTTGAGTTGTTTCTGGCATGTGCCACTTCCACAGGATCTGCTGTGAAGTGGTTGGAGAAATACTGCACTTTAGGGACCATTCCTAATAGGTAATTTCAATGCAGTTGCTCTGCTTAGGGCAGATGGAAAAGAGCACAGCTGTGTAGATGTAAGATCTTGCGCTTGGCTCCTGGGACAGAAAATACTTTCTCATCTCTGATATTTGTTAGCATAGATACACTACCAGTGATCTATGAGATCTATTTGAGATAGATCTATCTATAAGGATCTATTTGAGATCCTTATCTCAGATAGGATCCATAAAATAATAGAATAATATTCTAGAGTTCAAAGTTGAAGTATTTCTATGGTATAAAACAGAACAGATCCATTACTGGCTGGTATAGCAGAATAATGAATTCTTTTGCTATGATGGTCTACACTTCCATGTCCATCCAAAGCTGGACGGAATGAGGAATCTGTCCAAAGATATGATGGCTTCCTTCAGTTGAAACACATTCATTTTGGCTAATTATCTACCAGCATGGATATACTTTGTAGAAAGATTGTTAAAGGTAGGCTTAAATTTAAAGTTGAAAAAAAAAGCATATTGAGTATTTTCAGCTAAGATCATCATTTCTAAGTCAGAAAACATGCTGTGAGTTTTCTCACTGCTGTTTAGAATTCCTTATTTCAAATAGGATCTATAAAATAATAGAATAATATTCTGGAGTTCAAAGTTGAAGAAAAACCTTTCCTTGTAATGGGCAATAAAACAAGTTTTGCCAGATTAGATAACTCCTAAAGTACAGGTTGACCTCCTGTTTGTAGCTCCTTAGATCTGTTCAATGTATTGAGTTAAATTTGGTTTATACAAAGCTCGAATTTGTTCTTTTCATTTCATTAGATTTTATCTAGATTATACAGCATACTGTATTAGGGTTTTCTGCACAAACAGAAGATGGTTAGGAGACCTGGCTGTGTCCAGAATGTTGAGGGCCTCCAGTTCCTCTCTGTGTCTTCTTTGTATGGTCATTTCCCACCATAAATTATTCATTGACCAGTACTTTTGGTTCTGAGTCTTGGTGAACGTGCCGATTTCCAAGGACTCCAATGGTATCTGAGCAACTGTGAAGAGGCATTGGAGGGTATTTGGAATGTCAAGATAGAATAACAACCCATAAAATGCTTGACTGAGGGTTCTGTTTGTTTATGCTGGCAGTATAATCAGTCGTCAGGCCTGTCCAGTAACTGAGACTTCACCATTCACTGACTTGAGGGAAAAGAGGTTTCTTTTATGAAAGGTACCCAAAACATAATAGCATAATACTTGGAATCCACAACACTTGAGTTGTGGAAAAGGGCCAATGGTGTGGGGTAGTCATAGAAGAAAAGCATTTTTAGTGGCTCTTTATATGTTTTGGTTTCACAGAAAAAATCCTCTTCTTTAGTCATAGCAACTAATGCCTTGTTTGAAATGAGAGATTAAGTTCTGGGTTGTGAAAATTTTAAGGTATAGTGAATGAGCAAGACAAGAAATGGCAGCCTCCTCTCTGAAGTATTTATGGCCTACATAAAGAGAGATGAGTTTGTATGAAATAAATGACCTATGTACTGGCTCATCTATCTGACTTTTTAATTTTGTTACTATGAGTTAGAAAAAATTAAATTAAGTAATTTTTTGCCTTTGTTGATTTTGTTGTTGTTGTTGTTTCATTCAAACACAACTATTTGCAGTAAAAATAAACAAGAAAGGAAAAAAGGGAAGAAAATATGAAAAGGGGAATAAATTTCCAGGCAACTGAGGGAGTTTGCAGACTTCCACACATGATTTTATACCACTGACTACTGTTTTTAATTGGTCACCCAGCAGGAAAGTCACCCTTTATCAGCAAAATTATATCTTTCCATATTGTCTCCAGATAACTACTCCATAAAAAACTATTGATTCCATTGAATAGGTAAGGAACTAAAAACATTTAACAAATTCTTTCTGAAGTTTGAGATGAAGAGTTACAGTCTGTATTATTTGATCCAATTTTTCATGCCTTAACAAAAATTCCTCCCTTTTCTTCCACTTTCTGGAAGTAAATGTAGATGTAATTGAGGAGGACACTTGGAACAATAAAAACAGCAGGAAAATAACACTAAGCAAAAATAACCTGAATGAAGGACTGTACTTTTTCCCCATTAGACACTGAGTAAATGTTCAAGATTTTTAATTCTATGCCTGTTCTCCTGAAAATGTCCTTTGATTAGCTGTCCTGCTGGCAATTACATATTAGCATTTTTTCTACTCTGGCTGTCTGTGAAATTGTTCTCCCCAGTTTCTCCTCCTGTCACTTTGATTATTTAAATGGAGGTGAGCAGGACTGTCTTCATGCTGTTTTCTCCTGATTTCAGTGTGTTGATGTGAGCACTCTGGAGAAAAATGCTGATATAATGGACAGAGATGGTGCTGATGAAAACACTCTTCCACGCCTGGCTGCTTTAATCCTTACTCTGGCTCTCCAAGGAGTCTGTATGGGGAAAGCAAGTTTGCCTTCTCCGGAATTCTTTATAAAATATATTTTCAGTTCTCTAAATAGCACTTCTGAGCTCCAAGTGACAGGTAAGCTGGAGTATGCAAAGTAAATTTTCTTCAGGGAAGTTTATTGCTGGACTTATCAGAAATGCTACTTAACCATAAATAAATAGAAGTATAGGAGAGCTCTAAGTGGTCCAAAAATAACAAAACAAAAAACCTGAAACAAAACGAAACAAATGCCAAGCTCTCAGCAGCAGCAGCTGTTAATTTCTGTAAAAGGTTGTGCCTGCTTAGCAGTTTAAGAAGCTACACCATCAATTCAGGGGCCTGGTATGGATTTAGAAGCTTGTTATAAGACATCTACTTTTCCTTTTTTATGGCAACTGCTAACAGAAACAGTTTACAAGCTTTTCAAAGCACTTTTTAAAAGTTACATTAAGTATGGGTTTAAACAGATTAAAAAGTTTAATTGAGCATAGGTAAAAACATTTTTAACATTCATAGGTTACACAGAGGTACCTTGAATCACAGAAATAAATATTAAAAAAATAATAATCCTTAGCCCTAAACTGGGGCTCCTAGATTGCACTTACATAAACTGGTTTGGCAGGAAAGCCCTAAAATTGCTGAGCCAGATCTTATAAAATAATTCTCACAAGAATTGGAGCCATCTCAGCACAGTGCTACTAAATAGCTATATATGGTGAAATCTGTGCCCCAGTGAAGATAACAGCAGGACTGTATGGTTGGGGGAGTTAGGATGTCATTCAGAAAAACAAAAAAAATTCTTAACCAGTTTGTTACAGAGTGAGTCTATTTTAAGTCTAAGCTCATTATACTGTCCCTTTAAATTTATTTAAATTCTTAATAGTAATTTCAGGAAAGAGTAAGAATCTGGAAGCATAGAAAAAGAAAATTAGATTTTACTATGTTTAGAAAACAAATATACCTGCAAATATAGCTCCATTCAGATCTGTTTGTTTAAGTAGCCAAAACAAAGTAGTGGGACATTTTATCAGAAATCTTTTTGTAAGATTTACCATTAAGATTACAACATTTGCATTTTCTGAATAACAAGGCTAAAAAAAAAAAGGATTTTCATATGGAAGCATTCCCATAAATCGAAATGTCTTTAAAATTAATTTGTGGGCCACTTTATAATGGACAAATTAAGGTTCACAGGAATTATTACTATGGCTTCATTTGAAAGTGCAGGGGGGAAGGAAGGTGATAAGGAAGACATGATGGGGCCTGGCCCCTCAAATAACCAGGCATTCCATCAGCAGAAGCACCCTTTGCACCCAAGCTATGTCATGAGGTGCATCTGTGCATGAGCTCACATTTGGATTAGGGATCCTGGCTCTCTCCTTCCTGTTTCAGCACTGTGAGCAGGCATGCTTCCCAATTAACTTAAGGAGAGAAAAAAATTCACTGTCCTGTGCTGCACTGCTGAAGTGCAAGGGCAGCACAGCATCCTGAAGACTGGTTTCAGGACACCCTGTCAAGGATCTGTTTCCTGATCCGAATACCTGCCTGTGGCAGCTTAGCGTGGAGTTCCATTTACGCAGGAAAATTTTAAGAACAGTGAAGTTATTTAGCAATTACTAGATAACTTTGTCAGAGATGGTGATTAAATTAAAGATGAATTGCCTTTCAGTCACATCTGTTTTCTTCTGAGACAGTCATAGGCAAAACATCTGAGTGTGATATGTAAAGAAGGAAAGGGTGAGGATCTGCGTGTCTGGAACTTCCAGAGTTGTTAAGCAGAAATTGCATTCAGTACCAAACTGAGAAAAGAGTATAAAAATGAGGAATTGAATCAATGTTATAACAAAAAAAAAAAAAAAAAAGAAAAAAATATTGTTTTTTAAATATTTTGTCTTTAAGTTTCCATTTTCCCATGGTAACATATCTGTTCTCTAATGAATTACTAGAACTAGAACAACTACTAAATGTGCTTACAGCCAAAAAGACCTGCACTGTAAATGGACAATTTCACAGTCACAAAAGAAGACATTACAGTATGGCAATCAGAGATACTGGAAAAAGAAATACTCCAGTCAAAGGAAACCATACAAAAGGAGACTATCTGAAAGACTATTTTGAAGATCGTCAAAGGAATGCAGATTGGGACCAGGTTAATTTATTTTTATGTTATTATAGTGTTAGAGGCAGAATTTCACTGACTGAACTTTAAATTGATTTGCAAACCATGCAATATGTCTAAGGTAAAATGTATTAATTTCAAAAAGCATGTGGATACAGATGAAAATATGTATTTATATAGCTATATTTGTTCAAATATTAATTGGGGAAAGAACTTTGTGGATGTTGAACGTGCAATTAAATGCAGGGAGGGGCTAACAACGGTTAGTTACATGGACTCAGGTGTTACATGGACTCAGGTGTTTCTTCAAGACACAGGGGACTGGATTAACATGGTTTTGATGTTTTCATACAGTTATTAGAGATTTCTTGTGAGATTTCATACAGTTTTTAGAGTTTCTAGGACGCCTTTAGTGACTGGTGGAAAGAAGGATTGTTTTGCACTTAGGAAAACAAAGTAAATTAAAGTTTATATGCAAGTTGCTTTCAAAAGGCTTCTGTAAATTGAAGATTGGGCATTTCCAAACTCTTTTCATAGCCATCTGTGGAATCCAGAAGCCTTCTTTAGTATAAAGGCTGTAAAACAAAGCCTTAGCTACTCCCCAGTATCCTCTCTGAGGACTTTGAAGGACCCTGGCTTATTACAGGTGATTTTATCCTTATCCTAAGAATTTGAAAAGAAATAAATTTTCTTTATGGCAATGATCAAGATGATAGTTGATTTTCATGCCTTAGACTGGGTATGATTCCTTAGACAAAAAGGAGACTTCAAAGTATATAATTGGTATATATTTTGATGTATGCATATGAAATATATACTTCAAAGAACACTTTTCTATTGTTTTCTATCCTTTACTGTTTATGTTAACTTAGTTTCTTCTCGGTTTAGGAGAACTGAGTGATGTGTAATTGACTTTTTCGGTGTGGTCATTTTATGATGGGGAACTGAGACAAATTTCATCTGGTTAAATGCTATTCTGATAGATATTTATCTGTATAATTTTATTGCATTTGAAATGCATACTCTATCAATACATTTATTTCTTTGCAGCTGACCACAAAAAAAGGATCATGCTGATCAGCATGATGAGGCTTTTAATAGGGTCTCAAAATAATCTTAAATTAAGGTCATTTTAAATGTGTTTCATATGAATTTTAAATTATGAAGGACAGAAATCAGTAGTGACTCTATCTGTAAAAGAAGTAAAATTGTTCTCCAGCAATTGAAGCATTTTTAAAGCTCTGTTTTTTATTTCTTGAACTTCTGAGACTGACTGTAACTCAAAAGATAAGTATGCAGAGGCATTATCTGAGTCTTAGGAGTCAACTGAGAGACAAATACTCAATATACATTTAAAAAATCACAAAGAAACATATGGACAGAAGATAATTTCTCTTCTGTATTAATTCCTAGTTTCTAAGGGGTTTTTTTTCTATTCCTGTTCTTTTTAGCTATGCCTATTTTCCTTGACATATTCCATTAGAACACTTCATGTTTCACTGCTGTGTTGCTAATTTTGTGTCCTGTTTTCTGCACCTATGATAGCCATTGTGCTTCATTAGTAGCAGATTCTGCTACATATAGGACATTGACTTGTCTATGGCTTGTGTCTACTAACTGCATTAAGATCTGTAATTTAATTTTTATTTAGGAAGAATTATTTGAAAAATTACCATAGAAAAAGGGTCACTGCTTTATTTTAAAGTCATCATTATCTCTACAATTAAAAATGTATATAAAAAACTAAGTGGCAGATGAACGAATAAGATAAATTATCTTAAATTCCATTAAACTATGTCACAATGTCTATGTATTCTTTTATTCTTCCTCATTAAACAAACATGGATTTTGGAAACCCAAATAATCCATCCATCCATCCATCCATCCATCCATCCATCCATCCATCCATCCATCCATCCATCCATCCATCCATCCATCCATCCATCCGTCCGTCCGTCCGTCCAGTTTTTCACATGAAAATATGCAAAATCAACGTGCTTATTTCTTTGATATCATCCCCCAGGATGATACAGACATAGTTGCTTTTCTAATGGAGACAGTTCTCTTGCCTCCTTATGTAAAAAAGCTTGAAAGTCTGGGGCTTGCAACGAGAAAAGATGCAGGTCCTCATGCCCCACATCTTACAAGAACATTTTACTAAATAGACCTTAACATCTATTTTTATGTATGGGTAGGCAGTTTCTTCTTACAGATGAGATTTTGCTTTTCATTGAAAATTCCTGGTAATAAATTCACATTAAAATTTAGGTTCACAGTAATCCTGGACCTCATCTTGTCTATTGTACTTTTCAAAAAAGAGCCAACTTCAACGTCAGATCAGGTTTCACAGAGCCATGTCCAGTTGAA
The DNA here is from genome assembly GCA_013399835.1 of Leptocoma aspasia. NCBI lineage: Eukaryota > Metazoa > Chordata > Aves > Passeriformes > Nectariniidae > Leptocoma > Leptocoma aspasia. Next base: position 689,765 of record VXAX01004901.1, on the reverse strand, counting down.
TTCTGAATGTCTCCAAAAACAGAGTTTATACACTCTTTTTTGGGAAACCTGTACCAATGCTTTATTGCCTTCATCTTGATGGACTTTTTATTATAGCAAATTGGAGTTTTTTGTTGCTCCAACTAATACCTTTCGCCTCTCATTCTTTTGCTGTATGCCTCCGAGAAGATTCTGGTTATCTCCTCCCTCTAAACCACCTTAGATAGTTGCAGACTTAAGATACCCACCAACCCTTCTGTCTCCAAACTGAACAAACCCAGGTCCCTCAGCCTCTCCTGGCACATCACGTGCTGCAGTTCCCTAGCCATCTTGGTGGCCCTCCAATGGACTTCCCTCAATTTGCCAGTGTCTTGCACTGCTGGTTATTGAGCTGGACGTAGTCCAGGTGTGGGCTCCCAGGTCCTGAGTGGTGGGCAATATTCTTTCTCCAGTACCTGCTGGCTCTGTTCTTGCTAATGCAGCCAGTGTGCAGTTAGTGGTCATTGCCACAAGGGCACACTGGTGGCTCATGTTCAAGTTTCCTGTCAGGACCCATCCCAAGGGCTTTTTCTGCAAACCTGCCCTCCTTCTGGCCAATTTTGCCTAGCCTTTTCCGATGCATGGAGTTATTCTGCGTGAAGCACAGTAAGTTTGTCTTGGCTGATCTTCATGAAGGTCTGGTCAGCCCGTTTCTTTGTCTTGTCGAGGTTCCTCTAAACAGCAGCCACACCCATCAGCATACTGACTAGCAGTCCCAGTTGAATGTCACCTGTGAATGCCATCTGGTGCACTCTGTTCCATCACTCAAGTTGCTGGTGAAGGTGTTAAATAATATCATCCCTGCTCTGACTGCTCAGCAATGCTGCTCATAACCAGCCACAATCCTAGTCTTCCAACTTGGTACCAGATGTCAGTGTTGCCTAGTTCTAGAGTCAATACCACAGCCTAGAACAGGAAAAATGAAGGTCTTTTCCAATATGGTAGCTCCTGAATTGTCTTCATGCTCTCCTTTGGCTTGAAGGCAGAACGTACTTGGTCCAGGTGACAAGACCACCTGTTATCCTGAAGACTTGAATGTGGTTTTCAGAAAAAATGTATCAGTGCTCAATTAATTCAGTTTCTTAGTGAACCACAAAGCATATTTCACTTCACTAATGGATGAGCAAAGGCAGGAATGTGTTGGGTTTTAACCAGGTTATTTAAAAGTAATTATGCTTAACAACTTCAAAAGAAGCTTAAGCTTCAGTAATGAGAGAAAGAATATTTAGGAATCCCTTGAGTCTCATATGCAGATAAATTTAAATTAAAGAAATTTTTTTGTTTTTATATATTGAATCACAGCTCATCTGATGAGATTAAGAAATGAAGTAAGATAACATATTTGATGTGGAGTTCTTCTGTTTAAAAATATTTACAGAAATTTCCACTAGAAGTTTTCTTATGTTAAATGCTCATGTTTTTACTAGAAGCTTCATCCTGGAGAGGAAAACCCAATTCTTCATGAAAATTTTTGAAATATAAATGCTTCCATGAAAATTTCCTTCTTTTGACAAAGAGATGCTCCAAACAAGAGCAAAAAGTAGTTGGAATTCTGAAGTACATCTAATAATAAAATTATTAAGCAATCTTTAGACCAGTTTTAGACTATATAACATCTAGTTTGCTGACATGCCCTCATTTAATGAATTAAAAAAGCTAACTTATTTCCATATCTTACTGAAGATCCAGTACAGGGACAAATCTCAGTATTGCTTTAATGTAGGCAGTATCTTATATTAATAGCATTGTTACTGCAAATAATGTAATTGCACAAGAATAGCTAAGAATATATTTTGTATTAGCATTAAAACATTTTTCTTAACACATATAGCAGTAAAATATTGAGAGATATTATTTTGTAAGATCTTAATGACATTAACTGGCTTCAATAGAAATTGAGCTGCTTTATCCCAAAGATTCTGGTCTGTCTGAAATATATAGTAATATCAAGTTTACACAGAAAAAAGTGAAGTAATTGAAGTAACTAAACTAATTTAAGCAAGAAAGAGTATCGATATATATCAGGTTTCATCTAGGGTTGTACTTAACCTCAAAATTAAATGCAAGTATATGCAACATGTTTAGTAACTGTATATACTTTTCTACAAAGGTTTGTTTCTCTGCCAATGAACTTGTGAAGATATTTTTGAAGAACAGTTCTTCCTCCATTTCTAAGGACCACTTCAAGCAAATCAGTCCAGCTATCATTCAACAACTTTTAAGTTGTTCATGTCAGCTTCCTGACTTCAAACAGACAAAGCTTCCACCAACAACTGTGGAAAGTGAGTTATGTTCTTATTAATATACTATTATTTAAATTCAGATAAATAGGTGCAAGAACTTGTGGAGACATTTCATTCATTAATAAACCAAAACACGGGATTTATGCCATCTGTAATTTATACATTCTATAATTTCACAGCATACATGTCAGATAATAGTATTATATTGAGAAATGAGGGGATTCAATGGTCTAAATTTTATAGTATTTGGAATTCCATTTCCACATGTAAGGTTTTAAGCTTTATTTTTTAATTTGTTAGAGAACTGCTTGATACTACCAGCAGGCAATAAAAGGTCCTCATCTATGGATTGCTGGGCAGTAAGGGCTTATTTTGTGAAATTTGCACTAGGTTTATATTGTAATCGTTGCATTGCTCTTACATATAGCTTCAAAGTTACATTAGCTGGCATTTTATACCATGATGTGGAAAAATGCTTGATATAGATAAGTTTTGCATGAATGCTACTGGTGTTTCATCTTGTGATATTTATAGCAGAGAAGCTTTGAGCATACTACTGGGGTAAAAAAAACATCCAAAAAACCAGTAACAGGGCAGCAGGACCTGTGTGATAGAGCTGGAACAGGAACTGATTTAGGGAATGATTAGGTTGTTTCCCCTTGCAGTTGGAGCCCTCACATGCCTCTGCTTCCAGTGTTTTCTGCCCCATCTGTTCTGTGGATTCCACTTCTCCTGTAATCAATCCTTAGTCCACCTTACAAAAGAAAAATCTGAATCTGAGCTGACCTAGAGGCTTCCTAATGTGTTTTCTGGGTTTTTTTCTTACTTGAAGCCAATGATATCTGGAAAGTGGTTACAAATCAAGGTGTGCTGGTGTAATAACAGAGACACATTTTGGTGGGGAATTTGAGAGTTGGGAATGACCAAAAAGGAATAGGCATCTAATCATAATTTCCTGCATCTAGAGGAGCACTTTTTAGGCTACAAGTCAATGTCTTCAATACTTTTATCCTAATATCGACATGGCCAACTTCAGATGACTAGGTCTTTTTGGAGCTAGTAAGTTTTCCCCACATCCTGCTGCCCAATGATCCTTATGGAACAGCACATGAATTAAAAAGCATGAAAGGATGCATGTGGATATCCCAGAAGTAAAAAGCATGGGAAAACACTCCAAACATATCCAAAGCATGGATATGCCAAGAATTGTTATAGTAGCAAGAGACATACAGAATAGGAAGAATCATTATGGGTCTTCAATAGGCAGCAGTCCTTCTTTCTTATCTCTCTTCTCATTACCTGAACACCTTGTAGTCTTTACTGCTTTGATCTTTTCTGTGCTACACAGATATGACCATTTTTTAGATCAGGAATCAAGGGACAAAGAAAGAAAAGAAAGAAACTTACCCAGGTCACATACAAGGTTCATAAAAAATTCACTGTTAAGTGGGATTCTTCCAAGTCTAAAGCCATCAGCCCAATCAATGGCATTTTAGTGATCTCATAAAGGTGAGAGATGAGAAAAATTGAACTATTCAAGTGCAGAATGGAATTAATAAGAGCCCCTTCTGCACCCCTTTCCCTGTGCTTTTTGACAAAGGAAGGTTTCCATGACCACAGGGACACTTCTGCTGTCTTGATACAGATAAAGGACTCCATGTGTGACCTAGTGACCTGAGCATAGGCTCATTAGTTTTATTCTGAACTCTATTTTACTGACAGGCTGTGCTGTTTTGGCTAAGTCACCGAAGTCTGACATTCCATATATATTTACTATACTCTTATATTTGGATGTGCGGTCTGTGAAATTAACTGTCTGATTTTATGAGGTGCTGAGCACTTGCAGTGCTATTAAAGTTTGAAACATTAAGTGACAGTTTAAAATATTTTGGCATTAATTCCTTTATGTGTGTTTCTTATTAGTGTTTTACCTCCCATTATAAGACTTCCATAGAAATTAATCAGGATTCATGTTGTGCAAAATGTTGGAAATGTGAGCAGTGTGTAACTCTGAGGAATTAAAAGACTAACATTCAAAAACATCCCAGTAATCTGGGAAAAAGAGGCTGGTGGTCCTAGTGTATTAACTGAAGGGATGTATTTCCACAGCAGATTTGTAAATATAATTTGGACCAAAATTTTTATGCTTAGAACCTAAATTAGATTGCTGTACTCATTTAAGGTTTTAGGCCTTCATTTGTTTACAGAAAATTATTCGGTTAAAAATGTGGTGTTGACTGCAAAGATACACAGGTGTAGCATGTGAGAACATAGAATCTCAAGCATAAATTTGTTAATAGAGGAAGCAAATGCAGAGCAGTATTCACTGTGCTGCTCTGAATGTCTCTGATTTGCATAGCTGCAGTCTGTTTAGCTCTTATGGTCTGAAATTTGGAAGCACCAGCTTATTACATGTAAAGCCTGAAAAAAATGAATGTTTTCTGGGCTTCTAATTCTGTCATCTGTTCACACATGACTAGAAAAATCTACGTGGCTGTTGTGGCTTAACCCCAGACAGAAGCTAAATATGAAGCAGCCACTCACACACTCCCCCACTGCCTCCCCCCACAGGGAATGGGCAGGAAAAGTGGACAAAGGTAAAACTCATCAGTTGAGCTACGATCAGTTCAATAATTGAGATAAAGTAAAATATACAATTCATGCTACTCCTCCTCCTCCTACTGCAATTAGTAATGGAAAGGAAGATTACAAAAGTAAAGAAAAAAAAAAGAGAGAGGGAAATAAAGCCCAAGATAAACAAGTGATGCACAACACAATTTCTTACCACCTGCTGACTGATGCCCAGCTCACCCCTGGGCAGCAATCAGCCCCTCCTGGCCAATTCCTCACAGTTTCTACACTGGGCATGATGTTCTGTGGTGTGGAATATCCCTTTAGCCAGTTTGGTCAGCTGTCCCCCACCTTCCCGAGATTCTTGTGCAGCTCCTCACTTTCAGAGCATGACACACTGAAAAGTCCTTGACTCAGGGTAGGCACAGCTTAGCAACAACATTATTCTCATCCTAAATCTAAAACACTGCACTGTACCAGGTACTGGGAAAATTAACTCAATACCAGCTGAAATCAGATAGTGTCACAATGAATAATTTCTCCTGAATGCTTGTATATACAGGTATGAAAACATACCCTCAAAAACAATTACAAATACAAAACAAATACTCAAATGCAAATACAAATATTGGATGATTAAAGGTGCCCTTGTTTTGTTTCATTTGTTTTCCCCTACAGAATATGGTTACAGCACTGTTGCTGTTTTACTTATTACTATTGGATCTATGTTTGGTACAACTCTCATTTTATTTAACTCCTGTCAAGAAATCTATACACTCATTTTACAGCTGTTTGTCGGTTTGGCTGTTGGAACCCTTTCTGGAGATGCATTACTACATCTTATTCCTCAGGTAAGTAATAGACACTTCCATGCTTTTTAAAATGTTGGCACATATGTGTGTGTGCACACATGCACACACACAGAGAAAGGTTTCATTTAAACCTGGATAATGCTCATCAGGTTATAAATAAAGCTTTCCATTAAATTCCCCCAGCACCCCAATTACATTTGCACTCTGTAGCTCAGAGAGAGATTAAAAATAATAATAAGTAGAAATCCATTGTTTCTACCATGGTTGCAATTCAAAGAAAGAAGGTTCCTATTTTTAAATTTAAAAAATCAGAAACTCCAGAAGTCTTGTGCAAGGCATGTTCTAGATGGGTATTAATTTATTTCATGAGGAGATTCTGTAATACATTTTAACAAAAATTGTTCTCAGGTTGTATGAGCCATCGACAGTCCCCTCCACAGACTGTTCCAGAGAGCGAGGCGCTATCAGCCTAACTAATCCTGATGCCTAGAACTGTAATAAAATGGGTAGCATGATCTTTTCCTAAATTCATAATCTAAATTTTAAGAACAGGATAACATGCAAAACAGAACCAAATTTTCCATTGTCTATTCATTTATTTTTAACAGTCTTCTCTGATACGACACAGATGTTATGAGTAGACTTCTACTAGTCACAGAAAGAGAGCTTTGCAGCTTCACTTAAGATTCTGGTTTAAAATTGTCTTTATGTTCAATGCATCATCTCTGGAAGCAAAACTGGGAGAGTGGTTTAAGGAAGAAAATTCTCACTGAGTGTAAGACAAATGCATTTCTTTCAGCAACACGTCTTAAGTGTAAAAGTATTCTCCTTCACCAGTTTTAAGTGATGTATCCAGTAGCCTTTAGAGCCCTCACTTTCAGAGCAAAGGATGGCTGCTGTGCTGTGACACTAGGGAAAAGAAGGAAGCATACCCACGAACAGAAATGCATTTTTGCATTAATTATGCATGAATTAATTTATGCATTATTTTCACAGAATCACAGAGTTACAGAATAGTTAGAGTTGGCAGGGACATCTGGAGATCATCTAGTCCAACCCACTGCCAAGGCAGGATAACCTAGAGCAGGTTACAAAGGAATACATCAAGGTGTTTTTGAATGTCTCCAGAGAGGGAGAATCCACAACCTCCCTGAGCATCCCGTGCCAGTGCTCTGCCACTCTCAGTGTAAAGAAGTTGTACTTCATGTTGAGTTGGAACTTCTTGTGTTTCAGTTTATGGCCATTGCTCGTCATCCTGTTGCTGGGCACCACTGAAAAGAGTCTGGCACCACCCTCTTGGCACCCACCTTTGCGATATTTGTATGGATTAATGAGATCTCCTCTCAGAGGTCTCTTCTCTAGACTGAACAGGTCCAGTTTCAGCAGANGAGGGAGAATCCACAACCTCCCTGAGCATCCCGTGCCAGTGCTCTGCCACTCTCAGTGTAAAGAAGTTGTACTTCATGTTGAGTTGGAACTTCTTGTGTTTCAGTTTATGGCCATTGCTCGTCATCCTGTTGCTGGGCACCACTGAAAAGAGTCTGGCACCACCCTCTTGGCACCCACCTTTGCGATATTTGTATGGATTAATGAGATCTCCTCTCAGAGGTCTCTTCTCTAGACTGAACAGGTCCAGTTTCAGCAGACTCTCCTCATAAGAGAGATGCTCCAGCCCCCTAAACATCTTTGTGGTCTCTGCTGGACCCTCTCCAGTAGCTCATTATCTATTTTCAGTATGAAGTTTGCATATTAAGATAATGCAAGTAATTTTTATAGAATTTTAGCATCAATATATTGCAAACAAAATATATCTCATATATATAAAGGGTGATTTCATAAAACTGTCTCTAAAAATAATGTTACTTTCACCATTGAGAGATGAAAAAGTGTAGCTGTGCTCCTAATGATTCATTTCATCCTCTATTACTCAGCTGATTATTTCAAAACACAATTGAACTTTGAAAGAACTGGGAAAATAAAATTCTGAGAATAAAATGAATTACCACATTATGGCTTGCTCTAGCAAAAATTAAAACATTGCCATTTTAATTTTTTTAACTTTATCTCTTTTATTTTAGACTCTTGGTTTGCATAAACATGAAACACAAGACATAGAACATTTCTACGAGGGAAAAGAATATATTTGGAAACTTTTGGGAATAATTGGAGGGATTCATGGATTTTTTCTGATCGAAAAGTGTTTCTTTCTTTTGGTAACACCTCATGACCAGGTAAAGCTTTGTACAATTCACCCTTTAAAAAAACTCTTGTATTTTGACATGTTGCAGTGCACCAAATATTAAAATGATTGTGGAAATTAATTATCATTTCTGTGAGTTAAATGAAGCATTGATAATTGCTTTCCAAAGTGTTCCTACCAGATTGACCTTCAGTTTCTATTTTGCTTTGCTCTGTGGATTGTGCTTGCTTCATGAGTGTGTTCCATATATTTATAATTCCAGGAAGGGAACAGTTAATCGAACGTGTTCCATAAGCCTGCATTCATGACTCACACTGGAGCCGGTGAAAAGTGTGTATCCATATGAAATAGCAGTGACTGTTGTTTGCTCTAGGCTCTGTTTGAAGAGGAGAAAGATGCAATAGAAAGATAGATGCAAGCATAAGATATTTTCAAGAATGATATCTTAAAATTTCCAAAATGTTTTTGATCCCTATCCCAGCAATGTGAAAATCTGTGTGTTGCAGTCAGTAGGACCCAATCTTATATTAACAAGATCTCCTTGCTCACTGCCATGCTTACAGTAATTTTATTGCTATATTTCAGTATGGCCGGAGCCTGCATATATGATTGTGCACAAGGATAGAATGTAGCACAAAATGTGATGGCTCATTAAGTTTCTCAGCATGAGAGACAATCAATACTAATGTCACCTAAGAAAGCTAAACCTTTGCTTGTTCTGTTGACAAAGTGTATGAAGACTGTCCTGATTTAAGCATCAATGACTCCCTATTCCCATTACCTTTGAGTCAGCCATAAGAATATAATGGGAGATTAATAAAATGAGAGTATTTTGATGATGGTGATATTATATTTGCCTGGTAAAAAGCAGTCCTTTTTGTTACTTGTTTGAGAGAAGGGTTTTATCATCATCCCACACATTTTAAATTTTTTTTCTACTGAGAACTAGTTAATTTTTGTATCTATCTCAGCTTCAAATTTCAATTTGATTTTTAAAATAAATTAAGTTTTATCAAACCATTGTGATTGTCACTGATTTATCTGATTCACTTTTCAGGGTTTTTAACAAAATAAGCATTAGGAAATGTTGAATGCCAGCCAGTGGTTTTTTTAATAGCTTTTGTTTGGAAAAAAAAATTCTTAAAAATGCTCAGTTTTCACAAAAGACTGAGAAATGCTGCATCTGTGTTCATTGGGTTTCAGAACTAATTGCAAAGCATCTTCATTCAGCAGGGCCTTTCTTTAGTTAATGGGCACTGGGGACATTCCCATGATCTTCCAGTGGAGTCTGAATTAAATGAACATTCAGGCAGAGGCAAATCTACTTCAACCATACAGTTGGTAGGTTACCAATATGACATACTTCCCTAAATTAAATTCTTCTTTCTCTGTTCCTCTCAAGAAATGAACAAAATTAATGTAATAAATTAGTATTATTTTCCAGTCTTTATTGATTTGTTGCTTATTACTTGACATGATTGTCAAGAATCTCTAGATTTTGAAGTTTATAATGAGCTTTCACAGATACATCAAGAACAGATATTTTACAATAACTTTTCTTAAGTGTGTATCAGATTGATATAACAATACGCTTCCTGTATTTTTATACATTTTGTTGATAAAATCCTTGAAGATTTTCCTCCTCCCTTCTTTTTATACATTGATTATATGTAAAGGCAGACTCTCCCTTAGGAAAAACTTTGGAATTTCCTGCAAAGAGATTTAAGTTCATAATTAGTGAGCAGATTAAATCCTGGACTATCTTGGGCATTTTTACACAGATTTGAAGAGTAATGTAAACACTTTGGATATCTGGGAATGGTGCTTACCTAGAAGAAGTTCCACGCTTTTATACTTGTCTGTGGATAGTATCCAGACAGATAAGTCTTTGCAAATTAAATTGAGTCATAAATTTTACCCTGTTTTCTCCTTGTTTCAACAATTGTCGTCAGTTTGTATCCAGTATCTTGATGCATAGGTGAACTCCATTTAACGAATGTAGTTGTGGTGGGCAAGAGCCTCATGAGTCACCACTAGTCTCTAAAACACAGTTGGAAAACTCTCAATAAAAACCAGATCAAACAGAGGAGTGAAGCATGTTTACTATTTTGTGAGACACATCAAGGCTTCCTGTTTATGATAATGAATGAACATGTTGTTCCTCTTAGCTGCAAGATCTCCCCAAAGTTCTATATAGATCACTATATCTCTACAGAATTAGCCTGGCTGAGCTGGTTTGTACAAGAGCAGCCAAGTTTTCAGACTCATGTGAGTAATACTAAGAGAAACACTGGTTGACTAAGAAAAACTTATAAATCCTTCAGATCAGTAATTAGTCTTGCAGTTTTGACTCACAGTTCAAAGAAGTGCCATGTGAATAAATATAGAAGTGGAACAATTACTGGAATTCATATGACTGGCTGCAATCATGGGAACTTGAGACATTTATTTTTCATTTAAAATGTAGAATATGAGAAACAATTCTTTTTCCTTCTCTCCTCATGCTTCTACAGAGCATATACTTCATCAAAACCAAGCTAAGACCAACCAATAAACATATCCTATTTTGTAGCCAGTGCACATCTCTGGTACAGTTTTTGGAGCGATGGCTGCTGTCCCTAACACTGAGCTCTTGTGCTGTTGTTGACTCCACTGGCTGCCATAATAGGTTTTAACACATTTTTTTTTGGGAAAAAACCCCTCAGAAATTAAAATTCAATCTTTCTAGTTTCAAGCAAACAAGTTATTTGGCTTCTTTCTCCCTCACATGAATTTCTAGTAATTTCTCCAATCAGAACGCAAAGCCCCAAAGAGGTAGGGGCAGTGAGAGATTACTCATGTTCTCCCTTATCACCCAATAGTTGCAATATCTGTTAATTAAATGTTAGGGCTGGTGCATCAATTTATCTCTCTAGGATAAGGAGGAAGATGCTGTCTCTTTCTTCACCTGAAGTAAGGGTAAATTTCACCATGGAGTGTACTCAAGTGCTGCTATGCCCAGCCAGTGTTGCCTGGTGCTGAGATGAAGCCCTTGCTAAAAGCCAAGACACTGGAGGCTGCACCACCACCTTGAAGAAAAACCCCTCTATTTTGAAAGGGGATGAAACCTACTGATGATCATATTTTTTAGTCTTGTGTTTTCACAAACAAACTGTGAAGAACATGAGTGCCTAAAAGACTCCACCTCTTTTTCCCTAAAAATCCTATGGACACATTCTCCAGGAAAACACAGTCATCCGGTCATGACAAAATCAAAACATGCAATTTTAATTATAATGTCCCTTTTAGTCTTTGCCTCAGAGTTTTGTGTATTCAAGCAGAAGTGTGGCTTTCTTGGGCTACAAGAATGCCTATGAATGTATTTCTTCCTACCTGAATTAGACTTAACCCTCTCTGGGTGAGGTAGATTTCTTTTTTATGTGTTTCTGCAGTATGAATCACACTGCCAGTGGCCAATAAATTATTCTAATGACATCTGTGCGAATAACCATTGACTATCTTTAATTCAAATAGCTTGAGCTTTGTTGATATATTCCTGTATTTATGGCAGCAGCTGGAAGAGACCCTTAACACTGATCCATTATCTTTGCTTTTAACTAGAGAAGTCCGGAAGATTCTGAACCTGCTGAAGTTCCTCCAGAGAGCAAGGTGATCAGCAAAAAAAGTTAGTATCAATAAAAAGACTAGACAAAACAGGAAAATCCTTCAGACCTAAGATGGAATTGAAAGTGTGCAGCTGGCTTAGCTCTGTGTTTGCTGTGTGATACATCATCACATCTGATGGTGCCTGGCTACATAATCTCTGCTTAAAGACCTTCTCAGCTGCCAACCCTGTAATTGTGAAGTTCATTAATCTCACACTGTCCTTGCTTTAGTATTTGCTGTCTCACTGTTGCAATCCATTTTGCTAAAGTCTTTGCTTAAAGGGAAATAATCAAAAATTAATACAAAACATATTTTTTATAATTTTAAACTTAGCTCAGGCTTTTATTTCTGAAGGTGGTGAAACATTTTTTGTAGGCTCTCTATGCTGATATAATTCTGCATCCTTCTTCTCTTACACAGTAAAGCAATCGACTCTTTAAACCAGTAATGATTTATCACAGGTTTGGAATTATAGCCTCATGATGGCTTACAGTTTTAGAGTAATCTGTTTGCTTCTGAGAACTTTGATAACTCCTGACTTCTGTGGCTTTTTGCTGCTTACTAAAAGTATGAAAATTGAGTATAAACCAAATTTTGCCTTTAACTGTACTTTGTGACCTTGGTGAATTCAATAGAGTTGCAGTCATTCAACTGAGGCAATAATATTTTAATTAAAATCAGTTTATTGACTATAATTAACTTCTCTTTATTTTGTGATCTCAGGTCATCAGTTTGATTTATTTAATTGTGTCATTATCTTCTTCTATGTTCTTAATGTTCTCTTCTGTTCTTGTGGACTTCATTCCTATTTCTGAAGCATTAGAAATCTGGATTTTCATTCTTCACTTTCACCTCACCAGCAGTATACAATCCAGTGCCAGTTTGAATGTGACTACACAGTTCATCTTTAGATATTTCTCTTTGGTTCAATCATCATTACCTGCTAAGCACCAACAAATTTCTAGTCATCTCAATGTTATTTGTTCCAAGTAACTAAATTTGGGATAGCTTCTCGGTAATCTTTGTTTAGTTGAATTAAACTAATTAATTTTTCCTCATACCTCAGTTTTACAACCATAAATGAAACCTTAGTAGGGAAGGGTGTGAGGTTATTTGTGGGGTTTTTTTTTGGGAATACATAATTACAAAAGTTTGCTTCATTAGAATTCTTTTAAATATCTAAATGCATAAACATACCTGGGTACCTTGATACTGAGTGAGGTGTTTCTTCCCCAAAACTGAATGGAATCCCCAGGTCTAAGAGAGAAGCCTGACAACTCCAGAACTGCAAAGCTTCGCTGTAAATGCCTATCAAGTAGAACTGCAAAAAGAGTCAATCACCATAGACAGTCAGGGAGTAACTTAGAAAGTAAGAAACTTTCTAAATAAAAGGATGTCTGACTGGCCCTCTCTGCATTTATCCATACTTGTTCTATCAATATCAGAGAAGACCAAAAAGTAACATTTTTTATTTGTTGTACTTAGTGACACTTTACATTGAATAGAAATATTTTTTCTGTGTTAGTCATGGAAACATTGGAAAAGATGTATTTATGGATAAATGATTGCTTTAAACTCTTATGCTAAACTTAAGAAGTGTAGTATATGGTTGAGGTACTGTACCCATTAGTTTTATGAAAATTATAGAATAGAATTTGCTATGAGTTCTGATCCCCTATTTAAGCAAAAAAAAAAAAAAGTAATATTTTTGGAGAAGAAAAGGCTTTGTAGAAATAGTTAAGGTACTAAGTTAATAGTTAATAGATTGTGTTGGAATATAACGCAATGAGATAATTGCCAGTAACGAAGTTGCTTTAAAGTAGGCTGTAAGTAAAGTAAGATAAACATTCAGATTTGTTTATACATGCATATTCTTAACTTTCTGTCAAGTTCACAAAGCTTATATCTGTAGTTGCTCCACAATGTTAACCTGATCCCTGTGTTATACTAAAACAAACCGGAATGAGTTCTAGTAATCATAGTATATCTTCTCCAGCAATCAGATATTTGAACAAAACAGACTAATAAGACCTCAGGGCAGGCCATGAATTCATCCCACAAATCACAAACTTAATATAAGGCAGCAATCTATATTTCTATGTAATTCATGTTCTGCACTATTGATTATAAACTGCCCATAGTGTTTAGAAAGTACTGTGCAAACTGGGGACATCCACGTCCTGCTCTGTAAGCTGGCAGCAAAATCTAACAAGCCTGCCAATTTTTCTGAACCCACAGAGCTCCCAGACAACCAGGGAGGATTTTCTGAATACGGTTGTTAGGCTTTTATGTGCTCTGTGTATTTTTTATAATAGTCTGAAGACTTCAGTTCTAGCCAGTTTCTGTGAGAAAAATATCTCCCCCATCACTATAAAATGGTCATCTCAGAGAAACATTACTGGAGTGAAACCTGGTAATAACTGTATTCAGACAGATCAGTGCACCTTGACATTTGCTCTTTGGTCTGTCATATGATGTCTCTGTGGGGTCACCAAAAGTCAGAAAAATACATATTTAGGACCCAAATCATGACCCTGCTCCTTCAGGCATGAAGCCAGCTCTTTTCAAAGTGTTCTGTCCATTCTGTGTAGAGGGAAGCTGGATGAGTTTCTTGACAGACATTAGGCAGCCCTGACTGCCAGACTGTAGATAAAATTAATGAAAAACAAATACAGGATGGGGCAGCTGATTGTGTGTTGCTAAGTTTAGACATTGAACCTATATGGAGCCTTGCTGCTTCTTGAAGAGATAAACTGCCTCCCTGTGAATCTGTTCAGCATTCCACCCAGCTGTCTCTGTTACAGGCTGGGCAGAGAGACTGTCCCTAATTCCCTAGCTTGATTTCAGTGCTTGCATCACTAGTAGCACCTTTCCACTCATGCCAGGTGACATGCTGCCATGAACATCCAGTACACTGTTCCACACTAAAACAAGGTCACAGAACAGCATGGGAAAGACAAACAGCCATCTACACCCATGAGTAGTGCTCCAGATAGGAGTACTATGAGCAGAACAGCCATTAATTGATTGGAACAAATGTTGGATATAAGCATGCTGTAACCCTGTACTATAAGTGATACTCTGAGGCTTGTTGTCTTTCATTTCTATCTTTCACTGTAATACAATTGCATTAAAAAACAGACCCTGCAAATATTACTCAGTGGTAGCAAGCTTTATAGGATTAAAACAATCAGCTGATGAGACCAAATGTTTATCTTCACTATAGCTCTGCAATTCTGTGAAAAATGGTGGAAGACCTCCAAATAACAGTAAAACTTGTGTGAATTTCATCAAATAAAGAAAGATTAATAGAACACCTTAGGATGCTTCATGAGACTCAAACCTAATTTTTTGTCTAACAGTTGGCTTAGTAAGAATAAGGAAGTTATTTCTTGGTATTTGCATCTCATTTTGATTGTTCTGGAACCTACTTTTTTGTTTCAAATGTATTGAAGGAAGTGTAATAACAAGGACAAATCAGATAAACACTATTTCCCTCTGATTATTATGACTTTTTATAATGTTATATGCAAAGTCACCAAAAACCCCAAATCATTCCTAACATAACAAAACTGGCAATATCTGTTTGGGTTAATACTGGGCTTTTTATCTGTTTGTTTGTTTTTCTTTTTCAAGGTAAAAAAATCAGCTTGTTAGCAATAATGGTTCTGGTGGGTGACAGTCTTCATAATTTTGCTGATGGCTTGGTAATAGGAGCAGCATTCTCATCCTCAACAGAAACAGGTGTGACAACGACTGTTGCTATTTTATGCCATGAAATTCCTCATGAAATGGGTAAGAAATATATGTGTCTGATCGACTTTGCATTTCCAGATTTCTCAAAAAGTTCTTTCCTGTATGGCATTTGTGGGAATTCTTGCTTATAGCCTAATGAATTACAGTGTTACAGTATCAGTGAGATTGATACTTTCTTTGCCCTTCACAAAAACCAGAGGAGGCTTCTGCAGTCATTACTGGATGCCTTCCCATTTGACCTTCTCCAGATGCAAATGACATCAGGTCAGGAGTGACCTGTTATTCTTATAAACTATAAGCAGGACCCATGTGTGTGTAATGGCCATGCCTGACACAATGGGCTATCCAAGACTTTCAATACAGAGCAGAGCTTTTAAGCAAGTATCCCTCTTGCTACCCTCATTCCTGCTGCTAATCAAGAACAATAAGATAATAAAAGGTGTATAGCCTATTTTAGGCCTGTGGCCTGTGGGCAGGACAGGAGGACTGTTCTGTTGTATATTGCCCTAGACTGACTTTTTCTGGTAAAACTTCCAGCATGGCTGAAGCTGCTCCTGACATTGTGTTGATGAACATTTATAAATTGGGAAATTTGATATGAGAACTGCAGGTTCTCATTTCTATCATTGAATGACTGCAGATTTCATGTGCTATGTAGAAAATTCCCCCAAGCAAAAAGGTGGCATGGAGGATTGCTGTAAAACTGGTAACTCTTGTTTGCATAGCAAAGCAAATTGAAATACTTTACAGTTACCTCCAAAGACACCTTCTTAATTCTGGGGCAGTAATGCCCCAGTGTCAAAGTGACATTTTTACAGTCATGGAGCAAAATTTTTCAAATCTTCTAGTTTTGGCCTGTTAGGAAATCTTTTATTTTAGAAGAAAAATCTGTGGTGGGATTCTGATGTACAACTTACTCCAACTGATTAGGCCTGAAATCAGTGGGATTAAACTCAAACTGGGATCAGACTGGCATAGATTACTGACTTGCAACACCTGTAAAACACTCAAAGACCATGCTGCAAATATACCCACATGATTTAAACTGGCAAGTTCCCAGTAGAGAAAGATTTAGAAACTCTGGGAAACCATGTGACTTCACTTTTGCATGTATCCAAGCTGGAAATGTCACAGAACATAGAGAACTAACAGAAAGCCACTCCTCAATACTGTATGCTATCTTTAGGAACAGCTAAACAAGTACAAGTCAATATGACTTTTTTTGTTGTTTTGAGATTTTTCTTTCACACAGGACAACTTTATAACTAATTCTACAGAATTCTAAAGGCAGCTCTCCATCATTCACTACCTTTGTGCATATCTTAATTATTTTCCTTCGTATTTTATTACCAAGAGTCTTAAAAATACATTTATCAGCTAAATAATAAATGTTCTTCTTCTCTACACAGGAGATTTTGCTGTGCTGCTAAGTACAGGGCTCCCAACGAAGATTGCAATTTTGATGAATTTTATAAGTGCACTAACAGCATTCTTAGGACTTTATATTGGCCTTTCTCTATCGACTGACCCATCCATTCAAAACTGGATCTTTACTATTACAGCTGGAATGTTCTTGTATTTATCTTTAGCAGAAATGGTGAGAACTGCAGTCTATTTTTATATGTACTTTATAGCATAGCCACATAATAGATGAGTGTCAGACAAAGGAAGGGGGATGAACTTGGAGAGAAAAAGAGCTTGTAGGCTTCTCAGAAAGAGCATGTTGTATGCCCTGTGTGTGTACAGTACTTAGAAAAGTAATCTGTATTTCTTCTGTGTCACTCTCATGCTAGGTGTCATTTATAACGAAAAGGGGAAATAAAGACCATTAAGAGACTAAAATAAGAGAAAGGCATAATGGACTTTTAGAGTATTTAAAAAAAAAATCTTCAAAAGACTTTTAAACAATGTATTTTTAGCTATTTAGTAAAACAAATATTTGAACCTTCAGGGGTTTTAAGATCTTGAAAAATGGGGTTTTTTTTGTTTTGTTTTCTGCCCTTTTCTTTATATATTTTTCACCCATTGTTTCAATGCAAATTTGCTGTTTAAGAACTAAAATGTAAGATGCTTACCCTGAACACTTCCTTTTTGTCCTAAGGAGGTTTCAATTAGCTCTTAAGTAATAAAAAACCTTCAGATTACCTCATCTTTTTTAATAGTTGCCCAATATTTTTCATACTCCCAGTTCAATAGCAATGATCTGTCTATAGAAAAAAAAAAGGTGTGAAGATACGAGGTAGGAGGAAGGTCTGAGGAAAAATGTGGAGCAATCATAGCTCATGCCGATGCCTCAGGCCACAAAATTTATTGAAGAGCTGGATAACTGTCACACTTGTAGCAATGCAGAACTTAAATGCCTGCCCAGCTTTGTCACATGGGTCTTTAACCATCATGTGTTGATGTAAAGTTCCTTGCAAGCTCCTCCGCAAAGATGGAATGTTTCGAGTGAGTAGATCAAGAGGGAGAAAAAAGAAGCCTCTTCATAAATTATTACTTTGTTTCTTCTGAAGGCTGTCTGTCTCTCCCTTGTGTTCATTACCACTCCATGCCCGAGATGCTCTTTATGGTTCAAGCATCATACTTTAAATCTGACATGCCATTCCAGTATTATAACCTATTTAAAATTCTACTTACAGTAATTGATCTTAGGCCTTGTTAGTATTTTAGTCTATTTTTGCTATTGTAAGTAAAGTAAAATGAACATAAAGTTGACCTAAGAGCTTAAGAGGGAACGGCCAAATGATTGTGGATGTGTCAACAGTCCTGACTGAGGTAGTAAATAACAGACAAGAACACTGTGTACGAAGTTGCAGCTTGTTCTGACAGAGAAATTTGGAAGTCAGGCTGCCTACCAGCTGTCTAGGCATGGTTTTACTAATGGGGCTAAGAACGATGTACACATATTTTTCCTTCAGTGTAGGATTGGCATCCATCAAGGATCCACAGGCTCCTAGAACAATACCATGTTTTTCTCTGAGTCTTCAAAGCAATGTGCCAGCTGTAAATCTCAAGAGAAAATATAGTTCCAGGCAGAGACAGGAAGATGTTTTCCCTTGTTCTCAGCTTGTCATCATAATCTTGGTCTTGGTGTGAAGGGAAGAAAGAAGGAAGAGAGAGGGGAGGATCTTATTTCTCTCAATCCCCTTTATTAATAAGACTCTTATCAGCCTTTCTCTGCATTTTGTCAAAAGAACTGCTATTGGGTGGCTCACCTGTTTGTCAGTGTTTTATTTTAGAATATATTTATGTAGCACTGCAGGCATCTATAGATCTGAAAGGTTTTGTGTTTGTATAGTGTATCTCAAGAGAAAATGATACATCACAAGAGAAAATGAGCCATTCTTTTTGTATTTTTCTACTTTCTGCACAGAAATAGGTTCTATTCTCTGCTGCACTCTCATCTACAAACAACAGTCATCAGTGCTCCTGCCAATGGTGTACAAACACTTAATAGTACACAAAGTTTGACTGTAATTTTCAGTACTTGTTTTATGGGCTTTCACATATTCATGTGCTTGTCAGAATAGCAGTTAAATAAAACTGAACAGCCTCACTGGTTTCTGCACTGAGGAACACTGAGGGGTGTGAGTGGAGGTTTGTTGACAGAACAGCACTGTGAGACTGCCAGCACAGACAAAGTAGCACAAATCTACTTCTGTGGTTAATTAAAGGCTTTTCATTTCCAGAAATGGCATTGTAACTCCATTAGCAAGCTGGGTAGACTAATAATTTCAGAAACTGAATAAGGGACAAAAGATAAAATCATTTATATCCACAATTTTTCACCAAGAAATCATGCAAAACTGAAGTTTAATCTGACTAATTTTAAAAATGTTTTCAATTTTGAAGATAAGGGAGTAGTTTTTAAAGTGATTTGCTGGACTGTTGCAGTGCAGCAGCCATGCCACATGTCCCCGGCTTGGTAAGAACTCTTTTTTAGCCAGTACATGCCTGAGAGCCTCTCATGCCTTCTTTCAGCCTGCTGCTTCCTATTTCTTCTTATCTTATGTGCACTCATGATAACATGAAATGCAGTGGAACAGAGCAGTCTCTTGATTAGCAGTACCTCTTTTTCCTCTGCCAGATTTGAAGCATTAGCAAGTGTGATATCTTCCAACAGCTTGGATGTTGAGCTGTGTTCCCTTAATTTGTGAAGTGGTTTGCATCTGCCAGTTGAATAGGCTTACACTTCTTAAACAACAAGATTCTCTCTGCTATACCACATGCTTTTTTGTTCAGAGAGAGTTGGGTAACCATAGCTGATATTGTGACAGCAGCCTTTTTATTTTAGATAAGCAGGGATGTCACACTAGGTATGGCTGTAGAAATGGTTTGTGTGTTGATTACATGCACATAGGTTAGATGGAGGGAGCAGACATCAGCACTGGACATGGAAAGGGTACTACTTGCTAAGAATTCCTTTTGAAAACTCTCTTAGGAACCTACTGTGCATATGTGTAGCTCCTAAATTGTCACTGACAACAATAAATAAATTGTCACTGACAGCAATGAAAATTCAATTTTGCAGTGGAAGGAGAAAATTTTCCTGTTTGGAGAACTTTTCACTCCGGTGTTGGGAAAGAAGAAAAAATAGACTGATTATGAGGATAAATAAGAAAGACTAAACATCTAGACTGGTACCCTGGATTCAGGCTAGGTCTTGGTTAACAGTTTTTACTTACATACACAAAAACTCTGAGCACTTAAAACTGTCAGCTCAGATTTTGATTTACGTCAAAACTTTGAGGTGTTTACACTTGATTTTGATTAAAAGTTTATCATTATCTTTAAACACTGATCAAATATAACTACACACATTTCTGTACTGTAATTTAAACCACTGCCTTGTTGTAATGAAGATCCAGGGCATTTGGGTTTCCCTGTTATTTTCAGACAGAACTTTAAAGTGAAGGCAGATTTTTCAGCACAGTTTTGTTTTGGGCCCATGCCAACTTTCAGAGAAAGAAGAATGCAGAAGAAGCAGCCCCAGAGACCCCCCTCTGACAGAGGGAAGGACTAGCATAGCAAACACTCCTGTTAACCTCTGTGGTCAGCACCACTCCACTGTCTCCCAGTGGCTGCTGCTGTTACAGGTCCTGTGAAGAGCCTCCAAAGTGCACAGGAACTCTGTAGTTTTACTCAAGCACAGAAAAGAACACATAACCAAAACCAGAGGTCAGCATCAGACTGTTCCTCTGTATTTATTTCCGGTGTTGATGTGACAGTATTAGCAGTCATCAGTGTTTCCCCTGAATAAAGCAGAAATATTAAGAGAATTTGAGCCTGAGGCATCATTTTTGCAAGCTCTGTTTAGATACATATTTCATTTAAACCTTTGATAAAATACACTGCGTAGAGTGAAAGGTCAATGCAAGTAGCTTTTATTATGATTATAAATGAGTGTTGCTCCATTACATGATTTAAAACTCACAGAGAAAGATACTAAACGTGATTTTTTTCAAGCATATTTTAAAAGTCCTGTTTTCTACTTGTACATTTACTAAAGCCCAAGTAAATAGGAGTGTTGCCAGTTATTTCAGAAAAAGCATGATTGACCCTATATATAGTACTGAAGCAAAAGATACTCCAAGTAGTTTATTCCCACAAAAGGAAATCACTAATTTTACTAAATAAGCATTTCCTTGCAGACAGCTGTATAAAACTACTACAAAATATTGAGAAGATAACAAATTTCAGAATCTTGTTTATAATTCTTGTCAGTGCCAGTAAAAGAAGAAAAGTGGGTAGAATTTGATTAATTTAAATATTTCACTGTCAAGATCAGTTTTGTCAAAATGTACAGAAAATGCTACACATTAATAACTATAGTCAGAAGCTCAGCATTTTGAAAATTGCTTTTTTTTAAATGAAATTTGCCTTGTTTTCCCATAACATTTTTTTTCCCACAGATGAATGTATCTGGCTCTCATTCTGCTGTCTTATTCTTTTTTTAGCTTCCTGAAATGACTCATATTCAGACACGGCGACCCTGGTTGATGTTTCTCCTACAGAACCTTGGATTACTATTAGGCTGGCTTTGCCTCTTACTTTTGGCTGTATTTGAACAGAAAATTAAAATATAAGTTTTCTGTTGGAAATCTCAAAGTACCACTTATGACAGTGGATAGCATTATTCACAATTTTGTTATGTCTGCCATAGTAATATGTAAATTAAGTTGCTGGGATTTTATATCTGAACAGTAGATAACTATTTTACTTTATTAACTTATTGTTCAGATTTTTGTAATTATTTTTTTGTAAATGTGAATGTTTAGAATTATGTTTTATTTGTTACTGAGTTTACCAGATCCCATGCTCAAACTCACAGGAGCTTTTAATTAGTTTTTATTGAGACTGTTCTAGTTGAATGCTCTAAGTGATCTCTGCCAGTCTGATTGAAGAATAAAACACTTTTATGTGCAATAATTAAAGTGGACTAACCATAGTTGAATAATTTGAATATGGAATGGTTTTTTGCCTTTTAGTACAAAGAATTATTTCTTTAAATCTAAAAAGCATAGCAAAGCTAAACTACTAAATGGCATAAAGCAATCTCATAAAGTCTGCACTTTCTACTTTGTCAACGTAAAGATTCTCATCTGTTGCATCTTACTGGTCCACTGAGGCAGGAAAAAAATGACAAGTGTAAATGTTGAAGTTTACGATACAGAAATTTGGGAATAGTATTTTCCAACTATAATACAATTTCTCATATGTGTGATAGAACCTGAGCCAGTCAAGCACTGGACTAATCACCTTTTGCATTATCTCACCTCTGGTGGTTGCTTATAGCAACTGCTTATGAAGGATTGTAAAAAATATATTTAAATTGCTTTACCCTGATATTCCTTCCAAGCTCCTCAAATGAAGGGATTTCTTGAGCCAAGTGTTGCTTCTGAGACATCACATTCAATAAACACTTGCCTTCCTGTCAGCAATTAGGGTAATCATAGATAAGTGATGTGCATTGTGGAAAGAGCTTTTTCAATTGTCTAAAGTGCATGTAGCCTCACTGCAACTCCTCCTATCCTGAGTGATTTTTTGTGTAATTAGTCCTCTTGATTTCAAGTTAATTCTGCATAAGTTGAGATGATTAATTTAATTTCGTTTTGCAGAACTGGGTCTGAAACAAATATACAAATTCTGCCCTGATTCTGATGTGCTGAGCAGCTTCCAGGAGGTATTGAGCAACACTCAGCTGTGTGATTTCAGCTTGTTACCTGCTCTCAATTTCTGGTGCAAGGACTTCTCCACTACCTTATTTATACTTTTGTATGAGAACTAAATTATGTTCTTTCTTTCTCCTCCAATGAGCTGTGGAAATAGGTAGAGCAAGTTACAGAACAGACATATATTCCTTATGAAGCAACTGAAAGTATTCTTTTCTTTGTCTAAATTCTGTCCTGAAATATCTCCACATTATGACACAACATGACTGTCTCACAACATGTCCTGTGTTTATTTGATAGCTTCTAGTGAAGGTACAATTATTCTCATATTACAGAGGGGAACAGAGTCTACTCTCCTACAACAAACTGTCAGACCTGTTAGTTCTCAAAAGCTTCATGGGCACCATGCTAACTTATCAAAATACAAAATGAAAAAATAATACTGAATTTCACTGTTTATGATAGCCCATGCTCATGGGCTTGTGAACCCTTACTTGATCCTGAACCACTGACTAACACTCAGTGAAAAAAATCCCAAACTTAGAGATAATTTTAAAAGTAGTTATGCATTCATTTTCAGTGCCTGTTATGAGAATCTGTAGCAAATATCCCAATGCAAAACTAGACAAAGACATGTACATACCTTCAGAAACTTTCTCCCAAACAATTTATCCAAGGTAACACAGGAAGTCTCTATCTGACAGGGGGGTGAACTGAGCTCTTTTTAAGGCCCAAAGTACAATTCTAGCTTCTTTTATTTAGGTGTGCAAATATTACCATTGCTTTTTATGTTGATATAACTTTGAAAGGTGAGTTGAGAAGCCATGTCTAATGCTTTGGTTTTCAAAGTTTAAGTTTTTTTCCCAGGGCTTGTGCTTGATTTCCTGGTTTCTCAGTATTTCATCTGTTTGTATTGGCACCAAGTCACTTCATGACCTTCAGCTGTGACAGTCAATTCAAGCAATAGCAGGGCATCACTGGACGTAAGCAAAATCTATTCTTGTATCAGATGGTGCAAATGAATATTGGAAACATTCATTATTTCAAAGAGAAGAGTTACCATAGTTTGAATGCTTGTGTATGCCTAATGTTTGCTTTCATGGAAAACAAGGTTACCAATATGATCATATTTTGGTAATGTTATTGTATTCTGAAATATTTGTCTACTGTTTATTAATGTGTCTGAAAGAGGGCAAGTAATTTCTGGCAGAATGTACTTTGAAGTTGCATATGAGCATAGGTTCCCATCCAGATATGTTCTGTGAACGTATTGTATCCACATCTATTAAGAAAATTTCATCTTTTGGCTTTATATGCTTATCAGGCATCTTGATCACATTTAACAACCAAATGTATTTATACAGCTTCCACCACAGGCACAGATACGTTGACCAGAAAGCCAGTTAATCTTTATTTCTGCCACAGAGCTCTTTGGCTTTTGTGGTGTTTGTCAGTAAGTGAGTTGTTCTATGACCACTTTGCCTTGGTATCAAACCTGAACACCAGAAGTCTCATCAGCATATGAAAATTTGGATTCCTGTGGCACTTAGAGAGAACTTATCTCACTACTTAAGGTTAGTGCCTCTGCTGTAAATCTCTTTACATTAGTGTCTTTAAAAAGATACTGAAGGTGGAGTATTTTACCACATGTAAAATGGAGTACCTTACCACATGTAAATCAAGACCTCTAGCCTTACAGAGTGCTGGAAACTGTTCCTATAGATCATTGAAACAGAAAACTAAATAAGTTTTACACCAAAGAGATTCACCTGTTGAATTAATCATTTTAGTCAATGTTCTCTAAAAATTCCAAGAAAAATAATAGAATATGTCTTCGTGTCCTTACAAAAAAGAAGACTTGGCACAAATGTTCTTATGATGCATTCTCTTTTAGTTTGTTTTAAATCTGTAGAGTTTGTTCATAGAGATTTGAAACAGATCTGTTTTTAAAGCCAGGTACATCTTTCTGTTGCTTCAAACCTAACAGACAGAGAGCATAATATGCCAATGTTTTCATTGAGTCAAATCCTGAGTAAGAACTGCAGAACTTCATCACTTGCAGCCCTTAAATCAGGACTAGGTTTCTCTGTAAGAGGTGTGCAATTACTCAAACAGATGTTATGTGCTTGATGGAGAGATTACTTGGTGAGGTTTCATAGCCAGTCAGGCAGTTCTAACTAGATAATCATAATGTTCCTTTGAAACTTTAAATACATGAATCTATAGATAAAGGAATTTTTCTGGAAGAAGCTGTTTAGCGTTTCTCCCTTTCATCTATTCTTAGTTTTCAGGCACTCTTAAGATTAAATGATCTTGCTTTCCTACACAGAAAACTAGAAAGGTTGAAAGAATTTGTTTGCTATGGTATTTTTTCTTGGAAGTTAGATGTCAGAGGGCCTCATAAAGAATACTTCCAATTCCAAACTACCATTGCTCCTGAGAGCTGACCTTGTACCTCTCTTTTCTGTATATGTTACACATTATCCAGTGACTCAAAAGATAAATAGTTGCTTCTTGCAGTCAGTTATAGTAATGCCCTCAAGTTTCTGGAGCTCATCTGCATGTTTTAAATACTGCCATCTATTCCTTTACTGTATTTTATGCTTTAAACATGAATGTGGCATTTTCTCCAGAGACAGAAAAATACCTTTTTCATATAAGAAAACATTGTTAGTTTTGGCATTTACCCTTGAATTGTTTTTCTATCACCCTGCCATTGCACTTGAGAAATCAAATTACTATTATAACAGTTTTAAACAGGTTTATATCTGTCTGATGTATGGATTAGGGCTGATACCTTATCAATGTTCTTAGCTTTTCTCTCTTTACTGTTACCTTTTGTCAAACCTTCCTCTCATTTTAAAAATAAGCTGCCTTCTATTGTGAGTGTAGCTGTAGGAATGTGACTACAGAAAATACAAGCAGTAGTTGCACAATGTCTTTAATCAAAACAAAAAGTTCTGCAATTTATTTTACCATGGGAATTATTACCAAGGGAATGTAGACCCACCTACATTCCCTTCTCCCCAAAAGAACAAAAAATCCACACATGGAGCTATTGCTCTGGGTCACGTAGGGGTATGTAAGAAGTGCCTCTTTCCTTTTATGTCCCTGATAACAGGACCAAGCACAAGGGGAGCCCCTGCACAGGCTCCTGGACACATTGAAGTCCCTGCCAAGCTCCCGTCGGCGGCAGCGCGGAGCCCATCCCGGGGCGGGGCCGCAGGGACCGCGGAGCGCTGGTGCCGCTCCCCCTGCAAGGGACAGGACGCGAGGCAGGCGGGGGACTCCGAGGGGGAGCCGCAGGGTGGCACTTGGGCGCTCGCAGCGGGAGGATCCAAGGGCTTACTGCGGTCCCTCTCACCCTGCAGCAGCTCACCGCGGGGCACGCTGGTTCGCGCTGCTGCTTTGGAAGTGAAAACTATCGCGGAGCCGTCCGGCCGATACCCGTGAGTGCGGGATCCGCAGGGCCCCAGCAGCCAGGGATCGCAGGGATGCCCAGGGAGGGCCATCCACGCTACAGCTGCAGGGCATCCAAATGGAGTGGACGTGGGAGTCTCTCTCTGCCAGGGTCTCAGCTCTGACATTGCCAGAGAGCATTAAGCACACCTGGCAACCTAAATCTGCCTAGCAACCATTTACATATTGGCCCAAGATAATGCCGACCAGCCCTAACGCAGTGCTGTAGATGTGTCTGTATGTGACATCCTTTTGTTCCACTGCAGCTGCAGCTCCTCCTTTTCCCAGGGGCCAGAAGGGCCTGATTTGACCCGTTCAGGAGAGGTGACAAGAGATATGCATACGGAAATAGACTGGTCAATTATCGTGACATATTCCAGTCTTGATTTTAGATCACGCCAAATTGTCCTCCATGGACTCTCATGCTGCAGGGAGGGCAGCAGGACAATGCCTGCACTGCTCTGTTGGGTAGCAGCCCGGGCTGTCCTCGGCAGGGTATGGGGCAGGTGAACAGCAGCCATAGCTCAGGCCTGGCAAGTGTTTCAGAGTATCCCAGGTGTCCCTGTATTGCTGGTGTACCCACCAGCACACCACCTCAGGAAAGCTCTTTTTAGCTTTTCTGGCAAGGACTTTCTAGTGTTTGTCCTTCCACCTGCTATGCAAATACCATAACCCATATGATATAAGTTGTTATCTGTTGTTGTCCACCACCCATGCGGATGGTTTCGGACAGGTTTTTTGTGGTGCCACAGTTTATTTCTTCAAAAAGGGAAACAGAATGTTGGAGAATTAACTGAGAATCACACAGAAGGAGGTACTATTATATACACAGTGATACCAGTAATACATCTCATTTTTGGAGAGACACTGCTGTGAGTACTGAGCACAAACACAAGTAAGTAATCTTTTGATTCCACTCTGAAGTTGTTGGTGTTATCTTGGGTGGTCTTGGGTGGTTTTATCACTAACAACTGGTAGAGTGCCCTACTTTCAGGACTTCAAAGGCCATCTATGTGCAAAGATACAGTATGAGCTCTGGAGCAAGAGTACACCTACTTTCTGACTGTCATCCCAATCCAGAAGGGGATGGGTATTGAATTTAAGTATACAACCTAATGCCAGCTACATGCACGGTACAGTGACTCAGGAGCAGGTTGCTATAATTATCAGCAAGTTTAGAAAGTTGTAAATGGGCCATATGCATCTGGTATATTACACCAGTATACCCAGGACAGCACAGCAGCATTCAGAAAACATCCACACTGAGCTACAGACATGAATGCAATTCTTTTCCCAGGTACTATCCATATGAGAAGTCCCATGCATCTTAAAATCATTCTGTTATGCTCCAGGACATCACTGGTAATTTTTTGTGCACTTTGCAAAAGGTTTCAGAGAAAAAGATAAAATGGACAATAAGGTCTCTTCTGTAATATGGAACTGAGAGCAGGTGTCAAGGCACTGCAAATTCCAGGTGATTCCTCATCCTGCACACATGCAAAGCATCTCCCTTTTTGCTTTGAGACAAATAGGGCAAATACAGAACAGGAAAGCCAGAACATGGAACTGTCCAGAAGAAAGTTCTCACAGATGTGTAAGGTGTAGAGGTGTAAATGGCAAAACAAACAACAAATACATTATGAATTACTCTCTACTTATTGCAGTACCTTCTTGTTGACAAACACAAACCCCACATAATTTTCTCAAATGTTGCTGGAAAATATTGTATCTAAGAAGTCAAGTTTTATCACTGGAAACAAGTCACATAGTACAAAAAGATGACTTTTAATAATTCTTGAACTTGAGACAAGCATTGAAAATATGATCTATATGTTCATAGGCTTGTAGTTTGGAAAATACATATTCATAGTTGATTAAATCAGTGTAATTTTGTGCACAGGAGGTAAATTCCATCTCAAGTAATGAGAGGGAAAAAAGCTTATGAGAGCATAGTCCATTTTCTATCATTTCCTCCTACCATAAAACCTAGTTTTCAAATTGGCTTTTTGTACTTGCAATTAGCAAGAATATGCCATTTGTCTAGACAACAGAGTAGCTGAATATCTGATGTTTCTGGCATTATTAGGGTAGACTAAGAAAGCACATGACTATTTATAAATTCCTTTCTAGCATGTAATATTTTAATACACCATCAAAATTCTTTGGTTGGAGTGCACATAATTAACCCTTCACTCTTGACTGTGAATCCTGCTCACGGAACTGTGTTTTCTAGAAGTAATTAAAATATATTTCACTTGAGTGAAGTGGCTTTTTCTGTTTTCTTCCCTTTCTCTCACTTAATTTCTCCCACCAATATAATTCCTGCTATGTGTTATGTTTCAGTTTTGGTGGAGAAAACCTGATATTTTTAGAGACATTTCATTACTATAGTGTGTGTTGGATCATGGACAAGAGAGACTTCAGAAAGGATGGTTTGAATTCTGAGGAAGCATACATAGAGCAAGAGGCTCCTATCTTTTTTTTTGGTTGGTTGGTTGGTTTGTTGCTTGAGGTTTTTTAACTTGTTTTATTTTGCTATTAGAATGTATACTTCAGCTTAAAAAAAAAAATAAAAAAGGAACAACTAAAACCCCAACAAAAAATTTAAATGTCAAGGTGCAAATACCAACACTGGTATTCACCAGTTTACATTAGACTGCAAGTGATCAGGTCTTCTGCACATCTGCAATCACTCTAGTAAAGCTATTGCTTCCCAGCTGAGACATATTAGCTGACCCTGGGCATGTGCCTAATGTTTTGAAAATTGTCAGTAAAACAATTGCTAACCACTTTCATTTCTACAGCCTACTAGTATTACAGATGAAGACACAGAAAAACAGTTTCTAATAATGGGTAAATATTGGATTTAGGCAATATAAACTGAAAATTGCTGATAACTTGAAGTAGATATGTACTTGCAATACACTCTTGCAGTTTATAGCTCTGGTATGAATGTAAATTATAGCAATAACAGTAGTTGCTTTTGAGTATCTCATATTGATTTCAAGTAAGAAATATTGCATACTTTTCCCTTCAGAATTCACAACACAAAGGGTATATCAGATATTAAGAACAAACTTTCAGGTCCCTGGCTTTCTCATGAATTACATTTTTGTATGTTCAAAATGGCTATTTGAATAGTAAAAAGGCCCTTTCCTGTCTTCTGCACTTTTGTCCTACTTATTTCAGAAATAGCCACCTTTTACAAAGAATTGCCAAGATTGTTCCCCAGGGAAATTGGTAGTTCACACGGTAAGACACACAAAGTTTTGGCAGAAGAGACATTTAAATTCACTATATTCATGGTTACAAAATAGCATCAGATGTCAGACTCAAGACTTTGCTCTCTAATGCTCTTAAAATCAGTGAGACTTTGCAGCATGTAAAGAATAAACCACTTCTGAATTATCTTTTTTTTTTTTGTTTTATATTGGCAAAATTTTACTAAAGCAGTAATTTCTGCTTCGTTCTATTTTAAACAAAAGACAACACAGGCTTTCGGATTCTTTATAATAAAACTCCTAAGTCTGCACAGGGCCTCTGTTACTGAGATCTACATGATAAGGAGATCATCTGAAATACAGCTGGCAACCAGCACTGTTTCTCAAGTACTGAAAGTTCCTAGGCAGTATGTTTGATGAAAAACACATTGCATGTCCATTTATCCCCTATGTCTATTTA
Organism: Leptocoma aspasia; assembly: GCA_013399835.1. NCBI lineage: Eukaryota > Metazoa > Chordata > Aves > Passeriformes > Nectariniidae > Leptocoma > Leptocoma aspasia. The sequence goes on along the minus strand of VXAX01004901.1, from coordinate 660,208 downwards.
AAATGTGAGATATAAACATCTCTACTACAGACCAACTCAAAAACCCTATATCTGGTTTACATCCTTCAGTCACTGCAAGGACACTTCATTAGCTAATCCATTGTGAAACTGATTTTTAACAAAATAAAAGCAAATTCAATTTGTTAACTTTAACCAGATCATGTAATACCCTTCCAGTAAGTCTACCACCACAGTTCTAGCTGCCTTGTGTTATTATTTTCTGGTGACAGATAGGCTGCTACAAATACTTCTACCATTATTAATCTGCTCCAAGGGGAAAAAAAAAAAGGGTTGAAAGTAAGCTTCCAAAATACTTGGTACTGCACCTTACAGTGTGAATGGGTCCTTGTGGTTTTGAGGTCTATGAATGTAAGACAAATACGACAAAACAATTTCCCATGCAGTTACAGAGAAGAAGCAGTGTTTGATATGTCTGTGATGCCAGATAATATTCATCAATAGTAATGCAACAGTTTGGCATTAGTCTGCTTGTCTTTAACTCTGCCTGTTGGTTACATCTACTGTTTTCACTCTAATTATACAGTGTTCCATATTGACTACTTAAATGAGAGAATAATCAATCAAGTTCTCACAGGGAAAATCTAATGAAGAAGAGAGTTCCTGCACAAATGAGATTTTTTTCCATGTCTTGTCTCTCACATTATCTCATCAGCTGAATTCTGCAGAATGGCAAGGAAATTGAAAGAATTTCTACTGAAGTTCAACAGAAAACTCAAAACATGGGGATTTCCAACCAGTTTTAAGCAGCATCTTTTAGTGCTTCAAGTAACCTCTAGGGCTTGGTAAGTTTGTCAATTTGTCTATCAGTAGTTAGATACAGCAAAATAAACTTCCTTAGCTCTGTTGTTTTGTCTTTGCACAAGACTTTGTAAGGGGGCACAAGGGCAGTAGAACAGAAAATAATTGTCAGTGAAAAGCCCCAAATATCTGCACTACCTGTTTCTAGGTATGGCTAATGCAAAAGGTAGCAAAATATATGACTCCTACCTTTTTCTCTAGAGTTTAGAGGCCTTTGAGGTTGCAGGGATAATCCAGTCTGGATATAAAGACTTGAATGTAATCCTCTCCAGATAGTGCACAGGTTTTCTATCAAAGATTTGCATCTGATCACTCCTCTCTGTTAGAGATTGGTCGAAGGAGGCTATTCTGCCAGGTTGTATAAAACGTAATTGCAGATCAGAATACTTAAAAACTAATCCAAAGCTAGTTGATCCCATTTCCAGAGACTGCTTGTGTATTTTGTCCCAGGCCTACTGTTCCTTGGAGCAAAGACTAGAATCCCCAAGCGATACATTGGTCACCAGGCTGAAGAGTAACAGCCAAAGAAGAGCTGAGTTGGGCAAACACCTCTGGAGATTGTCTAGTCCAACCACCCCAGCTCAGAGCAGGCTCAGCTAGACAAGGTTTCCCACAGTCATGTCCAGCTAAGCTGAGAATCTCCAAGGATGGAGACTGCACAACCTCTCTGGGCAACCTGTGCCAGCGCCCAGTCAGCCTGTTTCAATTTGTGCACTTTCTTGTCCTGTCACTAAATACCACTGAGAAGAGTCTGCCTCCATCTTCTGCAAAACAACAGTTTAACTTCAAAAACACACTCATATGTTACATACTCATGGACAGGATGCCACCAAGCCTTCTCTTCCTGAGGGTGAACAGTCCCAGCCCTCTCAGTTTCTCCTGATGCAGCAGATGCTACAAGCCCTTAAGCATCTTTGTAAAACTTGTATTTCCTTATATTTCTTGTATTTCCATGTGTTTCTAGTCCTGGGAAGTTCAGCAGTGCTGGCAATGCTGATGGACAAGCTGGACATGAGCCAGCAATCTGTCCTTACAGCACAAAAGGGCAAAAGTCTCCTTTGCAAAGCTGATTTCCAGCTTGATCCCAGCCTGTACTGGTGCATGGGGTTATTCCTCCCCAGGGACAGGACTTGGCATTTTGACTTTTTGGACTTGATGACATTCCTGTTTGCCAATTTCTCCAGCCCATCAAGATCCCTCTCAATGGCAGCCCAACCCCCAGTTCTTTATCACCTGCAGATCACATTCCTTCTTTTCTTTTTCTCCAACCTACTACCTAAAATTAATTCCTATGGAGTTCTGAAGAGAATAGAGGAGTGTCATTCCTCAGAGCTGCCAGTAAGTGTGATGTAAGCATAGTCCTTTGGGGAGTAGGAGACCGGGATCTCACACTCCTCCTGATAAAAGCAACAAGGCAATATCCCCAGCAACGTTCTTCACACATTAGATATCTTGCCTAAGAACAGGGATCTGTGTTTTTCTCTCAACCATTTCTGGTCAGGCAGTAATCATACTTTTGGTCAGAGGATAGTTCACAAACTAAGCAATTTTGAAGCATGTCTTGGCTGACCCCTAGAACATTCTTAATTTCTAGGTCTTGAATCCTTGAGAGATAACAGTCTGAATTGCTCAGACTGTAACAAAAGCTGAATTTAGGGAGCTTACCAATCAAATGGAGTTATTTAACAAGTTTATGTAACTCTGAAAATTATTCATATGTAGCAACTTTACCCTGACTTTGCCCTTTCCATCCAGCCTTATAGAGTTCCAAGAGTGCACAATATTCTCTGTCAAACTACCATTACAGACTCTAGAGATGGGAAAATAATGAGATGAGACAGAGATTGCATAGTTATTTCATTCTAACACTCCCAGCCAGTCCACATCCCTGCAAATTAGCACAACTTATGCTGTACAAAAACCACTAGAGCTACAGATTTATATGTTAAAAGTTTAAACAAGTAAACATTTTTGAAAAATAAAAATAAAAATTTCAAACTTTACTTACTACCATCTTCGTTTCTGCCAAAGCTATGTCAATATGTGAAGTACCCAAACATTGTCTCGTTAATAAGCTTGTTTGAAAATCTGAAATTCATTGAATGATGTTTTACATTCATATGTTAACAGTTTACTTGCTATCAATAAATTCCTTCAGCTTCCTGAACTGCACAGATCTGACTGTACTTTCCATGCTTTTGTTAATGCCAAAATATGTCCATCAGATAAAATGTTCTATGTGGATAGCACTTCTTGTCTTTACAAAACTGTTCATGAGTCTGGAACACAGGCTTTAAAATGCCAAGTTTGTAAGATGTCTCTTTATCTGAGTGAATGTGTCCTCAGTTAAAGCAACAGCCCCTTACACTTCAGAGATTGCCTTAGGAGAAGCCAGGAAGAAATTAAAGGTAAATGTGAGTGAACTACAGTAAAAAACTGAATATATTTCAAAGGTGATAGTGCATTTATTTAAACAAAAAATTATAAGTCACAAATCCTTTAATGAAAACAGTTTTCATAGTCCCTTAAAGAATCACTGTAGGAAGCAGTTCACCCTGAATCTCTATTGCGTATTTCTTGCTATCAAAAAACTATCAATATTTATAATTGCAAATGTAGAAACTTGCACCATACTTCCTCTGTAGAAAATGAAAGTTAAATCTTTGGAAGCTCACAAATACACACTTTGTGCTGTTTCACTTACTTTTGCTCCTTTGATCACATGCTTTCTCAAAGATTTTTTCAGGCAATTACAACTAGCTGGGATTCACAAAGCTGCTACAAGATAGAGTGGAGGGTATTCAGCAGGCTTATTGCAGCAATATTTGTTCCTATTGACTTTTTTCCAAAATGTGTAAAATTTGGATCCTCCAGGGAAAGCTTTTATTTGCCTTAAGACTCATAATTTACTGTGGTACAATGAAAGACAATCTTTTGTGCTGTAAATAGCTATGCAATTGTAAATTACTTCTATTTTCACTGAAGAAATGCTATGTTTCAATATTACTTAATCCCATGTAAATGTTTAATGCGAAATCCTTAAAATGCATTTCTTTAAGAAGTGTAATTCTTATCCTTCTCATGACACAAGTTAGTGGCTTTAGAATAAAATAAGCTCAATGGTTTGCAAACCATGGAATTTTTTAGATATTGTTTCTTGACATCTTTTAGTTGTAAACAATAAAACAGAAGTTGATGATATGGCTGCTCTAGAGAAACTAGTATCTATTTTCTAAATGTTGTAATTTTTTCTGGGTCAGATATATATTGCTCATAAAGTCACAGAGAATAACAGTTCATATCATAAATCATTTGAAAACACCAACAATTTTAGTGGTGACACTACCTGTATATTGCATGTTTGGCCTGAGAATACATTTATGGTCTGAAGAAAATCTAGAGGTAATGAAAATAGTAGTAATTACATTCTTATGAATACTGTATGCTTCATACTAATCCCTTATTTATGGGGTGGGCCAGATCCAAGATAGTAGAAATAAAAATTAATAGGTATTTTTCTGGCATTATTTACTCCATTATTATGCACTGGATATTGCAACAAAGAAGGGCTGTTCCTTTTTGGGCTCTCACAGTGAATTGACAAGACATTTGGCTGTCATCCTTAAAATTTTTGGATATACAAAACCAGACTTTGCAGTAAATATTTACATTTGGTTGGGGCTTTTTGCACTGTGCCAGGACCAAATGAGAAAAAGGCTTGAAACCTTCAAAAACTGTTGAAGTAATATTTATCTCTTCACATGTTACAGCGTTCCTGCCTTTTAAATGCATTTTTACTTCTCATTTGGGAATTCCTAGCAAGATCAGATTTTAACATAATGGGAGAGAAATGGAAGCTGCTGTGGAAAACAGGCTACTAGGATTACTGACCTGTGAAATTATTTTCCACCCAAGATCTTGTAGAGGTTCAGAAGCTTAGGGTATTTCAGGTCTCTTATATTTTGCAAGGAAATAATATTGGCTATCTGAATAGATCTCATTTTAAAGGTTTGATTATTTAAAGAAGTTGCTGGTGCAACATCTTGAAGTGAGACTTATATTTACTTGTTTATTTATTTATTTATTACCAATGTAAGCTAAGTTGCATTCATGTGAAGTTACTACTGAGAAATGGAAAAGGTGGCAATAATGTAGCTATAGCATTCTCTGCTTTTTTTCATCAGCCTGTAGAGCAAGACAGTCTCAGGACAAGAGCAGTGGCTTTGCCTGGACTGCCCAGCTCAGGGCACTGCTACTTCACTTCCACAGGTTTCAAATTTCCACCAGCTACAGGAGTACAGGGGAGTTGTATCCATATAGGGAAGAGACATACACTCAGTATTACAACCTGGTTTTCAGGCTACTATGCAAAAAGGGTTATGCAACAGCTGTCAGTGTTGTAAATCCTCTGAAGAACAATAATCTTAGCAAGTTTAGTGAACTTCAATAAACCAGCTTCATCTTATGGCAGTTTTAATACTTGATAGAAGCCCAGAGCACTGCAACAATCAAACAAGAAAAATCTGATCTCCTCTCTAGAGTGACTTACCTGGCAATTCTCAGAGAACCTGACCTAATTTGAGCTACTCTTCTTTGCACCCGTGCTAGTGTGAAATGTGACAAGGGCACTTATAAGCTATTCCTGAAAAAATCTCAGGGGAAAAGGGTGGCTTGTGTGTGTATCCCACCTCATTACCCCGTCTGGCAGCTGTACAAACTGAGCTGTCTTAGCTGAAACTCAAATGACTCATCATTTTAAAGACAATTGTGATTTAAAGCATGCTTCTATAATAGCTTGAAATACTCCCTATGGATTGTAAATGAGATGACTGTTTATAAATAAGAGTGAATATTGATAGTGTTAATATTTTCCTTGTCTCAGAAAGATTTATGATAATAATTCCAAAATAGTTCATCCTTATTAAATACATAAGAGTTTTGTTGAGAATAATTGTTTTAAATTATTATTAAAATAACTAGAGCTTGCCTGGTCTCTGCCTCAATTCAGAGCTCTGCTATAGGAGTTTATCAATCAAAATAACAGCTAAGTTATCCCAATTGGCTGTTACTCAGCTTAGTCATTTTAGAATAGATGATGTCACAGAAAAGGATTTTTTAAAAATTATCGTTACTTTTATACTAGCTTGCTTGCTAAGATATCCTTTACTGGACTGGATTTATGTTTATGAGGATGAAATACTGACTTTTTCAGAAGTTTTCCCTAGACCTGGTACATTGTGATGTGATTGTACATGACACAGCTACTAATGTGGGTATGATGTTTGCAGGTCTCTTGGGGGAGTTTTGTTGCTCAGAAGTAACACTGGTGAAACACTATGTTTGGAAGTGTTATCATATGTTTTGCTTTTACCAGCAGCATTCTTGTGCATGAGGCTGATGCTCTTAGATGTGTGTTCACATCAGTATTATTAATCTGAGAGGTTTCAATGAGTGCTACAACCAATATATGCTTAAAATAACCCTGATACAAGAGCTGCTGTAAAATTATAATAATAAAGTCACCAGGTAGAAATGCACTGATAACTCACATTACAATCAGAATAAATACCAAACTACTTTGAATGGAATTACATGGAATAATATAGAAAAACATTGAGCAATAGAGGAACTGTTGCTTTGATGAAAAGGGAAGGAGACACCAGAGAGCAGATTTTGCACTTTTAGCCCCAAGAAAGTGATACGATTTATTAGGCAACCAATTATTTCCTTTCTATATGATGGCTTCAACAGCTATCAATCAAACATTGTTTGAATCAAACAGTATTTCAACATCACAGATATTTGGTTGATTGGCACTTAATATGCCAGCCTGGTACATATGTATGTATAAGCAGTCATCAGATAAATTCCAAACTCTGAAATGCAGAATCATACTTCATCTCTCTCAATGAACTTATTTTTTGATTCTGCCCTGCATAAAGCTAAGACTTTTTCTGTGGTACCTCTCAGCATAATGTAGCTTTTTGACATTTTGACTTTTTTCTAAGTGGGATGTAGAGCTCTAAATAGGTTTTTCTCTTAAACTTCATGAAAAGCAACTGAGGAGCCATAGAAACAAAGGTCTCTTGGCATATACATACTTACTGGAGTGAAAGGGAATAGGTTATATAAGTCAACATTTTACAATCCTTCCAAACTGAGACTAATTACCAGATGTTCAAGAAACTTTATCATTAGTGCAATCAGTTCTGATGTCCTTGCTTTGTGGTATATGTGGTTCTTGCCTTTCTGACACTGTATATTATTTCCTGTGGGGCTTAAAATGCTGCAGTTATATGGCTCTTTGTGTGAACTGATTTTACAGCACACATTTTAGGCTGGTTTCTCTTGATTATAGTGCAATCTGAAAAGTGCCAGCACAGGAGTCTATCCTGTCTGTATTCCAAATACATGGGAATTATTGTTAACATAAGTTCCTGAGTGTGGGACTCAGTCACAGTATCCAGAGAGCAGCCAAGCCTCACTTCCCATTCATGACATCCTGCTGTGTTTGTCTTAGGGCATTTTGGTATCACAGTTTCCATGTGTGAAGTCATATCCACCCAGAGAAATCTTCAGTTAAATTACCTTCCCTCTAAGACAATAAGGAAAATGAACAGCAGAAGGGTTAGAGACTCTGACAGCCCTACATTTAGCTGGCCTGTGAGTTTTCAGCACATATGCCACTATAGCCAAGGATCAGACAGGCTGGAGCCATAAATCAAAGGCAGTTCTACAACAGCTGGCCAGCACGAAGGCAGCACGCTTCCAACAGGACAGAGTGCAGTGAGTGCCAGCCACCTGAGCACTACCAGCTTGTTCAGGTGGAATGTGCAGCCCTGGCTGGATCCCAATGCTCTCCTGTTATCCCTGCCAGCTCCCTTCAGCCTTTCTCAGTACAGACTTCTGACTGCCAGGGATGCTCTGGGACACACCTTTACACTCTTTGCTAATCCACGGAGTCTGCTAAACCAGAGCCACTGTTGTTCCACACCAAGCTTTCATTTCTCCTTGGCTTCAGAAATCTTTGTGGACCAGCAGTAGTGTTTCAAAAAATTTTGAAGCAGGGGAGAAGGTGATGAAATAATTTGGATTTCCAATCTGTAGTGATTTGCTTTCAGCAAAGCCGCTGACTGACAAATATTTAACAATACATATGTTTTGTGCTAGAAATGCAAAGATGTAATCTATCTATCTGCAGATGCCTTTGTTCACAGTATTAACATCTTGAGGTATTTTTCTGAAGAACTAGGGAAGTTGAAATAGAGATTATAAAACTGTCTCTTAACAAGGCAGGTTCTTGTTAATCTAAGATCCCACAGAGAACTGTAATTTCCTACTGACAAAGATAATATTCAAAGATCACGTGGCCTTTATCATCTAACAAACAGTGAAGGGTGCTGATTTTACTTCTGCAGCAGGTATATTTTTTCTGTACTGTACAGCCTGACGGCTTCACACCTGAGACCTTACAGTACTGCTCTGATACCAGTGAAACGAGACAATTTATGGTAGAGTCCACAGCATGTCTATGTTAACCACATGATTTTCCTATTGCTAGTCTGAATGGCTAAGTAAAGATCAAAACTGCTTGGAAAATATTTTATATTCTATAGAAAACAATTATTTTTCATATACTGTTCTGTCTATGTTTTCACTTTTCAAAATTTTCAGGGTTTTAATATTTTTATTTTACCAGGAATTTTCATTTGTCCGTTCCTTTCTTTCTTTTGTCTTTCTTTCTTTTCTTTTTTTTACCCAAACTTGGCCTTGGATCACAGATAGATGAATCTGTCCCAAGGCTTACAAGTGGGGTTTACTATACACTTTTGCCAATAAAGTTGGCCAGTCAAATCTAGTCCTCTTTTTTGATATAGATGCTAAACACACTTATAAAGTAACTGCATTGAATTATTCCAAAAAAGTTTGATTCCACTAGTGTAGGAGATAAAAGTGGTAGCAACAAACAAATATAAGATACTAAGCCTTGAAAGCCTTCATTTTGGTTTGGAGTGGGAGGATGTTTGGTTTTGTAATAAACTGATGCTATGCACTTATTGCAAATGGCTCCCAGTCTGATCATTAACTTTGAATGTAATACAATGCTACTTCTAACTCTCTGAGCTCTAAAATATAATCAAACTATATTTTCATATTATACCTGAGTTTATTCTTCAGTGCTTTCCCTACTGAAGCATATGTTTAGTAAGGAAGATGTGGAAGTGTTAGTGAATGCCGCATGTTCCATTTCACTGGTAGGTTGCAATATAACATTTTAACTCCTGGACATTTTTTAAAGGATTTTTTACTGTTAAACAAATTATTTTTAAAACACTTTGCATCCATAGTTTTTGTACTTGTTTGTTACATTTACAACCAGTCTACCTTTTTAATATTTATGTTGCTTATCATTAAAAAAAGTTGTATGCACAGACCTACTGAGCAAACAGTAACTACACTAAGTGTTTGTTTCTGTTTTTAATGATATTTTGGCTTGTAATCTGATATCTGTTTAATTACCCAAAAGCCAAAAAAGGTTATCTTAAGATCATGTGTACCAGTTGTGTTTTGAATACTTTTTGTCATGTTCTTCTGTTTGGAATTGACTTTGTTTTGTTCGATTCAGTAAGTTTGGATTTTCTCTAAAAGATGTTGTGTAGTATCTCTGAAATTTTAGCTACTTTTAAAATGTAAGGCCTGATCTAAAAATAGGATTGCTCTCATAAAATGGTATCTGAATTGAGGTTCAGCAGTAGTAAAGAGCAAACCAGAAAAACTTTCCTGGGGTTCCAAGTGATCTTAAAGGCACTCAACTCAATGGATTTGTATTTCTCTTTCAAGCTGGACCTGGGACCAAAGTAACTTTTTTCCCTAAGAAACTCCTATAAGGATACCTATATCTACAATATATATCTGTCAGGAAGTTCATGTAACCATCCCAGGCAGAGGGTGGGCCATCACTGAAAACATTAAAAGTCAGATTGGACAGGGCTCTGAGCAACCTGGTATAGTTGAGGATATCTCTGCTCATTGCAGGGGAGTGGACCAGATGAGCTTTAAATGTCGCTTCCAACCCAAACTGGTCTGTAATTATATGATTCTATGATCATGAATGCTCTCTATTCTGAACACACATTTTGATAGGACAAGGAATAAATATTAATTTTTAGTCAGATGGGTAAATATTTCAAGAAGTTCGAAATATCCTGAGATTTTATTCCAGTTCTTAAAGAACATCTTAATTTATCCAATGCCGGTTTTGGTTAAAAATCCAGTACAGTCTCACCTTGGAAACACTAAACTGTTCTGTACTTCTTTTTCCTGACCTGCAAATTATAACTTCACTGGCTAATTATACTATTATTTCTAATCAACATTATACTTTAAAATGTTAAAAAAAAAGATAGCATTCAAATTATACAGTGGAAGCCATTTGGCAAAATTACTGATTCTGCAAGACATTCAGAATAATGAAAGTATTAAATGTACTGGAACACCTATCTGTGCAAGAAAGACACCTATTTTAGAGCTGTTTTTTCCCCTTCTAATTGAAGCATGGTAGCAAATGAAAAACCGTGGTGAATTTTCTTACAACACGCAGAATGTAGCTATGCACGTGGAGATTATATATAGACACTATAGTAGACTGTGGTAAATGAACTTTCATTGCAGTGGCAAACAGCAACATGAATGCTAATTAAAATGAGTTTATAGGCTTGTTGCACAACAGCATATGTGCAATCCAAGAAAAGCAGAGCAGACACCCAGCTACGTAATGATTTAAACTGCAGTGTGAAGGAGCACAGGAGCATTTATGAGCAGCACCTAATCTGTTTATGAACTCTCAGAGCAAGGAGGATATAACAAGTTTCTTTCTTCTACGTGATCTTCATGTAGATGCTTTGGTGTGCACTCTGTTTTCATTGCTAATTGATAAAATGACGCGTAAAAGCCCTTATTACAGCTTTAACCTTATTTATTTAGGAGGAAAAAAAAAAACAAAAAGAAAAAAAAACACTCTGTCAAAAGTTCCTAGTAAAAGCCCTTTTAGTTTACACTAATGGCTGAACAAACACTGAAGACAAACTGATGTCTCATCCATAAGGAACTGCATGGCAAATGTTGGAATTGCTGAGTGGGTGACCACGTTCAGCTGGCCACTTTGCTGCTCTAGGACATTGCTGCTTCAGCAATGGCTACTGTTTAGAGAACTATTACGCTGAGCATAAAAGTGAGAATCAAGAATTAATCTTGTTTTAATCTGGTATACTGGATTTGAAACAGCAGGAGTTCAGGAGTTGATTCCTGAACAATAGTTTGGCTACAGACAGCTAAAATTTTGGTTCTGACTATCTCACTATGTTTACTGTCATTGTTTCCTTATGCTGGGTGACATATAGAGCAAAACTAAATAAAACAGTTTGTTTTTTGTAAAAGCATGCAAGAGAGATTTTTCTCCAAGAAGCAACCTCACAGCGACCCAACATGAAGAGCCCAGAGATTCACACAGGTAAGTAATATTTATGACATCTGCCATACTACTTATGCAAGCAGCCATTCACCTATATGTTATTCTGTTGTTGAGAGACTTACTTTAATACACAGTGCTTTCTTTTTTTCATGTGTTTAATCTATTCTAAATGTTTTGTGTCAGCCTGTAGAAAAGAAATGATGAGGTTTTGCCACGTATTGAATACTAGATGAGCATTTGGAAGATATAAGTACATTAGCTATAGTAAATATTGAATTACTGTTTATAAAGTGCTAGAAAAAACATGCATGAAGTAAGAATTGTGTTGGTGTTTATAAGCCACACTGAAATATGTCCAATACAGGAGAAATCATGTTTAGGATTCTGGCATCCAGTCAAAAACTAGTGTAGAACACTTTGTAACACATGAAAGGTTCTATGAGACTAATGAAGCTATGTCCATGAATGATTTTCAGGACTCCTTTTGGTACCCTGATACAGCTCATTCACAAATCTTGGAAAACTAGGGCTTAAGTAATAGCTGAACAGGAATACTGGTTTTCTTTTTTGATGCTTCTGTCTTCAGGTGGATGTGAAAACTGGCAGGACTTCCTGAGCTTTGAGTGAATAAACAGATGCACACTGATTATACCAGAAAAAAAATAAAAAGAAACAAAGCAACAGCATGAAATTTATTTGAATACTGTCCAAACAAAGGCTGTAAAATCTCATCTGGAATATATTTTGTTCTCAGGAAAAATCTTTTATGGCTAATTACCAAAGACCATGATGTGCTTCTTTTCTTGAGGAGGAAATTTTTTAAGGCTTTGCTCATTAGCACTCTTTGAAATGTATTTTTCTTCCTGTTGTGCTAGAATACGCTCCATGTATCTTTGCAAAATTAGGTCTCTGGCTAACAGGATGTTTCTTTAGTATTTGTTGCCATGGAGCTGCCTCTGCCTATTGAATTCACCTGGGCAGACTTGGATGGCACACCAGAGCTGATGCAGTCTGCCTCTAACACGTTTCTTCAGTGACCACAGAGTTTCACAGGTGCCATAAAGAAAAGCAATTCTGATTAGATTTCCTATTAAAGGATTGTTTTAAGTAATACTAAAGGTTTGGTTTTTTATGGATGCCTTGTGAGGTCACTGATGGCCTGAAATGCCCTCCTTGAAAGTGCAATGCTTCCTCACTTTCATTCTTTGCTGCCTTTTTCAGAAAGATGCATTCAGGCAACTAACCCAAGAGAGAACACGGATGTGTTTCACCATGGCTTTCACCAAGAGCAGCAGCTCCTGCACTCCCTGCTGGAGTTGTGCAGAGTGGTTTGATTTTTAAAGTCCTGAGTGGCACAAGCTTGGACACCAATACATCAGCTGTTGCTTTTAATAGATATGTGATTTTAGAAGCTGATCCTTTCCTATTATTTTTATAAGTGTAATTCCATCATGAAGAAAAATTAAAAAAAAAAAAAAGATATGTCTATTTCAAGCTATTCCTTCTACAAAATAGACCAGAGCAAATTTGAAAGAAAATTTATTTCCTTAACATATAATGATACAAGGAAACCATACAGATTTGAGAGACATGTCATAGGAAGTATTTGAGGGTTTATTTTAAAATACATGGTTTCAAAATAATATAAAATGTTTACTTTCAAAATGTATAGTACATTTGATTGATACTTGCCATGGTTTTCTTCTTTGCACTTGACTAGAATCAAAATGCTGCTATTAGGCTTTTGGCTTTTTTTTTTCTAGAGAAGTCAGATGGGATGCTGTTGCAATGTTACAATGGAAAATTATTATATCTGCACTAACTTGGTTTTTAGGTTTTTGAAGGACACTTCAAGGATAGTTATCTCAATAAAATTCAGGGCAGCACGGAGTCAGGTAAGATGGTGGAACCTTATGCACCAGTTCATATTTTAGGGGCACAAAGGATTCCCTTAAAACATTTCTCTGGAAATAGATATGTTGGTTTTGATGGCAATTAACTGAATTGCTATTATAGTACTTACATCACAGTATTAATGTGACTCCTGATATTTTTTTTCTCAGAATAATTTTTCTTATAAAACCTGAAGGGTGCTTTATTAAAAATAATTTTCTTACAAAATGAGAACTTCAGTTTTGGTAAAGATTGGGTGAAAGTTGAGTAAAAGAGGCTTAGCAATATGTGAGAAAAAGGAAGAACAAGCAAAAGCTTGAAGACTTGTTTTTCCTTGCCTCCTTTTGTTGCATAAACTCAAAGTACTGACCAAGAATCACTTTTCTGAAATCAAATCAGAGTTATTCTGCAGTAATGTTCTCAAAACCAAGCCTTTGCAGTTTGATGTTTATAGCTAGGCTGCCTTAAGGGTTGGTGTGCTGCCAGGAAGGAATTTTTCAGCCCTGCTCCGAGTTGTGTATCCCTGCTGTCTCTCCTTCCCCTTTCACCCTGGCAGTTGCACTGTTCAGTCTCCGTGGTAGGATGGCTCATGGAGATAAAGCAGCAGATTTACCCCATGGAAAGGTAATTAATTTTCTGCTACATTTTACCTTTAGTTCTTGAGTGGAGTTCCCGGTGCTCCAAGAGCCAAGCAGTGCGCCATGGAGGATCAGATTAGCGCAGCCAAGGCAAGGAGGGAGGGAAATGACATCTGGCAAATGCTCACTTTTAAAACTGACTAGACGGCAACGTGGAGTGGTGCCATCATCGATTTGCACTTCAAATCTGTACATGTATAAATTGGCAAAGCATCTCAGTACTCTCAGACGTATTAACTCTGCCAGCAGCCTTGGTAACGATGAGTTAACTGTCAGCCATGTTGATGGTTTTGCAACTCTCACACTGACTAGAGGTTCTCACTGTCTTCTCTTACACAATTTATTCTGAATGAAGTTTTGCCTCAGTGCCACAAATAAATGATTGTTGGGTTGAAATAAACAAAAAAACCCAAGCAGAGAAGCCCAAACTGAGCACAGGGCTCAATGAAGGGTGGAGGAAAGGCCATCCTCAAGGAGCTGTGGAGAGCTCAGATGCTGTCCTTGGACACAGGCCACACACAATCTATTAAAATCTGTCTCTCATGTCAGTAACTCACATGGGCTGAGCATATTTGTGGGTGAGAATGCTGTAAAGCCTTTTTGTGCCCTTGTGATTCAAGTATTTAATAAGAGAAAAATGATGCTATAAATAGGAACACCATAGTTGGTAAGGACTGGGGATACAAAAGGAGATATGCAGCTTCGGTTATGACAGGAGAGCAAAGAAAAAGCAAAGAAAATATCAGCTGAAACCAGCAACTTCTGCAGAAGTGCTTAATCAAACATGAACTTTGTATACAACCCATCGACAGCAAATTTGCCTCTTGCAAAGTGAACAGCTTGCAAGCAGAAGCGTGCCTTTTTTGGTCACGTTTTGCAAAGGGCTGAAAATATGTGCTTAGTAGGTGTTGTGGCTTTTTCAAGTATTGCGAGCCATCCTGTGCATTAAAAGCATTTTTGCCAGTGTTTATATATTGCTCCTATCTTTCATCACGTGGAAACCTTCCTCCTTCCAATCCTGTCTTCTCCTAAATATGTTGTAACAGTATCAATCAAGACTTTCTTAGGTGCATGGCACCTATATCAAAGAATAAAGTATAATAAACACGAGCTGGGAGAATGGATCAGTTTATTAAATCCAGCCAGGTGGTGTTGTGCTCTGATACAGACTGATAACGGATTCAAAAGTGAGCCTGTCTGGAGTGGTTTTGTTCAGAATTGTGTGAAAGATAAAGTACTAAAATAAGAGGAACCCCTTTAATTTGCACTTGTGACAGACAGCTTCCAGTTTACCACTGAAAAAGATGAACTATGTCTGTTTTGAGATATTAAAACCAGGTAATCAAGTGAATTCATTTTTTCACAATATTGAATTTCTGGCTACAATTCATTTTAGGCAGGAGACGGCACAGACTAATAGATGGCCAGCATTTCTTTTTAACTGAAAGTCCTAAAGAAATTCTCTGTATCAGGGCTTTAAACATATGCTCAGTTAGAAGCATTTTATATCGTTTCATAAGAATAATTGTAAGCTCACTGGTCTGTGTTTGTGCAAGTTTTTAATGAAGTCCCTTGGGTCTAAATTATTAGCTTTTAGCTGCATTTGCACAAATATCAGCCAACCCTCCTTGGCCTATTTTTGCACATTTAGGTGATAGTTATAGGCTAAATCAAACATGTACTTGCCATACACGGGTACGAAGGTTAGGACATGGTGCTGACACCACATTCTTATACTGGTGGTAAAGAACAATTAAATATGCAAAGTAATACAGCCCTCCTTGCTTTAAAAGAACATCTAAACTCTCATGCAAAAACCCCAGCTATTTTTGGCACCCAAATCAGGCTATCTTGTTTGTCAGCCTAAGCTTTTGGGGTTGTTTTTTTAAAAAAATAAAAAGCCCTATGAACAAAACAGCTTGTGTTTTCTTCTGGTTTTCTAACATTTACATGTTTATAAAAATCCAAATAAGCATGCACAACACCTCTTCGTTGCAGAGAAACGTGTAAATAAATGCAGCAGAGTGGTTTTCTGCTGAGCAGGGGTTAGGCATACCAGGTTGCTTTTCCCCTTGAGAAGGAGCAAGCAATTTAGAATAGAGATTCTAAACACATTGTTTTTACACATTGACCCTTCTCCTGGAGCAGATGTGGCCAAAAACAGCATGCAGAAGGATGACTGCATGCATATGTGTTCAGCTGAAGGATTTTCACTCTGCATTTCAAGGTTAGAGAACTTGGATTAACTGCTAAACAAAAGGGGTGAAACAGAATAAAATACAATTATTTTTCTATGCTAATCTTCTAGCCACTCATTGCATCAAGGCAATGAATGATAATTGCTGCTAAAGAACAGTTATGTAGAAATTTTTTTCCTCAGAAAGAAAAATCAAATAAACTTACTAAAAATTCAGATGTTATTTGTGTGTGTGGGGAGGGAAACTTCTTTCCTGACTCTTTGCTTTCTACAGACACTGTATGTGTGTATATAAAGAAGCAAAATCATTACCATTATATTTTTATAATGGAAATAAAAAAAAAGACAAACTAATAGTAAAAGATATGACAGTGCACACAAAAAATGAACTTCAATTGACATATTCAAGCTCTAATTTACAAGAGAGTAGAAATACTCTTTCAATCCAGATTCACAATTTATGGTTTTAGAAACTGCAATGTTTCAAAAATGATCACTACTACTCTTACAGAAGGATGGTATACTTAAAAAAATGCTCTTACTTACACACTCTTTACAAAGTGAAAATCAAGAAGGCAATATGAAGGGCCACTGTTACATGATTAAGTAACTTCCACTCCCTTCTCTGCGTGAGAGAGAACAGGCAATCCCTGACAGATGCCTGAAAATCTACCAAGTGAATGTACTGAATCATGGTGGATCGTCAAGCGCCTTTCCTAGAGCATAGCCCGAAACAGAAGGATAAATTGTTCCAAAGCTATAAAGGTGTTAGAAATTCAAAGACATCTTTCAATAATAATATGCCACCCAGCAGTCATTGACACTAATACTGTGTTTAGGTTTTTCAGTAAATTCCTTAATAATGATGGTCACAAAAAGTAATTCCATTTGAACAATCTAATTTGTAAGTGTCAAAGAAATAACTACTTCAAAGCCTCTATTAGATGGTGAAGTATGTATTTGCCACACAAAATGTCTAGAAAGAAAATATATTTTTGGTTATAACCAGTTGAAGAACATCTGGAAGCAGTCCAGGCTCCAGCATCTTTAAAGTTTCAAGACTGTTGAGCATCTCTATTGAGTTACTTGAGTGAAAGTTAAGCAATAAACCCCACACTTTTCACTTTAAATTAAGGTTGTTTTTTGTCATGGACAATACCTGAAAATATTCTAATTTTTTAATTGTAATTTTGAAATGTTTTGTTCAAAAATAAATATGAAACTTTTTTTGACAAGTTATTCAAACCTCAGAGCACTTCCTCTTGCAGAGAAAGCTAATTCCTTCACAAAAAAATGGGCAGTTCCTGTAAGATTTTCACTATTCATACAAGAAAATCCATAGGGGTAAGCTAATTCAGAAAGGAAGCTTATTAGCTATTATGAAAAATTGAATAAATCAACCATGCAATCTGGACAAAGCTTGAAAGTACTTCTTGAAATTGATCTGGCTTTTGTGCTGGCTTTGGTTTGCTGGCTTCTTTTCCTGAAAGTGACTTTTATTACTTTCAGTAATGGTTGTGATTTTAAGTGTGTGACATTAGGCCAGTCAGTTTCTAGACTTAGTTTTCACTTTTTACAATCAGCTGATAAGAGATTTCACAAACCATCACAAAGTGATTCCGAAAACATAAGTTTCCCTCTCATGCTGCATGGGGCACAGCTATGTCCCATTCAGTGAAAGAAAGGTGTCGGCCCACTGCGGGCTTCACAGGGGCAGAGGGTTTGGTCTCTATCAGGACAGCCATTAATTCGGCTGTCATAAAATGATCTGTCATTCATAAGAAATGAAAGATCATCTCAGGGGTGGAGGGTGATTTTCCCGGATCGGGTTTCAAGCAGGTCTTTCAAAAGCCTCCTGTGGGGTACCTGATAGCACGATTGAGATTGTGCAGACCTAGGTTATATAAAATTCGACAGTGGGCTTAATCTTAGTCATCCCTTGTTGATATGTGCACAGGAACCTCCAAGTACGGGTAAAAACCCTATCAACACGAGAGACCTACGGAACTTTGTCAAAGTGCCGCTTCTCTCACTAAAACCACAGGTCTCACTTAGCCGATGCGGGCTGGGGCAGGCGGTGCCGTGCCCCGGGGTCGAGATGCCCGGCAGGGCTGAAGGGAAAAGCAGGGCCTGACCGCACCCCTGCACCCGGTCCACAGCCCCAGCTTTGCTGCTCGCCGCTCCGCCGCCTTCGGGTTGGGCCGGCGCGGATCCCCGCGCGGATCCCAGAGCGGATCCCGGCGCGGCGCCCCGGGCG
>VXAX01004901.1:517594-641731 GCA_013399835.1 Leptocoma aspasia | reverse complement strand
GCGGATCCCGGCGCGGATCCCGGCGCGGATCCCAGAGCGGATCCCGGCGCGGATCCCAGAGCGGATCCCAGAGCGGATCTCGGCGCGGATCTCAGCGCGGATCTCGGCGCGGATCCCAGCGCGGATCCCGGCGCGGATCCCAGAGCGGATCCCAGAGCGGATCTCAGCGCGGATCCCGGCGCGAATCTCAGCGCGGATCCCGGCGCGGATCTCAGCGCGGATCCCAGCGCGGATCCCGGCGCGGATCCCAGCGCGGATGCCGCCCCCGGCCGGCGCTGCCGGAGGGAGATGCTCNGCGCGGGGCAGGGCGGCGGGGCCGCCGGAGCTGCCCGGCCTTCAACTTTGGTCACCGCCGTCAGAAAAGTTTGACGGCTCCCCTGAGACGCCCGAACCCCTTGTCTTCGCCCCCACCCTCAAATGCCGTTTAATTAGCATACATGGGATGCTCTGTGCCGTAGAAGCATCGTAAATCAAAAGAACGTTGCGATTATTTGGAGGATGAATATGTAAGAATACGTTGCTATTAAGCTGATCTTCCACACGTGTGTTACTCGCAGGGTACGGCTATTTTTCCCTGCTCCAGTAACCTGTTGTATCTGTACCTGATGCTTACCACGCACGGCTGAAACCTCCCTCGTCTGTTCCACGGGCTGGTGACAGTCTGTAGGTGAGGGAAGGCGATTCACGCCAGTTGTTCAGCAGGAATTTTGGGGAAGCTGAAGGTGTTGAACATGCTGTAGATTTAAGCTGCTCGATTTTCATGCAGAAGGTGGTTGTACAGTCGTCTCAGAAATTTTAACAACTCAGTTCATGTGCAGTGTTCAGGTGGATGGGTGATGAGAAGGAGGCAGGGTAAGGCATACTTAGAAAAGACTTTGTATTTTGAAAGGTTGTTTCTGTTTAGTGTAGGAATGTTGCTTAATGTCTTCAAGTTTGCAATATTTTGCTACAAAGACTTCAGAGTGCTGTTTTTGAACCCAGTAAAAGGGTGGTAAAATCTTATTGTGATTACAAACATGATTACAAATCTGATTTCAGATTACAGACATGCATGTTCTGGCTAGGACAGAGGTTTTTTCGTTTTGAGGTGCAGTTTTTACTGTTGCTGCCAAAGCTGCCTCTGATGCTTTGAGAAGGTGGACCAGCTCCATCCCAGAAGTGCTTGATTGACAGAGAAAAATGCTGTCAGTCTGTCAGCAGTCTTGGTGATTGATCTTTACTTACTCAGGCCCGGTGACAGCAGAACAAAATCCAGGCACTGAAGCAGAGACTAACTTAAACCAAAAAAGAAAAAGTGTTTCTTTGGATAGGAATTTGTCAGTAGCCTCCAAGCACAGAACAGACATTTCAGTAGGGCCATATGCTTTGCTAGCTTCTCCAGAAACAGTGGCAAGGGAGCTAATTTTTGACCTAGAAATCCCCCCCCAAATCAGCCCTAAGCACAGAATTAGCAACTGTCAAATCATATGGTACGTCTCTGCTGTGGACAAATGTCAAATACTGATCATAAAATTGATTTCTCAATCCTCCTTTTTGCTAGGCTTAAAGAACTTCTATTTAGAGAGGAAGAATAGTTTGCTAACACCCACGTTATTTATGTTTCAGGTAATGCATTTATATTCTGTTTTATAAAACAGGTTTCTGAACATTCACAGCCAAAAAGATTTACTTTTTAAGACAGCGATAATGCACCCTTTTGGTTTAGGGATGTTTTTCAGTTTTTGGAACCAAAGTCATTAGGCAGAACAGGAATCATCTTCTCAATATGTACTTGTTTTAGTCATACATAAACCTTTGGTAGAGAGGAAATAAGATGATGGAAACAAAAGAGCACTTTGTCTGAATAATACTGCAAGTAAATTCCTTAGCAAGCACTGCATTTAGAGACAATTATTTTGATTTGAATTTTTGTTCCATGAACATTTAAAAAACCCCAATATTGTAAAATCTTGCTGCTTTAGAACACACTCGCAGTGATAAGGAGAGGCTTAATGAGGACATGTGAATCATCAAGTAGATTGCCTGCAAGTGCTTCAGTTATGTGTACCACTATCTTTTTCCCTAAGGTAGTTGAATATCAATCCTAGAAATATTTCCTTCCAAATAATCTGTCAGGAAAAAAAAACCCAAACCAACATGGGAGCTTATGGAGTGACGTCACTCCCTAAAAGTGTTCACTCTGAAGTGCTTCTTCTGGGAATTGTGATTTAAGGCAATATTACTGAAGAGCCTTTGTAGAGTTGTAGCAAGTCACAACAATTCTCTTATCTAAGAATTTTACTTTTGCAATGCTGTGATTTCTTTTAACCTATCTTAACATCATGGTCAATATTTTGGGTTGTGCCTGTCCATCCATTTTGGCCAAACTTGTCACCATGGGGCAGAGGAATGAAATGTAGTTAACACTCTAGAAATAGTTCACTTAAAAGGCAGTTAAATATGTGAAATATTCCTAGATAGCATCTGTGTAAAATCTATTTCTTATTTTCATAATGTGTTTTCCTAACAAGATCTGCAAACAATAGAAAATCTCTTTGGGTGTTGATCATGACAGTTACACTGCATTTTTCCAGGGAAGTTCTTTGCAACTGAGACAGGATACTGGTGTATTTTTCTGAATTACCTAAAATTCTGTGGCTTTTAGGTCCATATGACTGTAAAAACATAGTTCTAGTTATAGTTCTGTGTGACCTTAATGTCAGGTGGATCTTGGTCTTAGATGGACTTGCAATATAGTTTCAGATGTCCAGTTTTATCCAGACAAATCTACATGCTAACAGTTACACTGTTGACTCATTCACAATGTCCAGGTATATGTCAGTGCAAAGTGGTGGTTTTAGGTGTGGCCCTTTTGTAGTGAAATCAGCATTAGGTTTTCTGAAAGAAAAGAAGCAAACTGTTCAAATGTGTCAGTGTTTGGTGGTCAGTGTTTTGGTGTTTGTTTTTTTTGAAATCAACCCCAATCTTCTTTTTACTTCTTATTTAAAAAACCCTTTTTTTAGGAATCTGAATTAGCAGAATATTCAGTTTAATAATTTTAATTAACCTAGACACTATTCTGATCTGTTTATAATACAACATAGCATGTTAATGCTTTTCATGGTAACTCTTAGCCTCTCTTCTTTTTTCCCCTTGCTCCCATGTAATTTTCTTATGATCCTACTTCAAAGTCCCTCAGTCCTCAAAAATTATTAGATTCAATTTCTGTTGCTGTTTTCTCATCACAAAGCTTCCTGTGCTGTGCATTAGGGACAGTCATAGCAAGTCAGATGAGTAAATTACACAAAGACATTTCAAAGAAAATATAATGAAACCTTCTATCAAGCAACTACAGACTACTTTGTGGAGGGAGAAGGTATCTTACACTGGTTGAATTCTTCCCTATTCCTCATTATTATTTTCCTCCTGTTCTTTTTTTTTTTTTTTGCCTGCTTATGCATCATCTGTCAGTGCACGTCCTAACAACCTGACACATTTTATGTGAAAACAATTCTCTTCTTGATTGTTTTCTTCAGCTCTTTCACCTGCATTTAGATTTCCTCCGTTACATGGTATTGCTAAATGCTTCTGCCTTCCAAGTCTAAAGGTTTCATCATCCCTGGAGTGCTTGGCTTGTTTTTCAGGTTGCATTGCAAAAGGTAAACTGAATGCATGAGGCTAGGGGACAGGCTTGTTCAGTTTTCCTTTTGTATCAACTATGATTGATGTTAAGGTGAATTTTAGAGTGATGTGCATGTGGTGACTCCAGAAAATCAGCTTAGTTACAGGCCCTTACACTGGCTGTTGTCCTTCCTGAATCTCCAGCTACCTTGTCAGTTGCACAGCACCATCCCTTTGCTGCCTGTCTTGTGGTAATGAGGAATGGAAAAATATCCAGAGATTTATTCTCAGCAGATTAATCACAGTGCCCTCTGCTGCTTTCAGCTGAGTTGATTTATCACAATTCATACTGTTTACCTGTTCTTCAAACAAACATTTTGCAACCATGTACTTCCCAGTACTGACTTGCAAGAATACTCTGTAAGCCATAAACAAACAAAATTTATATCCCTTTGCTTACTTAAATAATAACAATACCCATTCGTTATAGAGACATGGAAGGTTTTACTCTCTTCTGGCAGCATCCCTAGAAGCCAGATCCAATGTGGCAGCAATTCAGTGGAGGATATACAAACGAAGAAGAGATAAAATCCAATTCCATTCAGTGGACTTCCTCGTGGCCCTCAGCAAGAAGTAGAGTTTTCTGTCCCGATGTGCTAATCTCCTTTTAGTGTTGTATTCCTTTCTGACAAAAATAAATGTTAATAGTCCTTCACTGAAGGAAGCTCTTCAGGTTTCAGCTATTACTTTTCTGATAATTCTCTGCTCTTTGGGGTTTTTTTGCATTATCCTGTACTCAAGCAAGAAATGGTGATTTTGCATGCTCATCTCTTCCAGAGATATTTTCCATTCGGGTATTACACATTATCAGCATAAATTGGATATAATAGTTGTATTTTACATTATCCTAGAGTGTAAAATCCCTCTGGAACAGTTCAGCAGTTTCAGTTCTAACTTATTCATCAGGTAACTATCTTCTAGAGGCAATCTCTGGTTTGTCTTGTTTTCTCTCTATGATGAAAAGTTCCTGTGCTGTTCCAAGGCTGGCTTCTCTGGAGTCTCGGTTACCTCTCTTTTGCTTCTTTTACTCAGGTCTTTCCTGTGCTGCAATCGAAGAGTTTAAAAATCAAGGAACCAAAATTGCCTTCCCTGCTTTCCAAGGGGTTGCCTTGGTCTCTGTCCTCAGGGTAGCAAACCCTTAGCAGAGTCTCATAGTTGGCTGTTGGTCCCTGCAGGCGTCCTTCTGTCACAGAGTCAGATCTCTTTCTGTTTGCTTGTGCAAGTGAAACACAGAAATCCATGGAGAGCAGGTGGGGAGGTACAGGCACGTGCCCTACAACTGTAGTTGCCAGTTTTAAAAAGGCTGCAGGGGGCACAGTGGGGTTTGGGCATGAGCTTCAGCATCTTCTGCTCTTGTGTGCTCCTGTTTTGCTGAGGTGGGAGCTGACATCTTCATCACTGGTATCACAGGTAGGTGTGCAGCAGGTTTGCACTGAGCTGAGTTTCTGAGCCACTGGGGAGGAGGAGAGCCAGCCAAATTCCCAGCTTCTTGTCTGGCAGGTGGAAACTGCCAGATGACCTGGTCTGAGGCCAGGGTGAGAGCACTGGGAGATGGCTTACAAGTGTAGGAGCTGGCAAGAATAGGGCTGTTTCTAGATGCAGTGTTGGCAAGGCTTTATCACAGGCCAGCAGAAAAGAGCATCTCAGATTTAACCATTACAGATTGATCGGCAGAAATCAGTTTTCATGTAATGGTGAAAAAGAAGCATCTGTCAAATACTTCTGTATTATATTTGCAAGTTTTGAGAGGTT
Source organism: Leptocoma aspasia (assembly GCA_013399835.1). Classification (NCBI taxonomy): domain Eukaryota; kingdom Metazoa; phylum Chordata; class Aves; order Passeriformes; family Nectariniidae; genus Leptocoma; species Leptocoma aspasia. The sequence continues at coordinate 636,319 of VXAX01004901.1, read as the reverse complement.
AATTATTTGTGGAGGTTTGGGGGTTTTTGTTTGTTTGTTTGTTTGGATGGATTTTTGTTTTGGTGTAGGAATTTATAAAATGACCTTGAAATGGACTTTGCAGACTATTCCTGTAGCTTGCATGAACCTGATGACTGACAAATTGAGGAGATCCACAATTTGATAGGATTCCTGAGGGGAAGTCCTGTCTTTCCTGAGTTTTGTCCTGATAGCAACAGCTGTTTGTTTGGAGATTTTGAGACCTAAGCTGGGAATTCTTTTCTGCTATGTGGACATGAGAGTGTGCTCCTCAGGTAGCTTCTTCACTGAAGGTATGTCACAGAGCAGGGTGCCTGTCACAGGGCTGCACCAACGTTGACAACATAGGATGACTCAAAACCCTGCTCCTGGATTGGAGACAAGCCAGGATATATTGCTGTGTCCTACCTTGCCCTCTTGTCCTTGTTCCTGTCATGGAAGGGAGATGTGGATTAGTGGGGACCACATAACCAAGGTCTATGTACATGTTCCAGCCCTTGGCTGTGTGGTCAGGAAGCTGCCCTCTACTCCTTTATGAGATTAGTATGATTTGTGGTGCAAAAAATCAGAAACATTCATGTCTTTTCCTGTAGAGTGAGGCTGTGGGGGGTTGCAGCTATGCAGCTGATGCTGGAAGGATTAATTTCTGAGTGGTGGTAAGCCTGGCCAGTGGCCAGAAAGGGCCCAGGGGTCTCACCTACGGGAACATTTGTTTCCTTGTTGTAAGGAATTGCTTAAAGAGGCAGTGGCTGTTCTTGTAAGGAAAGGATGGAGCTGGATGCATATATTCTGCACTGTCCTGATGTGCTGTATATGGAACATGCACATCTTTAAATATTTTTGAAGCTTTTGCATAGGAAGGAAAAATACTTAGTGCATGTTTGTATTTCTGACCTTCTAGCAATTCTCTAATCCTTCAGGGGGTCACTTTTTACCTTTAGGTGTTCTTTTGCCTTTTGTAGTTGGTCCCTTGTTCATCTGAGGTGATGTAAGATTCAGTGTAGCTCTGAAATTTTCATTAGCTTCTCCAGTTTATCTTCTCCAATTTATTTCTTCCATCTTAGTTTAAGGACCTGACTTGGTGTCAGTGACTTCACTGCCTAAATAATCTGTACCTTTCCTTCATCAGACCAGTTTTTAAGGGTTTACCTCTGCCATCTCAATGACTGCTATTTTACCTATGATAAATAGTTAGGGTTCAGACTCATCCTTTGTATAGTCCTCACCACTTCCTTGCTATAAAATACCAATAGAGTGGTTACTGGTGAAGGACATTTTATGATTCCCACTGAAGACCAGTTCTGCTCAGTATCTGATTGTAGATAGTTGGTAATTTTAAATGTTTTATATTTCCTCTTCCAGATGATAGTATTTTGCCTACAGGGATAAATGATGCCTTCTGCTTGTCATGTGTGGTACAGGATTAAATATTATGGATGCATGTGTTTTATGTGTTGAGACAGAACCTCACTAAAATTAAAGGGTTTCACTGAGCAACATTGATCTCATCTGTTTACAATAACAAGTAATTGTACATAAAACTTAATAACCAGGAAACTGCAATGTATGCCTTTAATACTTCATATGATTCCAATGTTTCATTTGATTACATGGGTTGAATAATGGTTGCACAATGTATTTTCTATTCAGATTTGTAAAGCAGAATCTTTCTTTGCTTTGTTAAGTCTTGGTTGATGAAATGGTTTTTACAAAACTACTTTGGTTTGGTTTTGATTTTGTTTTTTTTGGTAAGGTTTCATGTTGTTTTCCAGGTATTTTATGAAGCTTTAGAACATAAATGTGTGTGTTTTATTTCTCATCTTTGGCAACTCAGCCGATTTTAAAAGAATTTCACACCTCTGACTAATAAATGAAGCTACACTTTTGAACTTGTAAACACTTACATGTATACATAACTTTATGTTTGAATAAGATGTTCTGCTATAATCCACAAGAATGTTACTGTCAGCAAACTTTTTACATGAGCAGGCTTGTTCACAGGGCTGGAGTCAGTGCTAACCAGCTCACCTGGGACAAATGATGGTGTGCCAGCCCTGCCCTGCTGGGTTTTGAGGTTGCCACCATTGGGCACTTTGTACTGGGGTGCTGAGGTGTTTGGTCTCCAGGGGTTGTTCTGGAGGTTGTTCTGGAGCTGTTAGGTACAGGTACCATATGGGTTAAGGACGACTGCCCTGTGTTGCTGCTTTTACTGGCCAATGTCCTCATGTCGTGATTCAGCCCTTTATTTTTAGCTGCCTAATTGCAGCCAAGTGCTGCACAGAACACAGATAAGGGAATGTATTTTAACATGAAAATCACAGTAACATATTGGGGGAAAAATGTTCTCTCTTTTTTTTTTTTTTTCTGAAAATTGAAAGTAACTGATAGACCATTACTTCTTTTATTTATTTATTTATTTTTACAAAGGCCTTGTTCTTGCATTAAGATACACACGAAAAAGCAAAACATAATGACTATGACAGGATGAGTATTCAAGCTTCTCCACATGGCAGAGATAATGAATAATTTTTTTAATAATATGTAAGATTGCTTTGATTATGGAAGACTAATCTCATTTCCAGAAGAAAGTTTCAGGCATTTCTGACTGTGGGAATAAGCTTGAAAGGCATGGAAAACAAATGTAGTCCCCAATTGGCATCCTTTAGAATAATGAAAAGAGTCATCAAATCTCAGTTTTCCCACATACCAAAGTCGTCCCTCATTCTTCTGACTGAAAACTGCTCTGTGCAAAGAAGCAGGTGTAAAACTGACTCTGCCTACAATCTCTAGCCACAGCCTGCCATCATGTCAACAGGTTCTTTGTGTTTAAAGTTAGTATGTAGCTCATGCTTCTGAAGAGCTTTCACTTATAGAACACTAGAACAAAAATGTGCATGTTGCTGTGCACAAAAAAAACCTCCTCAAACTGAAAAATCAAGGTGAGTTTCAGCCTGAGCTGCATTTGCTGTGATGTTGCCAGAAATAAATGCTTTTAGTCATTGCTACACAGATAAAAGTCACACTTCTCTATCTGTACTTATAACATATTCCTTTTTGCTCTTATTTGTTTTATCCTCATCGCTCTAGACTCAGTCCCTCTTTTGCTTCTCATAATTTTTTGTGTTAGCAAACTGAACACTATGATACTTGAAATAAAATAAGCTGTAGAAACTGGAGACAAATAAAAATGTGTGACTGGGAGACAGAATATGTGTACATGTTTTTAATTATCTCATTGGGAATTACACAATATTGTACTGTACACTATTAATGGAATTGCCTAGATAGTGTGGTCTTCATGTAGATGCTTTATATTCTTGAGCTCCTTTGTGAATGTTAGAAATTCATTATTTTTTCATAAGTGTATTTCTATAGTCTTCCACAAAAATTGTAGGAAAGGAATTTAGAATATTTGTGGGTAACCCCAGACAATTAACTCAATGAGAACCATTCATAACAGGTAAATTCTGATTTAAAGATATTGTTATATTTGAAGAATACTGCTGTCAGAGATACTTTTAATGTATTTTAGGTCCTTTGATATTATATTAGGTGGAACATTATATTAATTATATTATACTAGGTGGAAAAAGATGGTTCTGGTAAAACTGTCTATTATAACTGGAAAATATTTTTAATAATTTGCTTGTTACAGTGCTTCCAATCTACGTATTACTCCTAATGATCTAGGAAGACCTTTTCATTACCAGAAAGTTCTTCAGTTAGAAAAGATTCCTTTTAGAAAAGCAACCATGCAAAACTATTCCTGATTGAAATTTAATTTTATATTTTGAGACCTGCTGGGTTACAGTCCTAGACTCATCAGGAAGTCCTATATTCACCTCCATAATCTTCAACATGTTGATTTTTGTATAGTTCTGCCCTAACCAGCATGTGTAGAATCAATTTGGGTGCCTTTCAGAAATTTCTTACATGGCTGTTTTGCAGTTTTTAAAAAAATCATATGAGCTTGGCAAAATATCTTTCCCATAAATCTGTTTTTCGGGGGATACAGCATTGCTTTTGTTGTAGGTCATTGTTAGGTTAGTAAGATAACCTATTTTTGTTGAGAGTGAGTGTCCAGCTGACAGAACTACTGTTCCTTGAGTCATCCTTTCTAAGAGGTTGGTGTATTGGATTTCAGCTAATGCTCCAAACTCACCCAGAATCAACACAGTGACAGTCTGAGATTGTTCTCCTGCGTCTGGTGGAGGCAAGTTAGGACTTGTCAAATGATCTGAAGTTAGAAGTGGCTATCTGTTGTCCTCCTCAGATAGTCTTAGACAGCAAAATATTGAATCACACTTACCATATGTGTTACTGCTAAGAACAGCACTCAGATTTTGAAGACACAATATTAAAAATCTGCCAGTATAAGATTTAAAGTGTTTCAGCCTGCACTGGAGCCCACTCTTCCCTACCATGAGAACCAGTAAGCTCAGGCCCAAAGCTCTGAAGGCTGCACAGCCCACTTGATATAGTTTACCAAGTGGGCAGAGTTTACAGTCTACACAGTTTGCACTCATTTATGCAGAAATAAGTCGTTGAAAATAACATAATTTTGAATGATTTCTTTTTGTTCTTGTAATTTAATGTAAAAATATTTATTGATGATCCACATTTAGTGCACAAAACAAATAGCTTTTTGTGGACACATGCATGCATTTGCTTAGTTTCTAAACCATGATTTTCTGTGTTTCTAAACCATAGTATAGTTTTCTCCTCGTATCTCTTTAAATTCCTAGTAGATAAAAGTGATGCCTTGCTTTTTAGTAGCATATTACCCCTTTCCCAGTTATCCGTATAGTCCTTTTTTATTGTTATACTGCTGTTACTTTCTTGAACTTGAACTTATTGTAAAAAAATTATTATTGTAAAATCTCCCTCAGTTGTAAGATTGTATCAACAAGTTGTTTGTCACTTCTTGCTGTTTAATGTTCCCTCAGCTGACTTGGCTCATAGCTGTGATGTGCTGGAGACTTCTCCAGTACCTCCTTTCCTACCTTGTTTATTTAAACTAGCTGCACGACAAACTGTACTTTTTAATCACTGTGACTTGGGTGAATAATGCTACATCTGTGTGAGTCTATAAATACTTTTTCAAACCCAAATGTGAAAAAACCCCAACAACAACAAAACATTTAGGGCTCAATTGACCAGGCCTGGTCAATTGCTATGAGCAATTGCTATGAGCAATATGAGCACTTGCACATACATCCCATCAGTTACTTGCTGAATATGTGCTTATTGATTGGCACAAAGCTGATAATCTGAATCCCTGCTAGCCTAGGAGACACTGGAAGCTTTCTGTCCAACACAAACTAATGCTGTAATGCTGTTTCTCTAATCTGTGGTTTGTGGTTTTTTTTTTTTTTTTAACAGTCTTATGGTAAAGGAGCAAGAAGAAAAAACCGATTTAAAGGATCAGACGGGAGCACATCTTCTGACACTACCTCCAACAGTTTTGTACGCCAGGTATGGGTTTTCAGCTTCTGAAAGAGTGGATGGCTTGCTGGTGCAAATGTTCAAAATATAGTTTTTAATTTTTTTTGTAAGTGGTCAACTCAGAGTGATGCTATAGTCTGAGAAATAGCAGAAGTCTCTTCTGGCACAATGAAAAATATTTGGTTGCTATTGTTTTGATCTTGGCATAAAAATGAGTTTTCATGTCTCATTCATTTCCATGTATAGCAGTTACCCTTATTTTTGTTACTCTAATGCTATCAGGTGATTAAAGCTGGAGGAGGAGGCAGAGTCTGATGGAAGTGCCTTAAGTGGCAACATTTGGAAGAAAGAATCAAAACCCTACCAATCCTCAGGGTTTTCCTGCTTAAAATAGTGCTGCATGAGGCAGTGTTAACCTAGATGCTTTCCTCCCACATCCCAGTGTTATTTCAAGGCATGGGTTGGTGGGGAAATCCCTGGCAGCATTTGTCCCCATTGCACTGATGCTGGAAGGAGCCTGTAGAAGGTGGGGCTGTGGTGTAGGCTCCCGTGCCCCAGTGTCTGTGTGTCTCCTGCAAAGGGAGAGATCCTGGTGGAACCTCATGGGGACCCCAGACCAGTGTGGGTGCTTGCAGGACAGCTCATTCTGGCCAGCAGAGGGTGGCTGAAGGTGTATCCAGAGCCCAGGGTGGCTCTGGTGCTACTGAGACTGTGCTTTTGAGGAAGGAGGGGGTGTGTCAATGGATGTGTGGCTGACAGCTTGGAAAGCACCACAGTGACTGAGCCTGTGCAATCTGAAACACAGCTCTTCATGCCCAGCTGATTCAAGCCATGGCATCTTCAATGCAGACTTTGCTATCTTTTTCAAAGAGGTTCTGGAATTTGGGAACTTTCATAGCAGAGTTTAGTTGTTTTTTTTTTTTTTTTACCATAAGCAAGCATCACACCTCCTTCACTACTGACTTGTTTTGCATGTTCCTTCATCCCAAAATTCTTAATGACACCATTGATCTTGCATTGATTGTATCACTACCATCTTCTGTTTACAAAATTCTTTGACTTTGTCTTGCTGTAATTGTATTGGTAGATTTTGTGGTAGGCTGTGGATTTGATAAAGCCAGGCCCTTATTACATTTCGTGTCTGTTGGTCACAGACATGAAATATTAGTTGATCATGGGAGTTTTCAGTGGTGGTAAACTATATCAAGGTGGAAACCCCGGATCAAGTAAATTACTTGTTTGGGACATTTTGTCCTGTCTAAAAATACTGTGAGTCTAAGTAGTGTTTGAGAGTAGCAACAAGATCTCCCAGTTCCAAGGAATCTTTGTAAGGAATTCTGTGTTGCTGTTTTCCTTAGATCCTTGTGGATGTTCAATTCAGCTTGGAACATTTTTAGCAGAGTATGAGTGTTTATTTTACACCAGCTGCACATGCTTCTTTGCCTTTCTTGTTTGCCTAAATGAAATCTGAAGTTGGTCTCAAGTGTCTCCTCTTGCTCCTCTTGTCATGGTGAGGAGCAAGAGGATCCACAAGGAGGTGGATCATCAAACGAAGTAGTGATGTTGAGGTGGGCTTCTGTAGTCATTGGAGATCTGGTTGTCTCTACAGAGTGTGAGGCATGATTTATCAAATCTCCAAAACTAGCATAAAAAGCAGGTTTGGTGAGCTGTAGACTGAGTGTGTCTGTGTTACTTCAAGTGTAGATTTTTACAGAAGAGATTTATATATTTCCCTGAAATCAAATTTAGTAGTTACTTGAGTGATGTAATAGAAATGATTGAAAGGACAATAGGCTTCTGTAAAAAATTAGAGGTTTCATAGATTGCTGAAGCAAAACTCAGCTTTGAAATAGTATTGTCAATGAAGATAATGAAGGAATGTTAATGGATAAATTAATTAATGAATAAATATGTTACATGAAATTGTCCAGAGTAAATTTTTAAAAAATCCCCACAAAACATTCCTACCAAGTAATGTACAGGCAGAGCTGTTCAAGTTGTAGCAGATGTATGAGAGAAATAAATGCCTCTTCACAGTTGCTGCTGAGACGTTTATGTCAGAGCTTGGATTCCATCTTCAACAGACTTTCCTGCTCTGATTCTTCTCCTGGGACAGCTTGGTTTCTCTTGCACTAAGGAAAAATTGCCACCAAAATGACCAGGGTGCCCAGTGTTCCAGACATTAAACAGAATGGGGGCAGAGTTTTCTGCTGGCTCAGCTGCTGTGCCCTTCCCAGAAACTCTCTTGGTCTACATATTGTTTATCTCTGGCCATCTTGCAGGATATTTTACGTAGTATAAATGAACATAAGTTTTTGCAATAACCATTTATTTGCAGGGAAAAAAATAAATCCATTAATTTTGTGTTTCTCCAAGCTGGATGAAAATTGCAGAAAAGCGGGGCAGACAAATGAATTTAAACCCTATGGGGTCAATGATGTGCTGTTCATTTCCTGTTATTTTATTTTAGTGCTGTCTGAAAACCAGGAAATAAGTTTTTGTTTAAAAATGAATTTATGGAGTTGTTTAATGGGGGTTTTGGTCTAGACATAGGATACACCTAATCTGTTTGTTTCAGCAATGCTTATGATGCCTACAGCTGCCTTTTGTTTCTCCAGCCTCCTTTCCCTCCCTTGGTTCCTGTTTCCTTTCCCATTTACTTCTTAACTTCTCCAGCAACCTTTATGTGCATCTCTACCAATACTCCCCTCTGCACGGAAGAAGGAATCCTGGGGTTGTCCTGAACATTTACCACTAGGATCTGTCTGCATTCCTCAGAAAGAAGAAAGATTGTTTGGAAGGTGCTTTTGTGTCATATTTAGCTGGCCTGTCCTTAAGCTGGGGGAGCTGTGAGAGGTGTGCAGGTTCTTGCCATAAGCGTGGTTGGAAAGCGGTAGTTCCTAACACAGAAATATCTTGTGGCTGGGGAAAAGAAGACAAATACATCTACTCCTGAGGAAATGTTATGCACATGGAAGGCAATGGAGGTATTTGGCAAGAGCAAGGATATAGGATTCAGTCTTTTGAATCCATGGAGCTGCTGGGCATTTAAGTTAAAGCTGCTGCAGGAGGGAGGGACTTCATGTTTATTGCTAACATGGATAAACTTTATAGCCTGGGTTTTAGTATTTCCTGAAGGACATATGCCCCTCTTGCTCCAGTATATATACCTGGCAACTTTTCTGCTATGCATACCACATGCTACAGTAATAAAAATAATGCCAACTTTGTACTCTCTCCTTCAAATGAAAATAAGTAACATTCAAATTGCTTGAAAACTCCTGCTGTTGCATGAGAAGAATGAAATGTGGTCTGCACAGCCCTGTGTGCAATGATCTTTTCCATTTAAATCTGTTTTGTGGAGTGCTGAAATAGAGCAGAGCAATCTATCCAGTATTGTTTCTGTTGTGTATAAAAGAAGACTTAAACTGGAGCAAGAGCATCTGTATATAATATACAAATTAAACCCCCATTCTTTTCACTCCAGTTAGAGCTCTTTTGTGCTGTGAATTTTAGGTATTGATATAGATTTTTATTATAATTTTTGCTTGTGACACTATAAATCCTGTGAGATTTTAGGGGCATGTTTGGATCATGTTCTATTTGTTTGTTACAAAAAAAATGTTTGTTTAGTTTTGTCTCCAGCATGTCATTGATGATATTTGAGCTTAAAAAAATAACAACAATTTGGCCTTCTTTTTATTTGCTAGCAACTACTGCTTGTCTTTTCAATATCAGGAGAGGGAAATTTTGTCCTCTCTGTTTTCTTCTGAAGTTGTATTGGCAATTAAGCTGTGTATTTGGAAAGCAGAAGCATCATTGCACACCAATCAGCTTCTAACTGAATGTAACAATGTCTTTAGGGAGCTAAAGGACATTGTGTTATATAGTTTTCATCATCTTTTTTGAGCTCTGGAGTGATAAGCAGCTTGTTCTTAGGGTTAGTTATGAAAGACTGAATGGGATTTGAGCTCTGGCTGTTGCCATTCTGACTGATGCTTGGTAATGATTTTGTTCCCAAGGGTTTCTTCAAAATATGGATCAGACAACATGTTTTGCACACGACACTATGGCACTTCCCAGGAACATTATTTTAAGCAAATTGCATGTTCTGAAAGCATTACATATTTTGTGGCTGTGCTTCTGGACTTGTCTTTGTCAAGGTTTTATTTTAAATCATAATGATTAATCAGAGAGGCAGGCTAAGTTGTTGGGATTTTTATGTATTGCAAAGGCAGATTAGATTGTGAAATAGGTCTATGGACTGGCTTACAGAAATTTTTAAGGTTTTACAAATCTGGTTTTCTTTTCCTTTAAATATTGGCTTGATGCCTGTTATACTGTGTTCACTCAAAAACATAGCTATAAATAATTATGTAGGCAATTCATTATTCTTCTGATTTCCTCTAAGGATGTTTGCCTAGCTGTGTAATTACCTATTGAATTTTATGAATGGTAAAACTAAGATTTGCTCTAAAAACCAATTTGAAAATATTGACTTAGTTTTGCTCATAAACATGCCTCTTAATCTTGATTTCACCAGAGAACTGGGCTGTGTCAGAAATGTATTCCTCTTGTTTTAATTGCCTTTTTTATTCCAGATGTAGAGCTTAGCTTTGATTTTTTAAATTTTTTTTTTCCTTCTCATGAGGGGAAGAGCTTATGTATTCAGCTCATAGATGCAGCCTGCCAGTGAGGCTATGCATTTACAGGCTGAGCCACAAAGAGCTGGTGTAGAGTGGGTACAAATATTAGCTTTGGTCTTCATGACCAGTAGTAGCAATCTTAGGCCAAAAACCAGCCTGTATTTAACCTGCTAGGACTATTCCTGCTGCTTGAAGACTATATGTGAACAAGATTGTGGCTAAGCAGAAAATCTAAATAAATAATTACAAAGAGGGCTTATTTGCCAATTAATATATTCCTTCCTCCTCTGTGTGCCTCAAATTATGAGACATGTTTTGCCTGTAGAGAAAAAAGGAGCTTTGCAGACTTGCCATTAGCTTTTACCCATAAAGAAATGAGGTGTGTGAGGCACTTTTAGAGGTATTGTGCAAATACTGATTGTAATACATAAAAATACATACCTACTGCTCAGCTTAATTTTCTCATCTCCTATTTCTGATGGAAATGTCTGAGGTTGTTTTGTGATATTTTTTCTGGTCTCTTTCTGCAGATTTCACTGAAAGCCACAGCAGTGATGCTTGTGGCCTGTGCTTGCTATTGTGGTTGCATTGAAGCCTTACACAAGTGATAAATTCTAGAAAGTCTGCTTATTTCAAACACATTAAAGCTGTTATTTCATGGGGAATTGATACCATTGTGGTGCCCTACGTTTTTCACCATAAATTGTAAGTTATTGAAAGAAATGCATTGCTCTTGGATAAAAGCCAACTTACAGTGAGGTTGGCATAGGGAGTTTGATGTACTGCTCTGTCCTTCTGGTGATAGTGGGAACAACCAAACTTCCCTCTAAGGCCAGTGTGTGACTTTAAATCCTGAGCAGGCAGTGTAGTTTCAGGGTGACCTGCTGTTTGTATTGAGCAATGTGAATCAGTTCTTAGTCAAATCCACCGAGACTGCCTTTGTTGTGATACTACTCCAGGAGTAGTACCAGCATGGGAAAGCAACTGGTTTTTATGTACTTCTTGTATGATGTATGCCAAGTTCACAGTGGGGTGAAGAACTTAGTCAGTTCAGCTGTTGATGCAGAGTTTCATTTATGGCTCATAAATGAATAAATAAATTGTTCTCAGCTCCTCAGTCGTGGTAAAAAGGAGTTGGATGGGGAGTGGGAGGAGAACAGCTTTTAGAAGAGGCCTGGATTGGGAGCATGGGGCTGGAGGAAGGGAGGAGGGAGAAAGGGACTTTCCCTTCTGATGGCACTTGTGGAGCTGCAGACATGGGGGAAAAAATCACATTAGGCTCATTGAGCTATAGATTTCCTTGGCTGTAGTATAGTAAGAGTTTGAAAAGTCTCCTTTTTTGGCCTGGAGAGAATAGAACAGATGCCCCTATAAAGCATGGGATTTTGGCAGGCATGACTGGAGGGGAGATGGCTGAGAAAAAGCCGTCAGAAAGGAAGTTCATTTGTGGACTTCAGTTCTTTCATGGGCCCTTTTTTGCCTCAAATGGTTTCTAAGAATAGAAGTCAAAATGTTGCCATGTGTTTAAAAAAAACCCCACACACCCTCTAACCAAAACAAACAGGCAAAACATCTTAATGCTCTTCTTACACGTCCATTTATGCTTTTTGTAGCAGGGTAAGAGAAAACTGCCGGGGGGGAGCAACTAAATGTAATTCTTTATAAAAACAGAAGGGTAGGACCTCTCTTTATAGCCTTGAATGGGTGTACATGTTTGGTGTTACTCTGCATGCAGCTGAAGTCAACACGTCCTTCTCCAAGCAACAGTGGAAATTTTGAAGATGGGGCTCATACCTGATGTCTGCTGAGCTGACTGCCAGCATTGCTTTGGAGCTGGCTGAGATGATGGGTGGGTGTTGAGAGGTGTCTGAGAGGTCATATGTGGTCTGCTGCGAGAGAGCAAGGGAGATGCAAGCTCTGAAGGGGGGTGGGTGGCATCCCTGTGTTGGGGGAAGCAGCTGTTGAACCTCATTCTCTGGCATTCCCATGCTGCTGGCTATGTGCTTCTCTGGTTCTGTAAGGGAGAGGAGGAATGGGGCTTTCCAGTTGCTCAGTGTCTGCCAAAACCATCACTCAATCAAGTTTGGCAGCATCAGATCTGTCATTTTGTGGCAGGGCCTTCAAAAGGTGTGACAGGACTTGTGCATGGCTGAGCCAGGGGTTTTCTGCAGGTGACAGAGCTGCCTCCATGCAGAGGAGGGGAGGAGGAGGGAAGAGCTTAGTTGTTTGGGCAGGCAGAGGTGTGAAGGGTTTTGAAGCATTTAGTGAAACTGGTGAAGGATTTTTGGTAAAGATACAGTTGGAGGCTCTTCTGTCATAGCGGATGGCAAATGGAATGAGCAGAAAGCCTAAACTGGGTTGGGCTTAAGCCTTTGTCTTTGGCCAAATATCTTTATAAATGCTGGTTGCTCTCTGACTGTCTCCATCTTTCAGTTTTGCTCTAATCAGAGTGGGCTTGCAAGAGCTGAACCTTTCCAAAGCCTTACAGCTGTGCTGGGAACCTCCTTGCCTGTATTTGCTGCTCTCTTGTGTGGGGTATAGCAAGAGCTGCAAGGAAAAACTTCACAGTTGTAAACAGTTAAGATCAAAATTAGGAATAGGACTGAATGAGTATCAAGGGCTTTGTTTTATTTTGTCCCCAGCTTCTCCCAGAAAATTCAGTGTAGTTTCTGTGTGCAGCATTGTCTATAAATTTGTGGTGAGATGCAAGGTTTATTATATGCTATAATATATGCCTTATAGTAAGTACAGACAGACATACAATGGAAGAAGGTTTCTAATGCATATATTTAACTATAGTGAATGCAGAGATGGTAAAAATGTTTTATGAAGATAAATGCAGTACTTTTACAACTTTTACTTATGGGCCTATCTAGCTGGAATTTTTTTAAACAAGGCCTTAAAATATGGGGATTCTTTTTAGAAATAACATATTTTAAGTCACTTGCAAAATTCAGTTTATAATTACATTTAAGTGCATCATAAACAATTGCTTGGTTTCTGAAGTGTTTTTTGTAATTTTCAATATTGCATTGATTTTCAGGATTTGCATTTACACTGTGTGGTTTTGATTGGGAACAAATGCCTAACATAAGGGAACAGTTTGATGCTCTGTAAAGCAAATGTCATCTTCTACTCCAAAATGCAAGTGGATTCACAGGAAAACAACTGCTGTTTGGCCAGTGTGCACCAAGCTGCTTCAATTTCTCTGTCGTGAAGATGAGCCACTCACAGTTGCTGGCAGGGCTCAGGGAGTAAAGAAAGATCCTTTGCAATTAGCCAGGGGGATTTACTGAATCTTTTGTCTTTCACAATACCCCACCAGTGCATTCCTGCTTCAACTCAGGAGTGCTTAGTTTCGTCTCTCACTAAATAGATACACTGCAAAATATACATGCCATTTCTGTTCAGTTAGTCACAAAATTGGCAGTTTTATGGGCAGTTGCAGCAGAGAGCTGTCTTCTCTTGGGCTATGTGTTTAGACAGTATTTCTGGTGCTGATTATATGTTCCTGTATACTTGAATGTTGCTTTTTTTTGGTGTAATCTCACTCAGACTTTGCTGAAATACTAGGTTCACTGAAAAGATTTATGCTCCAATAGTTTTAAAATTAATTGTAAATCTTCTCAGGAATCTAAAATATATTTTTTTTTTTGCTTATCAAATTGTAGAGTGACATCCATGTGAACACAATTTAATGAGTGTCGTTTCCACTGATGGTCACATAATATTTTAGTTCCCGAGTATGACTGGCCTGAAAAAGAGTAGGACCTTAAGCAAACCTAGGTATATAAGAACACTTCCTTAAAATCTGATATTGTAGAATATATGATTTCTTTTTTCTTTCCAAGGAAGTAATTAATAATACTCTTGAGATGTGCAGTATTAATTCTAAGCACCATATAAACCTGTAGTCCCCTATGTGTTAAATGGTTTTAATCAGATGGTTTACTGATAGGATAATCAGGTCTTGGCTAGGAAAGTAGGTTCTGCAAACAGGCAGGGGGCTGAAAGAGCGGAGGATGGATGAAGTGAAAAAGGTGCAAGAAAGATGAAGTGAAAAAAGAGAAATAGATTTATATATGCCTTTGATATTCTTCCTCCTATTGTCTCTACTGGTGTTCTCAAGTTTTCAGTTGTTTTGCCGATTGAACCTGGGGAGTCTGTTGCAGGATGAAAGATAGCCTTCTCTTTTATGCCAAATTACCTTTAATTGCTATGTCTTTTATGTTAGAAATACAGCTTTAAGCCATGGTTGAACAGATGGATCTCAAAAGTGTCCTTATCAGATCCTGCTTTTTCAGGGACTGAGCTGAAGGCAGACATCATTGTTCCTGTAGAAACAGTGAAGCATATCTAGTTGGGTTTATTTTTCCTACAAATGGTTGAAAGTATAACATATGTTCAGTACTCTCCCCTTGCTACTTTTCTAAAAATGTTATTGCATGTGTAGTTCTCTGAAAAATCAATCACTTTGTCCAACTTCTTTGACCTTATTTATTTTTTAGGAATCCTTTTGAAAACAGTAAAGTGTCAAGGAAGTGTTTGTTTATTATAAAGAAAGATTAAAGACTATTTCAGCCCTGTCCTTGAAATAATTGCTGAGAAAATTGCCAGAGTTAGTAAGAGAGTTTAATCAGGAGTTGGTTGGTTTTAAACATCTCTTTCCAAGATTAGCTACAATTTATCCATTATCTGCCATTTAAACTGAAATGGAAAAAGGATGCTTTCCTAAGCTGCTTGTATTGTTAAATGAAATGCTGAAATAATATGTTAAAGTAAAATTTCCCATGCTTAGGAGAAATAATATTTGCTCAAGCTCCATAAGCAGTTTGAAGTTATTGAAGGTTAAAATGGTAAAATCTTCATGTTCCTGTTATTATCTGAGAACAGTGAACAGTATATAAAATGCTATTACAGACATAGCAAAGAAATGAAAGTACGTAAATAGATTTGAACAATTATGCTGTAGCTATATTTTGAAATCTGAATGTAGAAAATTAGTCAACACTTTACACAATAAATAAGTGTGATGATAAAGTATGGTGTTGAGATACAGCCTTGGAATGACATGACACAGCCAAGTGAAAGAGAGACAGCATCATTTTGAGGCCCAAGAAGCAGTGATTCATTGGAGATAGTCTGGAAGAATTGGCAGTGTGCCGTGTGCTTTTTTTAATCGAAATAACTTAACTCTGGAAGGTTGAAGATTTTTTCTAGTCTTACTGATTAACTGCTCATAAACAAGAGCTACTTAGAATGATACTGGAATTTTTTGCACAGTTCTCAGCTTCCATATGATATTTATTTATTTTAAAAAGATTCCTGGCTGTGTGAAGTACACAGGAGTATCACATTTTATCTTTCTTGCAAATTTTTCCTACTCAGAGTTCAACTTGCAACTTACTTAAATTGCTCCTGTAATATGCCTAAAAGTCAACGTGGTAAAATCCTGTTTCACACAGGATTTGGGATTTAATCTGGTATTCCTTCTATCAGAAATCTGCTTTCTACTGTGGCAAAGTTCATTACATCAGCCCAGAGCTCAGTCCTTACATGGTACTCAGAAAATCCTTTGGTCTCCTGTGACATGTGATGTCACGCTCTTTGTTATCCTACACCCTGTATTTTCTCTCAAAGCAGGGTCAGCTAAACCTAGTGTTATTTCCAGCATGTATCAAATGTATATCATTTGGAGAATGTCCTATTAGTTCTTAAATTTTTGGAAGGGTAGATGGAGCCCAAAATCACTGGAAAATATGTATTTTTGATACTACGTCTCCTGCTTGTAACTGTAGTTGGGGTCGTTTGCTTGTTGATGTGGCAAAGCACTTGTGGGTGGCTTACATTTAGCTAGGAGTTACTAATAGCCAGGGGAAATGAATATATGAAATAACAATGAAACTCACTGTTGCAGTGTTTGCTTCATTAAATAAAAGAGAGAAAGTTCATCCATGGGAACAAGCATCTGATGTTACGATTTTGGGAGATGCGTGCATCATTTGTCCTTTTATCAACCCTACAAGACAAAAGCCCCAGCCCCAGTTCTGAAGGGATTCTTCTCTGATGGTTCTCTTGGGGTTGCTCTGAAATGAATCTCTTGTCATGTGCTTCTGCCTAAAGACTGCAGCATATGGGTCAGAGGGTGGCATTGATCTTTTCCGTTTTTCTAATTTTTGTGCTGTAAAGTACTAACCTGTTTAGACTTGCCAGTGCTGTTGGTTCTGCAGGCTGTTTGCAAGTAAAGACAGACCTTGGCCAGATGAAATTATTACCTCTGCTGTTTCCATGACAGTTTTAATTTTCCCCCATTGGAAAATCTGTAGTCAATTAGCTTAAAATACTGGATCAATTTACTCATCCAAAAAGCAGAGTCCTTGATTTAGACATTGAATGACCTCCTCTTACTGCCTGAATATTTGGTAGATGGACTTGGGGGAAATCTATTCCTAGGTTGTAAAAAATTTAAACAGAAAGTTTCTAGGCAGACTTTGTTGGCAGTATACATAAGATTTTCTTTTTCATGTTAGGAAAGTTCACTGTATTTATAAGACTGGCATAATTCATGTTTTTTCAGAACACATGCTTGAAGTCAAGCAGCTGCAACTTACAGTTAATTTGGCAAACATTTACCTCTGCTTACTCTGAGTACCACTCAGGGATTTTTCTCTGCTAGCTCTTTATAAGGCTTTCTGAAAGGTCTTACCAATGTGGTACTGCCAGCTATGGAACAGGACCTTAACTTGGTCTTATTTGTACTAATGGACTTCCCTTTCAAGTCTGTTTAACTATGTATGCATAACTATTTTTTTCTCTGAAAGTGGTATTTTAGTGGTCATTCAAGAGTTGGAAGTACAGTCTCCCTTATATTTCCAGGAAGACAGGATCTGCCTGAAAATGCATCATCAGTTTTATTACGTAAGTTATCCGCAAACTAGGACACTATGAAAGTCTGAAATGTGTATGAACCCCATCTCTGCCAACTTGGGAAAGTGCTTTTCATTGTTTTGCACTTGTTTGGCAGGAATGTTGTCGGCCACGGGGGCAAGGAGACACCCTGAGACAAGAGGGCGAGCTGCTGGAGAGTTGTTTGCCAATGCTGTGGCTCCCAAACTGTGCTTGTGCTGGGCCAGTGGGGCTGCACGGGCTGCTCAGTGGTGGCAAGGGGAGGGCTTTGGATGCTTTGTCCCAGCAGGTGCCCCCTCCAGCCCCAGGTGGTGTTGCTTGAGTGCTGCTTTGGGTCAAGTGCTGCATGTTGCTCCAGAGGACTATAGGAATGGTCCTGTGGATTTTTACTATCCACACGACAGCCCCTGGCTGAAGAGTGTGGTTGAAGTCTTACCATGCCAAAAGCCATCAAACTTGGATGCCTTATTCCCTCTGGTTTTGCCCACACTGTGGGAAGCCCCTGGACTGGGTGCACACCCTATGTGGTGTGCCAGATGATGCATGTAAACACCATTGCCTTTTTCCTCACCTCTGCATTGTAGTTTCCTTGGAAGAGAAGCAGTTTGCGAGGAGGCGCAACCTGCTGTGTGTTCCAGAAGTTTCTGAGTTTGGGCAATGGCTGGACCACTTTTTCCCTGTGACTGCTGGACATTTCTCCCACAGACTGACACCTCTCTTGTTGGCGTGGATGTCCCAAGCTGCTAACAGGAGGCTTCAAATCCTGTTTTGAAAGAATGTTTTGACAAAAAATGTATTGGAAATCATGATGTCAGCAGGTGTTAAGTATGAGATAGGTCAGGAAGCAGACAGAAATGGAAATGAAGGTAATGTGTCAGCACAGAGAAGAATTCCCAGCCTTTGTAAGCAGAAAACCCAGAATACCAGGGTAAACAAAGGGAAATTTCCCACTGTGGCTACAAACATTTTACAGGGCCCATTTGCTGTATAGAATATTCTAGGAATTTCGGAATAGAACCGATTTATCAGATTGCTAGCAGTCTGTTGTTTGTTAGGTCTCTAGGCACCATAAATGAGGGTGACTGAGGTACTTGGCTAAATGTTGTTTGCTCCTTATATGGTATATCATTGCCATTTAAGAGAGTATCTATTAATTACGATCCACTTCGCAAACTTGTCTGTTTTTTCATGAGAAGATAGGGTACAATTTGAACTATTCTATTTTAGAATCCTTTTTTCCTTGCTTTTATCCTGATTTTCTTAGGAGAAAAGGAGATCCTGGTACATAGTCTCTGTTGCTTAGTTAATTTTGGTTGCCTCCAGTGGATGCTGTTGGCATTAGGCAGGGAGGAAAGTACTTTTTGAGCTCATCCAAGCTAGCAGCATTCTTGTGTGTGCTTGATGGTTATGGAGACAGCCCATCTCTTCCAGAAGTTGATTTGTATTGCCTTAATTAGCCTTGTGCTCTGGAATACTCTCCAGAAGAAGAAATTGTAGTCCCACTGAGTGCAGCGGGAACATCAGGGAACCGGCTTTCTCCTTTAGCTGCCCGTGGTTGCTGCTGAGAATAGTCTCTTCTGCTCATACCTGTTCTGACACTCAGGCTTTCTCCTTGGCTGATGTTTCCAGAGCTATTTAGCATTAATAGCACCTGTTTAGCTACTGAGCACAGATTCAGCACACATTGCTATAGTGTTTTCTGTGTCTATACATCTTATTTCAATGTAAACCTTTTGCATCTGTTCTAATCATATGTTCTAATTACCTGTGAGGTGTAGAATGCTGCAGCACATAAGCTGTTTTTAATTGTATTGCTGTTCTGCTTTTAGGAGTGACTCATTGCTTTGGAGACTGAGTTGATAAAAAAATTGCACATCTCATTAATCTAATACTGTAATTCCTGAGAAACATTACACAGAAAAAGCCCATTGTTCTGATGGTGCATGGTAACTTTTACTCTATGGAATAGTACTATGGTCTGCATGAAACAGTCCTAGGTGTAATTTTCTAGCAAATAAAAATAGAACACAAGGACTTCTTTACAGAAACAAAAAAAAATGATGCCTTGGAACTCAGACCTCAGGGAGAATTGGATCAAGAGTTTTAAGAGGCTTCAATTTCATTCTGTTAGTGATATGATTCATTGTCATTAATATCAACCTTGAAGCTTTTCTGAACAGTGACATTTTTCTTTCTTTTTCAATATAAATCTAGTAGATTGATGACAACCAACTGATTGACCAAGAGATTGGTTTTAAAACTATTTTAAAGCTCTTGTTTTATGTAATGCTAGTCCATAAAGTGACAGAATAATAATTTAAAAAAAAGGAAAACGTTATACATCTTTGCTCTCCTTTAGTTATATAGTTCTCATTTAGACAAAATTTTTAATGCAGAACATAGCTAAGTGAGCTACTTTTAAAATTTTTAGAACTAAATCGATTATCTTCTTGTTTCACTATTTGTTTTTACTTTGTCTTGGAGTATAGTGTCTCATGTCTTCCCTGCTTCCCTCCGCTTTCCAAAAAGCCCAACCCCAAAAGAGCCAATGAAGGTTCCCTACAATCCATTTTTGCAAATAAAAAGTTTTGAAAGTGAGGGGAAACTGAAGACAATGTTTGATGTGGCAAACAATCATTCCCAATATTAATTGTAAAGGAACATGTGTATCGTAGGAATGAGAAGCAAAAAAGTAGGAAACAACCAGTGAAGAGAGCACTGGAAAAAACTTGATCCTAGTCAATCTTCAACCTCTCACTTCAAAGACAGTACCACTAGGTCAGTTTTAGGCCTACTTTCTGGGATCTGGGATTTCTTGGCAGCCCAGCTCCACGTGAGCTTGAAGACCTCCTATCTGGAGCAAAAGCTTGGTGTTTGCTGTAACATCCTTCAGGATAAGTGCCAGAGTTGGCAGCGTTTTTGTTTCTTTTGGGAGTGATCTTTTTGGTGTTGTAAAGTTGTTATGGTAACATACTAAGAATGAAAATTCTGAATGTGGTAAAATGTATGGACAGTTCTTAACTTAAGCCACACTCCCTGGCTGTAATTTTTTTAATGCTGTATGAAGACAGCATGATGAATTGCACATGCGAATGAAGCTGAGCTTTGCTTTTTTTTAAGTTATCCATAGGATGTGTGTGTGTGTGTGTGTGTGTGTGTACTGGTTTTATTTCCTTTTTGTCTGCAGGACATGAAAGTAGTTCTCTTGCCCTGAAGTTGTGGGCAGACTGGTGGGCACCTGATGAGTGAATTTAACCCACATTTTCTGAAGGGCAATGGTCCACGAGTTGCAGTGATTACTTTTTTTTTGGCTCATGTAAACGACATCTGCTCTGTTCAACGTTGTATGCATTCCAGGGACTTTCTGTTTATTGCAAGTACAAACCAGGCACAGAAACTCCAATTCAAGAAATATTTCTTTAACTTGCTACAATTTGAGATTTTGACCTCCAGTTTTGGTTGGAGAGTATACCTACATGCATTTCAGTCTAGTAGGTGGTGTTTTAACATGTTTTGGTTCAAGACAGAGAAATATAAATGAGTGAGGAACAGGTAAATTGTATGAACATAATTACCTGTAATTGTGGGAGAATTTTGCATAGACTGCAAGCTTTTGTATTTGTGTGTGACTTCCCCTGATCCTGATGGAAAGCAGACTTAATAGAGACAAGTGAGAGTGGCAATATCTTGGAGGAAGGGCTCTTGCCCCCTTGAAGCAGAGGCAGCTGATGCCTTGCAGTGACCGGTGTTGCAGTTCTGCATGGGCTGTGAGCAGCTGTCCTGTTACACAGAGGGGATGCAGAGGCACTGGTTTGTAAACTAGTACATCCTACTCTTAATCTTTCTTTTTGAGCCTTGCTTTGTTTCATAATACTTTATGCCACTGGCATTTGATTTTTTTTCTCCTGTGACTTAAAATCTGGCTACTATGTTACGAACAGTAGTAAAAGAAGTGTCCATCATTTACTAAAGAAAATCTAAAATTGTATGCATTGAAGTCTTTTATAGTAATTTTTTCATATATATTTATTCAAAACATGGGGAAAAAAATTCTGTTTTCCCTACTAGTGCTCTCCAGCAGTTCTACATCTAAGCTTTATATGTTGCTCCACAGTCGCTGTGCTCCAGGTCTTTCCCATGCTGCCTCCACACCACATTGTGTCATCCATTTGTGTCTTCAGCTGATAACATACAACTATTCAAAAAACATTGATCGAATTGATGACACTGAGTAGTGTACTTAGTATATCTTTAATTCTGGAGGCATGCCTTTCTTCTGTTCCTTGTACAGACCTTATGCTAGTTCTTTATTTTTTTTACCTGTGGAATAACTTGGACTTTCTACCCTGATCTAAAGATGCTGGCTGCCATGCTAGACTACTAAAGGCTTGTGAAAGTTAAACATATTTCATTTTTATTCTTGCTTTTGTGGGAGTTTTAGATACACAGACTGGTTCAGGTCATGATGCTTTTAAATTTATGGCTTTGTTTTTGCTTGACAAGAAAGGAAGCCAAACTCTAAAAGAAAATAAAATGTTCTCTTCTCTGGGATCAAGATGCATTACATATATTATGCAGAAATCTGTGCATTGTTTTCTAAATCATGTGTGTTTCCAAATGTAAGCAAAATTGAATACTAACTGTAATGGAATAAAATAATGAAAGGATGAGGAGTTTTAAGTTTTCTCAGTAATGTCAAAAGTTAACATGCTGTTTTTAGATATGGGAGGCATCACCAAAAGTATGTTTTGATACCACTGTTATTATGAGACCAAGTGGCATTTTTTCTTTTCATTTTCCATGTATTTTCCTCTGGGTAATCTAAAATAATTCTCATACTGTCCTTAATATTTTGGATACAGATTCTGAGATATATATCTATCGGGGCAATTTGTGAGAGGCAATGAGACATGTGTATATTGTCCTGAAAAAATAATCATGGACTGACTAAAATTTAACCCCTGTTACCTTCTTGTTTCATTTGAATGCTAAGCAATTAAAAAAAAAAATGTTTTACTGTTAGTCTGCATGCATTGTTTAATAAGCTACCAGGTACTACCTCTTCTGAATAATCCTGCAGGAAAATAGTTGAGCGGTAGTAGCAGTATTACTAATGTGATTGTAATTACTGATTGATTACTAATGATTGTACCAATTATCAAGTTGCCATAATACTTTCATAATCAAACCTCATTTGTGTAACTTAAGTTTTTTATACATATGCTTTTACCTTAAGAGATGTGGCAGAAAAGGAATTTTCTTTTTTGCTAAAAAGGAAGCAAACAAATACATTTTTATTGCAATTCTGTTAGTTCAGAAAAATGCTAATTAAACACACTAAGTTGATTGAAGATGTAGATAGGTTTGCTCTTTGCTTTTCCATTTGTCCTTTCTGTTCAACTTTTCTAATACTACATATTTGGTTACATGAATTCAAGAGGTAATCTTATCAGAAGCTTGCATCATCTTCTACTTAAACTGGATGAATCTAGTTAGTAAATTCCTACCACAGTATGTTGTGTTTGATGTACCACTAAATGAAATTCCCACTGTTCAATTCTCCTTCTTCACGTTACTTGACCTTTGAGCCTGAGAGCTCCAGCAGTGTTGTGAGTCCCAGCACACTGGGTAGAGTTTGAAGTGTTTCATAGAATCCTATGATAGTCTGGGTTGAGGGGACCTTTGAAAATCATCCACTGCTATCCCAATAAGCAGGGATATCTTCAGCTGGATCAGGTTGCTGAGAGCCATGTCCAGCCTGGCCTTGAATGTTTCCTGGTATGGGGCATCTACCACCTCTCTGGGCAACTTCTTCCAGTGTCCCACTGCCCTCATCATAAAAGTGTCTTCCTTGCATCTAGTCTAGATGTAGTCTAGTCTGAGATGTAAAAAATTGGGAAAACTATTCTTCCCGTCTCCTCTCTGTGTTCTTGAGGTGTTTTATGCTGCTTGCACAGCGGTAGAAATTTCTTTCCATGTCTGTTCCTATCCCCATTTTGGAGTTACTTTGAACTCTAGGGATGATTACTGGAAGCCTCAAAAAGAGTCCTTGGACCACACTAGTATCAATGAACTAAAGCTCAGTAATCCTGAGTAATTTGTATCAGTTTTGGCTCTGTCTCACCCCTGCAATTCCTAGAGCTCTCTTCTCAGAGGACCCTCTGTGCTATCTTTTGCCCAAAAGTCACTTCTAAGATAATTCTTTCAAGTGAAATGAAATCTATTCTTTGATAGAAGATTGCTCAGAGTGGCGATTTTAAAGTAGGACTGTTTTTAAGCAGATGTGTTTCTTGTTTTATTCACTGGCTGGGAGCAGGGTTCAGGTGTCCGTAACCATTCCCTGCGAGAGCCGATGTTATCATTACCAGGTGCCCTCTGCAGGGAGCACTCTGTCCTTCTCCACACCAGGGTGGGCCATGGAATCTGCTCCTGGAGATGAGACAGGGGGCCCAGCACTGGACAGGCTGCAGGAATCAAATATTTCAGACGTTGTAGAGGACACTCTAAATCTTAGACCCAAGGATGAGCTGGAAACAATTCCTGCGGAAGAAATTCAAGACCTTAAACCTGAGGATTTGCAGGAATCTGCTCCTCCTGAAGCAACTCAGGACACTAAACCTGGGACTGGACAGGTACAACAAACGGATAACTGTAGATTAAGGTCTGGGGCATTTTTACAATTGCAATAATGTGTTTGCCAGCAATTTAAAGCATACTGTTATTCAGTTATACTTGAGAAGGCTTGCTTGGGTTTTATGGATTCAGCCTGTTATTTCTAGAGGTTGTAACTGTCAAGCCCCAAAAGTGTGGTGCATATCATGGGAACCCTTTTTGCTTTAACTAGGCAAGAGTTTATGTATGCCGCTGTCATCTTCAGGGGGGTTGAGTGGAATGAGAGTATCTGTTGCAAGCTGACCTAGATAGCCAACTTACAGGTGTAATGCTGAGCGCTATCCATAATGGATAAATTGAAGCTCTCCTAATATGAGAAGAACTTTTGTGTGCAGTTGGAATTAGTGGCCTCAGTTGAGAGTGAGGCTAGAAATATAATTGTTCCTATCTGTGGGATTTTTAGTATTAGTTCCTCTGCAGAAAATTGCATTCTACTTTGATATCACAGTTCATGGAGAAGCATGAATATTGAGGGCTTCAAGTACAGCAGGTGTAAAATAGGTTTTTTTCATTGGAACAAACTGACAATATTTTTTAGTGTTGCTCCAAACAAGAGAAGAAAAGATCTCAGGAATGGGAGACAGGCTTTGACAACTGGTCCTGGTGATCTGACCTTTCACTGCAGCACAAATCCTTGCTCTTCTGTGCTGCAAGAAGCAGATGTCCAACATGCTGGACTGGGCTCTTGCCCAGAAATTTTCTCATCTTAATGTTTCTCTGTAAAATTTCCCCATTTGTATGAACTGTGCAGCTCTCAGTGCAGCAGGCATTTGAAAGATCTCCTAAGCACCAGGTGAATGTCCTACCCAGCAAGTATTTTCCTCCACATCAGTAGTCCAGATCTACCAGAAGCTGGATCTCAGCCTGCTATCTACATCCTGAATGGGTGTCTTTCTCTTCCTTAAATATTTGTTTTGTGATAAGTGCTTTGAGGTTTTTTTAATCTGAAATTTTAACCACCAGTCCTATCTTGAACTTTTGAGAAGTCTGTCCCAAAGAAACTTTTATTAAAAATATCATATTGTTGTAAAAAGTCTAGCTAACAGATTGACTGCTTTTATCTGCATTGTTGTTCTTTTGAAAAACTCTTAAATCAAGAAATGTTAGGAAGAATTCCTTGTCAGAATGAAAAGATGACTCTTGTTTCTGGATAAATTAATAATTTTAAATACTGTAATTGTAATTAATAATTTACAATCCTGTTGTTAATAATACAACAGGAAAATTATTAAGTGTCTCACATTACAACAATTCACGGATCTGAAAATGTTTTTTTACAGAGTGCCTCGACTCTGCTGGGAAATATGAGCTTCTGATGTTGAGGGTTTTTCTTCTTTCTTGTTGAAGGTTTGAGTCTTAGGGAAAAAGGTTGGAGTGTGATTGTTGTGATCTTAACCAGTGTGACACGCTGTCGCAGCTGACAGCAATGGAGTTCCATGCAGCTGCTCACTCTCTACCCCAACAGTGGGACTGGGGAAGGAATCAGAAGGGTAAAAGGTAGAAAAATTGAGTTGACATAAAAACAGTTTAATAGGAAAAGGAAAAGCAAAAGCTACACACACAAGCAAAGCAAAACAAGGAATGAATTCACTGCTTCCCATGGGCAGGCAGGTGTTCAGCCGTCTCCAGGAGAGCAGAGCCCCAGCACGTGTAATGGTGACTTGGGAAGACAAACACCATCACTCCAAAGGCTCCCCTCTTCCTTCTTCTTCCCCAAACTATAAGTACTGAGCATGATTTCATACAGTCTGGAATATCCCTTTGGTCACTTTGAGTCACCTGTCCCAGCTGAACCTCCCATGCACCCTCACCTCCCTTGCCACCGTGGCAGCATGAAGAGCAGAAGGCGGCTCTGTGTAAGATCTTCTCAACGACAAAAACGTCTCTATATAATCAACCCTGTGTTCAGCACAAATCCAAAACACAGCCTGTAGCAGCCACTGTGAAGAAAATCAACTGTAGCCCAGTTCAGAAACCAGAAGACATGCAAAAAGTCGGGTAATAAAATTTCGAAGAACAAATGCTTCTGAAAAAGGGCTTTCTTTCTACTGCTAAAAATGGTTTCTTGGTATGAACAGACTCTAAATCTTAGCCTTTAATAATTGATTTTCCTATCAAATAACTTCCTTATTTACTAAATGGAAAAAAATTAAGTATGAGGGAATTCTGAAGTTGCACTTTAACAGTGCATCTTTTGTATCTCTTTATCCAGGTAACATTCAGTGTTGCTGAATGTAAGATGTGATTAATTAATGAGAAATTGTGATAATGTGTCCTACATTATTGAGGCTGGTTTTTAATGCTAAATTAAGACTAAATCGGTCCCACTGTGCGTCTTTGAATATGGAGCCAGGAAAAGACAAGGGTTATTTTCAAAACTTTGAGATTTAGTCTTGGCATAGTTTATTACTTTTCTCTGATGCTGCTGAACATACATTTTCAGAACATAGACGTACAGCTCTGTGAAAGCACCACTTTGGCACAACCCTCCTCTTTTCTTTGTTTAATAGCTGGGAACAGTTCTTGCTGTTTAGTTCTGTAATGTTTCCTGAGTTCTTTTTGCTGTTGCTGACTTCATGTGCAGAACCTCATGTGTTTCAGGGTTGTATTTGTACATGGCCTCTTTCAAAATGAAACAATTTATCATGTTGATAAAGTTGAAAAATTCTTGGCACATGTACAGGAGTTTTGTGTTTGTATTCAGAAGCTCTTTTTATTGTTTTTAAAACCCATCTAAAGTACATCCCAATATTCTTTAAGCTCTCTGAACATTTAATTTAGCTAAAAAAGATGGAATTAATTAGAAAATATGTTCTCTATTAGGAAATTTCTTCATCTTAATGCTTTGAACTAGATATAAATAAGTTTAGAATGATTTCCATTAGTGTTTTGATGTGAGGTAAATGAAAGCAATAAACCATTTGTGAAGAACTAAAGAAAGCTATTGTTAGTAATGATACAAAATACTAAATCAATGCTATTAAACATATTTCTGCCTTTTTAGGACTGTCAAGAGGCAAAGTTTCAGTGTTCTGGACACTAAGCACTTGCATTATATAATGATGTGTGTGTAGTTCTTGAACTTTTAAAATAATGTTTAGTTTATGGACTTTTCAACTTGAGATACAGCAGATTCTGCCTGGTGACAGAAAGTAAACAGAAGTTAGAACCTGCAGCTTCATTAGATGCCTCGACTAAATACAGTTTGTTTTCTAACAAAGCAGTATGAATGCTATTCATTCCCCAGCCTTTATATTCGGGGACTTCTGGTAGATTTATGGGTCTTGAGTGTCTTTTTCTTTCTGTTTCTTTGTCTCCCTCCCTCTTTTTCATTTCTGGCATCGTTTCGTATGACTCAGATATTCCACTATTCTCTCTTTAAAGTGCCAGCAGTGCTTGCAAGAAATGCCAGTGTAATGGACTAGGAAATTCTGGTTCCTTTTCTCTAGAAACAATCCAAGCTAAACAGTGGCCAGCCCAGCATCATTATACAGATGAAAAAGCCACCATTTCTTATCAGTCTTAGCCTATGAATGGGGAATCCTTTGTGGCAAGTGACTGCCCCTAATAATAGTAGAATTAGGGGAGCCCAGCCTGAAGATTGTTTGCGATATGTTTTCCTGTAAGGTGTGCATGTGCTTAATTAAGAACACGTGAAGTGCTCAGCCAAGTATTTGGGGTTTACTACTGTCAAGGAGTTCTTCTGCATAGCCTCTTGTGGTTTCCCATTCTGCACTGTTTGCTCTGCTCCTTTTCTCCGTGAGAACAACTTCATTGGTTGCTCCAGGTCAGTCTAACAGATCTCACCTAAAGAAACTAAGTTTGATTCAGATGTGCTCCTTGGTATAATCAATGCATTTATACCACAGTTTCTGCTGTTGGTGCTTTCTTTGGATGCAATCAGGAAGCATCCCTAGAAGGACCTGGAATCTGCAACATTGGCTCATTCCCAACATTTGTTACGTCATGCCTTCTTTGGGGAGTGCAGCTGTGTGTCATCTTCACATATGTTCAGAATACATTATGAATGGATGTTGCTCTTTCCCAAAGAATGCTCAGCACTTGTTTCTGTTTGTGATCAGGAGCAATTTAGATTGATAATAAACTTGGAGGAATTAGTAGCGATGGATATCATGCATCTGAAGCACATCTGATTTCTGTTTGCGCTTCTCAGTTGCATCTTGCTTGTCAGAATTTGCAATTCCCTTAGGGGGATTTGTGTACAAACCTCGAATCATGTGTGAATTTATTTACAGGTCAGACTGCCTAATGTTTTGTGAGTTTTCCATGAATTGTTTTAATTGTAGTTGAAATAAGCCAAAAATCATGACAGCTTTCTTCTAGTCTGGATTACAATTATTATTCCAACTGATTGTAGCAGGGTTCACTTGGACATGGGGTAATGTCCTGTATGATTGGGACCAGTGTTATTTACTGTCTTCATCAATGACAGATGAAGAGATTGAGTGCACCCTCAGCAAGTTTGCAGATGACACCAAGCTGAGTGGTGCAGCTGACACGCCTGAAGGACAGGATGCCATCCAGAGGGACCTGGACAAGGTCGAGAAGTGGCCCATGGGAATCTCATGAGGTTCAACAAGATCAAGTACAAGGTTCTTTACCTGGGTTGGGGCAACCCCCAGTATCAACACAGGCTGGGGATGAAGAGATAAAGAGCAGCCCTGCTGAGAAGGACTTGGGGAGTTGGTGTCATGAAAGGTGCGACATGACCCGGCCGCGTGCACTCACAGCCCAGAGAGCCAAACGTGTCCTGGCTGCACCAAAAGAAACGTGAGCAGTAGCTGGAGGGAGGTGATTCTGCCCCTCTACTCTATAATTCTTTACTGTGAGGGTGGTGAGGCCCTGGCACAGGTTGCCCAGAGAATCTGTGGATGCCCCATCCCTATAAGTGTCCAAGGCCAGGTTGGATGGGGCTCTGAGCAACCTGGTCTGGTGAAAGGTGTCCCTGGTTATAGCAGGGGAGTGGGAACTAGATGATCTCTAAGGTCCCTTCCAGCCCAGGCCATTCTGTGATTTCACTGTGATTGGTGCCTGGGTGAGTCCTGCTTTATAAATGTATCATCCTAAATCTCAAGCCAGTAACAGGAAATGATTTGGCTTCTCAAGCTGGCCTGCAGTTTATTATTGTGCATGTCTGAACTTGAGGTAAGCCACTGGTTTTGAAGGTGAATGTTCCATCAGGAAACAGCTGCTTCTCACAAGCTGTCCTTGCCATGTCAAAGGTGGTGTTAAAAGAGGTGAGGCAAGTGTGCTTCATGACTTACCTTACAGTGCTAAAGCCCTCCACAGCCACAGTCTACCAAGGCCAATGTGAAACCTGTGTGACCAGCTGGAGAATTATGAATCATTTCTCATAATGAGGAGCCATAATTCAGGCAAATGTAAGTGGTGACTCAGGGGACACTGAATTGTGAAACAGAGAACAGCAGATTAGTTTCAGAGGGGCCCAGCAACCTCCCTTTAGCAAACCAAGGAGTGGAAAATGGCACATTAAATGCCAAATGATCCAAACCACAAACTCAAGTTATATGCAGGATTTCAGATGCTAGATGAAAATTAGAAGGTTTCATAAATCAATACCAAGAATTTAGGAGGAGAAGAAACCATGAGGTTGAGAATAGTTTACAAAAGGCTTTTTTTGAAATCAGAGCATTGTGAATCAGGTTTGTTGTTCGTGTCTTCAGTTACATTATTTAGACATTACATTATCTGAATTACTTAAGCACATTGAAAATGTTTTGTTACACTTCAGTATTTATGTGGTTAATGGTGATAATCACAAATTTATTCTCTTAATTTTAATGCTAAAAAAACCCTTCCACACTTTGGTGCCCTCCCTGCATTTTTTTAAAGCTGTGCCATCTAAATTTGTTCTTAATGACTGTCCAAAAGGCAGCTAGTCTCACCTAATTTGTCTAGATTTAGTTTCTAATCCTTTGCTTTTGTTTTGACATTTTCCACTAGATTAAAGACCTGTTTACTGTTATAAGACCTTCCTGCTCCAGTTAACGTGTAATCCTTGTTCAAGTCACCTCTTCAGCTTTCTTGCTGCAGTAAACAGACTCAACTGCCTTAACATGCCTGAAGTAATTTTTCTGGCACTCCTCTAAATTTTACAGTTTTCATCAGCAGCCTAAAAGATGTGTGGATGTTTGTCCTGTACACATTATCACTTAATCTTGCTAATAACCATAAAACCACCTACTTGCTCTCTCTTTACATTTCTTTGTAGGCTCAAAATCATGTTGACCTTCTAAGCTACAGACCTGCTTAGAAAAAATCTTTCTGTGAAAGCAGTGTTGTTCATGATCCTTTCTAGTTTGTTCCTTTCTAAAGTATTCAAGTATTACCTAGTTCCCCCTTTAAATATATCTGTGTGCTTAACTTAAATTAATTTAGTCAGGCCAAGTTTCCACGTAATTGCATCATCTCCATTAATGTTTATTGCATCCTAGATTTTTCAGATTAACCTACTAGGGAAGTGACCACTTTTCTGCAAAATCTTTGCCTTAATTCCATCAAATTTGGCAGTGCAGTGGAGATCCTAAAAATGTTAATTATATGCTGGATTTGTGAAAAACAGAAGAGGGAAGCAGACAGAAGGGGATCGTTCCAGAGTGCAGATGGGTGAAATCTGACCTTTGCCATCTCTTTATGGCAGTGGTGGCATGGTCAGTGGATGTGAAGCTTATCATGGGGCAACAACCACTTGTGTAGGCTTAAGACACCTGCTGTCCCTGAAGCTGGCCCTTGCAGAGGTAGGAGAGGATACTGGTGTAAGCAGGGGTCACTGTGGTGCTGCCCAGAATAGGAATCTGGTGCATGAAGAAGCTTAGAGAATCTGGGACACTGGCCAATGCAATGGTTGGGGTGTGGAAATGCCCGAGGGCAATGTAGGATTTCCTGGTTTAGGCTGCCATTAGCTCCATTGAACTGATCTGAGCCCATTTACCATCCTTGTGTTTACATATTAAAGGTGTCATGGATCTGGGCTACATATTTAAAGTAAAATGTAGTCACTTGTGCTTTGCTTTTTTTGTCAATTTTTTTTTTGTCAGTGTACTAAACACACAAATCTAAAAAAAAAAATTTGGTAAAGTTAAGAAAATAATTGTAAAATCCTATTTTTTCCCAGTGAAAAGCTCTAACAGGAGATAGTCATAGCTAGAAGCACCAAGCAAATATTTTAGAGCAGCAGAAGAAACCTGCTGTTGTATTACTTCGGGTACCATATGACAAAACTGGTTAGAGTGCAATTTGAGAACTAAGCCTATATTCTCAAAGATAAATCCCACACAGTTAAGCAACTAATGCATTATTCATGTGATACTAGGGAGAGATATAGATTTCTGCAGATAGTTCCATATGGCTGGCCAGAGCAGTAGTATGTAGTCGTTCTTGCTGTTGCTTGCCATGGGGAAACATGATCAGGATGGCATCGTGCTGTTGCTCACCAGTTTAGACCCCATCCTCAGCTGTGCAGAAAGCAACCAGACTGTAAAATGCAAAATGGGAATGGCAATGAGAAGACAGTAATTTTTATAGAATTTTTTGATGACAGTAGCTCGGTTATGAATAACACCATTTAATGATTGTGTGTTCCTGTATTTGATATTTTTGTTTAATGATTATTTTATTTCTCAAAAACACTCTAGCAGAAATGTTTCTAAACATGTATATAAAGAAGAAACAGATAAAAATACTAGATGGCCTTCAGCTGCATGTTTTAGAGGAAATTTCTAAAAAGTTAGCAGGTTTGGCTTTTTCTGTGTTACTTTCTGTTGATTTTTAAAATGATATCTTCTAAATAATAATGCGTATGATATAAATATAGACATTAACTCATGTTGCATGCCCTCTTTAAATGATTTGCTCATGGAATTTGCTCTCCCAAAGCTATTTGTTATAAATATTTTGCTGGTGTCCAAGCAGTGTTCAAGTAAACTTTCTAATAATGTCTCTGAAGTCTGACATAACAGGAAATTTGTTATGGTTATATAAAGGTGGGATTTAAGATTGAGACACTGGGCCATGGAGCATTTGACTGTGAAGCTCAAATGTTCAGTATGAGTGTATACAAAAACAGTATTGTAAGTTTGACTTACCATGAACATGAAGGAAACTGCTATAAAAGCAGATCCCTGGAATATTTTATTGTTTGTGAAGACTGCTTTACTTAATGGCATGGAAACTGGGTTACATGTATCCTCCAACATTCTGTTCTCCACTAATGTCCAAATTATTTTAATGGTTACATAACCTTTGATTTCATGTATTTCTCTGAAGAAATGCCAGGAATAATTTTAACTTTAGGGTCAGAATTGTATCATTTTTGTCTATATGGTGTCTAGCAAGTGCAACTGTGATATTTGGTACAGTATTGCATGACATTTTATGCATTTTTATTATGTTTGCTATTAACAATAATTTGTTGGAGATTCAGCATATATTTTTATAGTTTATTTAAACAAAAATTTTTTTTGGTAGCCACAAGAATCCTGTTTTGCCTGGAGAATTTAATGAAGCATTTCTTCTTCTTGTGGTTCAGAGGGGTATCTCTTTACTATGCAAGGCAATTAAATTAAAAGCTGTCAGACCTTATAGAGTTTTCATAGCTGGCATTTGATGGCACTAGAACTAGATTGCAAGAATTAATACTGTGTTATTAATAAATTGCCTCACTGATCAGCACAACATACCACTTCAGTTGCCTACAAAGTGGCTGCCAGCAGTTCAGATAATCAGATTGTAAACATCAGTGTACAGTGATCTACTCTTGGCCTGCTTCAGGAGATGATCTAGTCATATGTAAGGCAAATACTAAAAAAGACACATTTAAAAATGGACAATGAAATTTAATACACACTATTCTGTGCATGAAAATGAATTCACCTGAACTCACATTTAATTTTTTGACAAATACTGTGCATTCAATTGTAAATTCTGTGAAGCTGAGCTACATGGTGCAGTTGGCATCTTCTGGAAATCCTGCTGAAAGTGATAAAAAGTATTCAAAGGTGTTATTGAAAGTTGGCAAGAAAGCAGAAAGACATTACAAGGAGGTATTATTCCAGAAATGTGAACATGATGCATTCATCTGTTGAATATAAAATTAGGGGTTTTTTGGGTTACTTTTTTTCTTTTTCACCAACATATTAAAGAATAAACGCAGGATAAATTATCATAGGGGAAAAAAAAAGTGGAAGGCAGTCAGCATCAATATTATTGTTTGAGTTTTTTAAGTGCTTTTTGTTCTCTCTGGTTTATTTGAATTTTTTTTTATTCTTGCAACTGCAGAAGTCTTCAGCTAGGTTAACTATACTAATCAGAGATGGTTGAAGAATCAGAGGAGGGAGGATAAGAAGTCATCACTGCTTCAGTAATAATTGAGCAAAGCATACTGTAAATGCAAAACACAAATGCATGTGCATTTGGGACATATTTTAGAGAAGCTGCTACAGCTGGTTTCTGTAATTCTTTCTCTCTTCATGATCACTGCTGAAACACACAGCTCTGTGTCCCTGTGTGTATTGCACAAGCTATAGTTCTTCATAATTGTTATTTCCCAGGAATTGCCAGTTATTTAGAGAGTAAAGTAATATTAGAATTTCCTACAATATAAGTTTGAAAAAAAAGTTCAGAATGTAATAATATTCAAGGTGGAAATACAATAGCTTTCTTTAAGAGTAAATTATAATGTTTTTCTGATGGCAAAAGTGTGCCCTACTTGGGTAATCTGTTTTTGTGGTATCTATCAACATGTATTCAGGGAAACAGAAAATAGCTACAACTTCTAGCTGTAGTTTCTAAAATGTCAGTTTTTGTTAGAGAAGTGTAATACATATGTATATTTTAATGGCTAAGGTACTGTGTCCATAATTAGTACAGGAAAAACGTTTTTTATTCATTTAAATAAAGCCAAAGCATTTAAAAATGTTAAATAGCATAGATACTTTGCGAAATAAGTTTGTCTTTTTTTTTCTGCTCAGCAGTCAGACTTAGGTCCCTTTGAGTATGAATGTTTATCTCTTGTCATTTTGGCATTAGAATAGCGCAGAGATAGATGTGGTTGCACTGCAGTTACCATGCCCTGCCAGTATGTGTGTATTTTTTTCCTGATATGCGTTCTGCTGCATGGACTGGCCAGCAGCACGTGTGTTTGTGTGTGCATAATGGATTCCTCTTTTTGTCTTTTCAAAAATTCTCTGAGGATAAGTTTTTTGCTGCTTGTAATTATAATATCCGGAACACATTCTCTCAGTGACCCTAAATGTTACAGATTTTTTTTTATTCTTGTATTCTTGTGTCAGCCAAGGGATATCTAAGCTTAAGGACACAAATACATGAAAAATGTGTGCTGCCATAATTCTGATTTTGTCCTTCACTCTATAATGTCTCATAAAGTTTCTCAATACAGTGAATAAATAAAAGCATGGCTGTTAGTTGATTCCATCTGAATTAAGCTGCAGCAAGTACATAAGGAGTACTAAATCACTTATTCAAGGATGCTTATGGAGAATTATTTGTCAGTTGTGTTGACTTTGGCTGATGAGGAGAAAACTGGCTTTGACTGCAGTGCAAATGTGTTCCGCATCTTCTAGATTGTGCAGTTAAAAAGTTAAGACAAAAGAAACTTTGTTAATGAATATTGAATTTATGTTATCAATCTCTTTGAATTAAAAGGAAGATTTAATAAGCCAAGGCCAGTGTTAAATGGTTATTTAGCATATTTAGGAAGGAGATGACGCACAATTATTAATTTTTTCTGTATGCTTGCTGAAATGGCTTTGGATTTCAAAGAGTTACAGAAAAAAACCCCACAGTTCTAAAGAAATTCTACTATAAAGGGTAGACCAGCAAGAAGTTTAATGATGCTTTCAGTTTCCATGCAATTGTGTGCAAGTTACACATAAATTGTAAGAAAAATCAGATAACAGTGAACTGGTTAATATTTACCGAATTGTATTTTTGGATACAGAACTATTGGTCTGGAAAATGAAATTCCATTTTTAATTTCTAAATATATGTTTGTTCCCTCTGCTCTCTGAATTTTATATTTAGTCCAATACACATGACATGGATGCTAAGTTTACCTAAAACAATTATCAATCTTGCCAGCCTTGACAAGGTTAGGGGACTAGTTCTGACCTTTTGCAGTATCATTTAAAATTGAATGCATCTCATGCTGCAGTGTTACAGAAATCAGACATGTATACAAACTTTCTAATAAGAGTAGTTTTGATTACATCTTAAACTTCACCATCATGTGCTGGAAGTAGATCTCTGTTCCAATAGGATTATTTTGTGTTTAAGATTCATGCATGATGTTTTAAAATTTTTCATAAATTTTAATTTGTCTGGTAATGCACATACATTCATCATACATATATAGCATCAAAAATATTAGGACATAATGAATGAATCAGCATAGAATTCCCAGATATCATAAATTGTATAGTAGTTGTACAATTGCAGGGAAGAAGTTCTGTGGTACTGTGAACATCTGAGAATATAATAATTATTAATGTTCATTAACTTGGTAAGACATGTATTTTGAAAATACAAAGCAAATTGGATCAAACACTGTTTTTTAATAAACATTTATTAAACATTTTTATTTTGTTTTAAGGAGGTTTGGTGGTTTTTTCCTAAGCTGTTGCTTTCTCCATAGGTGGTCCATTTGCTCTCATGTTTCCACTTTTGAGGTTTGAAACATCAAAACTGAACAAAACTCATAGGTTTTCTTTGTGCTGAAAATTTACATGGTATTGCTGAAGGGACACATGTCAGCTCTGGTTTATTGCAAGATTTCAGAGTCTTCTTTCTTTATATATTGAGAATACGCTAAAATTTGAAAAGGAAGTAAATCTCATTATAGAATGGTTTTGATAAGCATGATAGGAAACTAAAGTGGCAGCTGTGTAAAAGCAGAAGCTCAAGGTGTGCCCCAAATGTTCTGCAATCCTTTATGGTTCTAGAAGGGTCCAAACCAATGGTTGAATCATATGTGTGCCTGTAAACATTTTGTCCAAGATTAAATCTTGTCTGAAATAAAAACCTTTCTGTTTCTAATCTAATTCTGTGTACAGTGGAGGCTTACAGGGTCATTGGCATGGATTTTTTGTTGATCTGCTGAATGATTCCTGTGGTGCTGCATGATTGCTAATGGAGAAGTAGCCAAGACTATAATCTCCTTGGGGTGTTAGTGACTTCCTTAGATAACCCATTTAAAGGCTTCCTCTTTAGCATTCCACAATCTCCACACTTCTTCCTTTCCTAAGTGCTAGTGAGTTTTATAAAACTTGTTACTATCAGAGATAAAGGTGTAGTTTTTCTTCAGTTAGTCTTCCATTTCTTGCACATTGTCCAAATCTGTTAGAAGATATGATTTTTTTTGACCTTTGGGTAAAAAAAAAGAATAAGGATTGTTAGTAGTGCAAGGTGCTTATGCAGCCAGAGGATATGTTTTTGGAAGCTGCTCCCCACATGTATGTGTTATCAGGAGGGATGTACAGCATCCTAACACTTGCTTCTGTGTTCATTGATGTTAAGAACATAAGAAAATCAGCAAATGTGTTTGTGAACAAAATCAAATGCTTTAGATCTATTCAATTTCGCCTGTATCTGTGAAAGAATCTACACTGACTATGGTTGGTTGTTGTTTTTCAGGATAATTATAGATCCAAGCTAGGACTGCTTGGGTGCTAAAATTACTTTCACATCTAAATAAATATAGATGTCTTTGCAAAAGGAGTGAAGAAGGTCTGTAACATGAAAGACAGTCTTTAGCATTGGATCGAACTCTTCTTACAAGACTCATTCTGAAGTCTCTTGTAGTACTGTACTCAGTCAAGTAACTTACAGCTTTGGGTGCCACTGCAAGCCTATGTTTCTTACAGAAACAAAAGCACCTAGTGATGAAAATCTGATTGTTGGGTTGTTTTTTTTCTGTTGTATTTTTCTGTCTGGGTTAGGCTGTGTTTCTTTTTCATTTGGCGTGAGAAGACCAGACACTGGTGTTTTGTGTGGCGGCTTCTATGT
Organism: Leptocoma aspasia; assembly: GCA_013399835.1. NCBI lineage: Eukaryota > Metazoa > Chordata > Aves > Passeriformes > Nectariniidae > Leptocoma > Leptocoma aspasia. The sequence goes on along the minus strand of VXAX01004901.1, from coordinate 599,570 downwards.
CACCAGGAGGAGCAGCCCTGGATAGGCTGTTTTCTTCCATGTCTGAAGGGTGAAAAGAATGGTGACAGGGAATGTGCAGCCTTTGCCACAGCAATTCGTTAGCCTGTGTGCTTTTTCCAGCACAGGCTGGATACAAGCAGTTTGCAACCTTGATGACTATTTAGCCATAATTATTTTCTCTCAGCCACTACCTTGACTAGAGATTTCTGTTTCTTCTAATTTTGGTGCCTCAGGCAGAGCAGAGCAGGGGAGGACAGTGTGTGGTGGAGCAGTCACCAGTGCTGCCATCCAGTCATCCTTCTGCCTTGTCCCAGGGAAGTGACAGGGACACATGCAGACCATGAGGTAATAGGCTGAGCATCTCTGGTTTAGTCCATCCTGATGTTGGGGAGATGGGTTTAAGCAGCTGTCACAGAAACTCTACTAGAGAATAAACCCAACAAGATTGGGTCACCATGGTGATCTCCTAGTGCCCCTTCCCCATACTGAAGAGAGAACTGAATTTTTTTATTCCAGGTTGCCCTTCTCTTTGCACAAGCCCAGGAGGCTGGAATACCCACCTTCAGCATGTGGATGATAGCTGTTCTGCAAATCAGCATTTTCCCAATGGACCAATGTCAAGAATAAGTTTTATTCACTGATTGTTAGTTCTATAATTTATTAAAAGCCTATGTATATCCAGTTAATTTCTACCAAAAATTGCATTTAATATTAAAATAGTTCCCTATCTAGAAGTAAGAGTCCCTTTTATTTTCTCTGGATTTAAAATACTGAAAGGTAAAGAAGAGAGTGCCTTGCATCATTTAATTAACACTGAATTTACCTTCCACTCACGTGTGGTGTGCGTTAATATCATATTGTTCTGTTCAGAACATGAACTGCATGACAAAAATGCCTCTCTGGTTATAGGGTGTTTAATTTCTTTTCTCTTTGTTGTTTTCTTACATCTGGATTTTTTTGTTTTGTTCTGTTTTGTTTTCCCCAAAAGTTAGATACGTCTTTATTTATGTGTATTTTATAAAAAGGGTGGTTAAATGTTTCTGTGTGAAATGCTATCTTTCTAAAAGCAGTTCTGTATAGTAGATAGAAGTATAATACTGGTATCTCTCTTACAGTATTTGAGTTTCAGAATAAAACAGTAGCCAAATACTTGATGAGCTCATGGATTCTGGATCTTGAGGGTCATATGTCTGGTGTCTGAAAAACATTGGCTATTTAGAAAAGGTGTTTTTTGTAGTAGAGATAGTGCTGGTGAGCTTTAATTAGTATTTCATTAAGTAAAAGTGTTTTTTCAGAAGCTTTTGTAGATTTCTTACGCTTAATATTTTGGGACTAGAACAGAATGAACATTAAGGAGTGATATATTTTAAGGACATGAATAGTCTTCCAGTGTGCAAAATCCCCCATTTTGTTTCCTTTGCTAGGTTTTCCTTTGATTACAGATGGCCTGTGTGATAGTTGCTATAGAAACCAGACCATTTTACTTCAATCTCTCTCTGTTGCTATGGTGTGCAGAGAGCTGCTATGTGTAAAGTGTCATTTAGATTTTTTTGTGATACCCCATGTAATAGTTAACTTGCAGTCAATACTCTCTAACAGCAGATAGAGTAATGTGACATGCTAATTAACGCTTTCTGCCACCAACTGTTGGATTCAACAGTTTGCCAGAAATTAGTTGAAAAGTTAATTTAACGGCAGATAAAGCTTTCTTTAAATGCTCTAATATTAGAAGAAAATAACTCTATTAACTCACTGTTAGGCGGAATTGCTTTTCCTGCCGTAGCACACTCCCTAAGTGAGGACGAGTGTATAGAAGGCACCCAGAGCCTCTGAAGGCAGAAACCTCAGGTCTGCAGGAAGGCTCCACCAGCCAAAGAAGCTGGTTTTGAGCCTGCAGTTGCCAGTGGCAGCTGTAGCCTTCCGGCAGTTCCCAAAGGCGGCAGCAGTCGGGACCGCTGAGTGTGAATGAGCTGGAGCGCAGCTGTCCCGGCCTCCAGCCTTCATCCTTCTGCCAGCCTGAAATAAAACCAGTCTGGGGTCGGGTGTAGGACTTGTAACACTTCTGTGCTGCAGTCTTCATAACTGGCTTTGGCAGCTAAAAATTAAAATTAAATCAACTTCTGTAAGAGTTCAAAAATTAAAATTTCAGGATGGCATGAATGAGTTCTCAGTAGTGAAGATGATGATCTTGTCATTATCCCAAGGTGAAGATGAGATTATTTTTCATGCAGAATAGTTGTATCCAGAACAAAAGCCTTACATGAAGCAGGTTAGTGGGGATATCTAATACATACTATGGCAAAATGTTCAGTGATCCATTGCCTGTTGCCAGACTTGGTTAGCAGTAGCTCCTACTTAATTTATTTTGCTCAAACCCCAATTGCCAACGCAGCATAAAAGTAGCAGAGCTTGCGCTGGATCTGAAGTGTCAGGAGGAGTCCCCATGTTAGGGGCATGGTGGCAGGAGGCAACTTTTCCTCCCTGGAGGGGCTGTCCTGGGGGGATCAGCAGTTAGTTTGCAGCCATTGGGGTGGCACAGCACCTCAGCCTGCAGCACCGCCGTGTTCCCCTGGAACACACTCTGTGCAAATAAACAGAGTTCCATGGAGATTTCATTTGTTCCCAAGAACTGTCATCCCAGAGAGGCTCCAAAATCCTCCGTCCATTCCCCTGCCCAGTTTCTGTAATAAATCTCAAGGAGTGTTTAGATGATGCTAGCTATATCCTGAGGCTTCCTCAACCCCCTGCGCCGTGACCACTCCCTTCAGGGTGGTCAAATGGTACCATCAGGGTGCATCTGTGCATGGCCTTGGTAAAGCTGTTTCAAGGGAGGGACTTTGAGTCATGAAACAGAGCCCATTTCGAAACAGAAAATCTTAATGACAGTCCCTTTTCAGATGTGAAATCTTCTTTAATATTATTTAGCCTCCAGTAAAGAAGAATAAAAAAAACTTGTTCCGCTAAGAGGAGTTCTTGGGAAGTGATATGTGCTCTCTGGAAGTGCAATGAGATATACTTTTGTAAACATCAGGATCTCCTTTTCAGATGTGAAATGTTCTTTAAGATTTTTAACCTCCAGTAAAGAAGAATAAAGAAAACTTCTTTGTTCTGTTGAGAGGAATTCTGGAGAAATGATGTGTGCCCTTTGGAAGTGCAACAAGATAAACATTATCATCCCTCAGTGTCCTGACCAGACTAAAGTCCACCCTCCAGAAGTCCAAGGCAGATATTTTCTTGACCCCCTTCTTTATTTGACCTAGGATGAAAAACTCTTTATCATTTTGTGTCTGCTGTGCTCAAGGCGAGCTCTAAGCACCACATCTCCCACATCTCTGTAAACAGCACGTTTAGAGGGGCACAATCCCTGGTAGGCTTGCCTGCCAGCTGTGTCAGGAATTTATGTTCCACACACTCCAGGAACTTCATATACTTTCTCCTCTTCACTGTGCTGAGTTTCCAGCAGAGTTCTAACAAGTTAAAGTCTCCCAAGAAAACTTCATCTTGGTTTTTTGCAAGGCAATAAATACATGAAGTTAAATATGGTGAATCTAATTTTTTCTTAATGTGATTTACAGTGCTGAAGTTGAATAGCACAGATGCCCATTACCTGTTGTTGGAGCAGCGGAATCAGGAGGTAGTCATGGCACTTACACTTTCCACAGTTTTTTGGGTTTTTATAATCACTTATTTTTCTGTTTTTGTAAATGACCCTACTTTGTTCTTGTAATTGAGCCTAAACCTAAATAATCGAAGCTTCTGGTTTAGGTCTCATGTCTTTGTTTAGAAAATATATGAATTTTTGCATCTTGGAGAAACATTAAGTTGCAGAGCTATGAGTGCAAAGCACAATTCTTTATTCTATGAGAGAGGGATCTGTCTGTCAAGTTGAAGTGGCTTCTAAATTGCACCCTTTCCAACACACATTACAAATGGCACTCTCAGGGTTTGTGTTGCTCATGGGCGCTTTGCTGAAAGAGTGGGAATTGTCATGGACTGTGGGTGTGCTCTGTTGTATTCTAATAATGTGGATTTTCACAATTGTAATACTTTGTTAATAGTTACAAAGGAGAGGATAAATTCCATTAAGGAGCCAATATTATATTGCAGACTCTCTAACAGTAAAGTAAATGCACCTTTCAGCATAATTTTTCATATTAAATGTTCAAGTCTTGTTTAACTAGTCTGCTTAATTAAAAATTAAATCACCCAAGGCACTACAGCATTGAGAAAAGCTGTCTGAAACTATTCCTGTAAGAGTCAAAATTGAAATGGAGGGCAACATATGTTTTTGTTCTACCTGATTCATTGTTTTTTTGTTTTTGTATGTGAGGTAATGAAAATGAAACACCTCTAATCTAGATAATTGAGCCTAGTCATCCAAGATGTATTGAGAATCTCACATCTGGAAACATTATGGTATATTAATGTTATTTTAAGTGGTTATGGTTTAAAGGACACTACTAAGACTGCTGTGCTGTGTTTATGGTTTGGACTGTTTTCAAAATCAATCTTTGTCTTAAAATATATGTCCATGTGGGTAGTATTGAATGTAGGTATGTTACATTATTGAGTAACATGGAATCCAGAGATTGTTCTTAAAAAACTAAGGTGTTTTTTGGTTTTTTTTATAAGTTATGATTAAGTTGCTTCTTTGTATCACCATTATCTAGGGAAAACAGAAAAGTCATAGTAGCCATAGAAGTCACAGTTCATTACCGAGTCACACATAATGTGTGCTTGAGCAGGAAATGTTACTTGCACCATGCTGGCAGAAATAATTTTCAGTTATTGACTGGACTACATTTAACTATATTATTTCAGGCGTGTCTTGATAATTTTGAGTATAGTTTTACTTTTTGTTTTTATGTAGCTACTAATGTAGCAATTAACATAGTCTTTAGAGATGAAGTATTTTTCACTTATTTCTTATACATTGAGCCTATTTGTACTATTTTAGTTCTTAAGTGACTTTTTAAAACACCTGAAAGCCAACAAAAAACCATTAAGGGTTTTTTTAAGGACCCTTAAAAGACTCCAAGACCCTTTTTAAAGTCTTTGTAGTTTATGTACAAGACTGCTTCCTACAGAGATTTCCTTTATACCTCAAGGAAGGCTGTTGCATTTCTGTCTTTCTGGTTTCTTTATCCCTCTGCAGCAAAAGTGAGACATCTCTTGCTTCTTTGGTTGTGGTGAGCTGTACTGGATTTTAAAAGCCCAGAGAATATTGCCGTAAAGTTGGAGTGGGACTGCAGGATGTCTTTATAGAGTCAGAAGAGGAGCAACAGCTTATTGCTGCCACTTCAGGGACAAACATCTAGTGTCTGGTTGCAAATTAGCATGGAAATAACGTCTATATATTTTTTTTTAAAGAAAGGTTAGACTCAAAATTGCACCTTTAAAGCAAAACCACAAAATTCTGCCCATGTGATTTGTGGGGCTTAGGTCAATGTTTACTGCAGGCAAAGTATTACCAGTAGTGCAGGGATTTTATTTTTATTTTTATTTTTATTTTTATTTTTATTTTGTTTGATACTTGATGTAGCAGTGCTTTATAATTGACTGTAAAGCTAGGTTTCTTTTACATTTGTCACAGTAGAATACAAGATGGTGTGTTGGGTATACATGTATTTCTAGAAGTGAAAGTTTTTCTGCTGAAGAGTTGAGTCAAAGTGGAATGAAGTTGCTCACAAAATTGTGTTTATTGCATCTTTGCTGAAAATGGTTGTAGGTCTAAATCATTTGCTTCTGAGTGTGAAATTGACTTAGTGGCTCAGCATGCTGTGAATATTAACTGAAAAGCTTCTTTATCAGTTTGTTGATTAATATGTTTTATTTATTATTAGTGATAGCATTCTGGTTGATTTTACTAATGGCTTTCTTCTGTCCTTGTGCTTTTTTTTCCCCCTTTCTACTACTTCTAAAAAATATTTTGCAACCCCTTTGGAGCACATACTTTGCTCTGTTTGAGTTCCTTGAAGTACTGTGCACAGTTGGGAGCAATGAAAATTATCAAGTATTACAAATAATATTTCAAGTAATATTCTAGATGGTGAAAAGTAGGCAAGATTAAACTAAGGTGACGTGTTGGGTTTTTTGTATGTTTTGGTGGGAATATTTGGTGTACGTTTTGTATGTTTGGGTGTGGTTTTTTATTTGTTTTGGTTGTTTAGGGTTTTGTTTAAGGAAAAGAAATGGAAAATATATTTTAACTTAAAAAAGGGAAAAGAAAAATACTTGTTTTCTTCCAGAATTCTAGAACTGTTTTGGGTTAATTTTAGCATTCCCACTATTGCTTAGCTATTACACTTTTTGTGTAAGATACAGCAAACAGAACTAAATTCCAAAGCAAACTTGCAGGAAACAAAACTTGCTGTGCTACATTTTAACAAAAATGGTGCCTTTGCTGTGGAGATTCCTAGTGGCAATTAAATCTACACAATTTGCTGGAGCATAATATAAATTCAAACAGGAAGTCAATAAATGTGCTTGACAACTAATTACTTCATTCAAGAGAAAACTGCCTCTTCCTTTCTTTGATGCCAGAACCGTTCTTGCCTATTGTGTGTGTGGCAGCAGCTGTATAAAACCATTTCCTATACTGTGAATACAGTTAATTGCTGCAGCTATCGTTTCCCTTGGTGGAAGAAAACCCCCATGCCATCTGAAGGGAAAGGGAGCAAAGGGAAAAAAAAGTCTTTCATGATTGGAATTGTAACTGTGGGTTTGTTTTCTCCAGTCTTTGTCAAGGTAGTTCGGCTCTGAGAATGTCAGCCTGCCCGTGAGTGGAAGGTTGCTGTCCTTGTGGCGAGTGCAGTGCCAACAGTGTGACATCTGGGAGCAGATGCTCATCTCCAAGAGTCATTGGTGGCGAGTAATGCTCTTGGTTATTCTCAGACATAGGGGTGTGTTGAGAAACGTTTCCCGTGAGATGCCTCTTTCTCCACAGCGTGGACCTGTTTGCCACTTCATTAGCACTGTCACTTCTGGATTTAATTTGCAGAGGGAAGTGACAGCTGAGTGTGTTCAAGGCACATCGTCCTTCACCTACCCTGCAAAAGTCTCAAGCTGCTCAGAAGGTGAAAGATGTGTTGGACTCTTTCTTCCTAGTTCCTGTTTACTCTCCTTACTTTCCTGAAGATGAAAATCAGGGAATAGACTAATGGAGAGATTTTACCCTCTTTGTTTTTCTTTAATCCTTCTAGCATTTCTACCTATGAAATAGTTGTAAGAGTGGGTAGATATGTAGAACAACACTTTTAAAATTGAATATTAGTGCTTCCTTTAGGAACTACAGTTGAGTTGTGCTTCAAAGGAGAAAGAGCTGTAAATTCAGAACTAGTTTCAATCCCTGGTATAAAAAAAAAAAAAGTAAAGCTCTAAATTATTTTAATTCTCCTTCTGAATATTGTGGGTTTGTTAGTGTCTGGGGTTTTTTTCAAAAATCAGTTCACAAACTTACTATGTTGATTACTGGTGTGGCGTTATAGACAAGCTGGAGAGCATGGCTAAGCATAAGATGTACAAACTTTCCTGTGTCTGTGATCCTGGACAAATAGAATTTGGGACAGATCTTTCTGAGTCATATCATCTGTGAATGAAACCAAGCTAGTAATTGTCCAGGAGCAGGCATTTGGTGTGTGCCACATGATAGTGGTGTTTAGCCTGTTACTGAGTGTCACAACTTACCTGATGCTACGCAGGAGCACATCTACAATTGATCTGAATCCAGCTGCACTCTTTGCTAATGTAATTTATGTGCTCTGTTGTAACCAAAGCAATATGCAGCCATAGTCTAAATCAGCCATTTTGTAAATGAAGTGAACTGCACTACTAATCCTCCATGGAAAACCAGTGTGGATATAAAATTGGTCGTGGAAGGTTATTTTTGTCTTTTGGTTCTGCTTCCAAAACATACTAGTTATTGCATGCAGTTAGGTGACACCTTACTTCTGCCCTCTGCAATATGTGAAGAAAATTTTGTCAAGCCTATGACAATCATCTTTTTGTAAGAGGAAAAGTTCTAAGAAGAGTGAATGATGTCAAGTGATGGCAGAAAGCAAGATTTATGTAACTGTTGTAGTGACCTGGTAAAGCTGTGGTGAGAAGAGCAGAAGTACTGTATCGCTTTTTAAAAAAGCTATAGCATAGATTTATGGGAGAAGTTGTCCTCAAGTAAGGATAGACTCTCCTGAATTAGCAGAAGTTAAGGTTTTTATGCACTGTGAAGAGTAGGTGAGAGACTGAAGGGGATAGCAGAACATCTTTTTGCATAAAGATTTGTTCTGTTTTGACTTTCATGAGGCAGAGATTGAAATACCGGTGTGATGTATAGCACAGAAGTGTGAAAGGGTGTGCTGGCCTCTCTTTGCCATTTTTTAACCATTCATTACCAGCCTCAGTGGTGGTGTTGAGCAGATTGAAATTAGATATTCTTGGGCCACCCCAAGCCTTCTTCCAGGGATAATCTAAAGTGGAGTAAACTGGACCATCTGCTCCAGAGGCAGGTCCCAGTTCTGGAACTCCTGTGGATTTTATCAGGGGTGCAGCAGTGCCAGGGACTGTGCTGGGCAGTGCATGGTGAAGGGGAGACGTGTCCTGTCCCCAGCTCTCCTGTCACCCCAGCAGCCACTTTCCATCCAGGCCAGACTTCTGGCAGGTGTGGGAAGGGGCCTATGTTTGTTCATCTGGGAAGGATACCAGTGCCAGTTCCCAGTCTTCCCCTGGGGGAAGCAGTTGGAAAGCATTTGGCTGGCTGACAGCAAAGCCCTACCGGATATTAAGCTACATAGTAAATTAGTGAAGTTAGCACAGGGAAGTTTAAGTTCTGGCTTTGAAACAAAGTTTTTGCTCTCAAGGTACACCATATTTTATTTTATTTTAATTTGGTAGTTTAAGAAACTAAACATTTCATTGCAGATCAAACAAAAGCTTTGGAGTTCTTAATTCATTATTTTGTGAACTGTTTATGTCTGTGTAAAAAAGTTTGATTTTTCCTTTTTTTGGAACCCAATTTACTTTCTTAACCTGTAGCAGTTCAAAAATTATTTTATAAAGGACCTGGTTTGAATCCTGACACCTTTTTAGTTATTTGCTTGCATTGCTTTTCAGAATGGAGCTTCTATTTTTTGGTTATTTTAGTCACCATTTCATGTCAATCAATATACTCATTTCAGGATTCAAAGTGGCATCTACAAGGAAATATAAAGGTATTGGCAGCACAGAGTACTACAGTTCAATTTCTATATTATACTTTTGTTTGCAACTGGTAACAGTTTTGACTTGATTATGCCTCTAGAAGAAAAAAAAAAATATAGTGACCTGCTGCATTTCACAACGATGGGCTGTATTCTTTATGATTTATGCATTGCATGGCTATAAAGCCTGCACTCCCTCTTCTGCTACTCTTTCCTCATTCCAGCCTGTTTGAACTTTTGATCACTCTGTTATCAAAACAATATGCCATCCAAACAGAGAAGCCAAGATTAGTCAGGCTTAAGTTATCATGTATGGAGTCTGTCTCAGGAGACAGGGGCTTCCTGACACCGCATCAGGTTTCAAGCAAAGTAGGACTGCAAAGTTTGAAGGTTTTCATTTCCAGTGAAATGCTTTGGTGCCATCTGAAATCTTCCAAGCAACAAGTAGCTGGAGGAAGTAGAGATTTCATTAGTTAATACTCCAGGGATGTCTTATTTGAGTTCACGAGATGTGCCATCTGGAAATTCTTGTTCATTCACATCTTGCATCCTTTTTTGGACACTGAAGAGATCCAAGGTGCTTTATTTGAGTTGCTTTGGAAGTTCTTAAAATAAAATGGGGAGAAATATTTGAAAGTCTCTGTAAAAAATAAATAAATAATTAAAAAATCTGTTTCCATCAGAGTTTCCCAGGTTACCCTTCTTTGCTATGAAACCAGTCCAAGCTTTCCTGCAGCTTAATGCTATGCTCTAAGCACTGCCTCTCTTTCTTCTACTTTTCATCCATTTATCCTTTAAAATTCCTAAGAAGTCACCTTCAGAAGCATATCCTTCCCTCTCCCTCTCTTTTTTTTCTGTACCCCAGCCTTTACCCACCGGAGCGTTCAGTATGGTCCATGGGAACTTTGGGAACATAGCCAACTCCAGACAAGAATACTCAGCACAACCATTGTGACATTTTCATCCTTGTAGTTGTCTTGTTTGTCATGGGGTATGTTTGCTAGGATGAAATTTGAGGTTCCCCTGGTTCAGTTGTGTTTTGCTTGCAAAGTGTTAATTTGAGAAAAGTCTGATTTGGCAGAGCCCGAAGGGTGGCAGAGGTGTACCTTGTGGCTTGCTGTCTCTCTCTGCCTCCTACCCCATGACCCCAGCCTTGGAGCTCAAAGATTTCTGGACTTTCATTGTCTGGAGTATGGAAGCTGCCAGTAGAGACAGGGGCTGGGGAAGCCACATCTCCACAGAGACTGGCAAATCTCAGAGAGTGCCACAAAACTGGTAGTAATGTGTGTTTTTTTTCCATTTGCCATTGCGTAATGCAGACATTCTTCTTGGGTCTTGGGTCAGTTTGGAGAAGAAAGAATGTTTTGAATTACTTTAATGAAGTGTGCTGAAATTTTAATAATAAAGTAGGATTTATTTTGCTGTTTCAAAATCTATTGAAATATATTTAGCCTTAGTTTCTAAGGCATTTTGTCCAAAATTGAGGCCCTTTGTGTAATGGTTGCCGTGTTTATCCCTCAGTGTTTCCTATAGAACCTACAGTTTCTTTTTACTTGGCTACTCATTTAAGCAAAGCTGTAGGAAATTAATGCTTAGTGAGGTCAAATACTATCAAAACTGACAAATGAGCCCAGTACAAAGAAGGAGACGTAAGTTTTATTAAGAAACTACTCTGAAAGGTGATTGTTTGTTCATTCTGTTTGGTTGGAAGTAGTGAAATATTGCCCATAATATGGAGAAAATCCACTCATATTGCACCAGCTGCTTTTATTGTGCTAGACTTACTTTCCTAGAAAAATTTTGTTTTAAATAAGCTGTGATGTATATTTTAAAAAAGAAGTTTGTGGTTTTGTTTGCTTGGTTTTATAAGAAAGAATTATCACTGGGTACTCTGATCTTCTTAAAAAATGTAGTTTTTGTTGCATTTGAACTTCTCCATTCCTTATATTATGGTTTGCCAATCAGTAACAACACAATTCAGTAGAAATACAGACAGCTGTTTTCCAGGAGTCCAACAAGTTTGGTAATTATAAAGTGAATATTTGAAGAAGGCTTGGGAAGTTAGTGGGACTGTCGTAAGAGGAAAGTTTTTTTATGTTTTTATGTTTACTTTTTCATAGCAGTGCATTCTTAAAACTTTGCAGCATCTTAATGTCTATAAAAGCTTCACAAAACAATTGGCAAGCATCAATTGTCTTTTGAATACATTCTTTGGTTAGTAATAAGGACAGATTTAGAAAAACAGACTTGAATAAAAATTACACTTCTTGTGTCTTCGCTCACAATACGGAAGTAGCTTAGCATTACTTTCCTATTGTTTCCTAAAAGCTGAACATTAAGCAGTATAAGAAATGGAGATTATAAGTTCTTTCTTTAAGCAAAAAGACTTCTGCAAGTTAAGCTTAGGCAAAATTCTGTGGCGTTTTGTGTATTTAGTGTTTGTGGAATCAGAGAATGATTGAAGTAGGAAGGCATAACTGGAGATCATTGAGTCCAACACCTTGCTCAGAGCAGATTCAGCTAGAGCTGTTTGCTCAGGGCCATGTCCAGGAGGGTTCTGAGTATATCCAAGGGTGAAGACTGCATAGTCTCACTAGGAATCCTGTTAAAAGTGCTTGACCACCCTCAGTGTAAAATAGCTTTCTAATAATTAATTGGAATTGTCTGTATTTGAGTTTGTGCCCATCGCCTCTTGTCCTGTCATGGGGTATCACTGAGTTGCTGGTGCTTTTTAAAACGTCCCTTTGGGTGTGTAAACATATGGATAAAGTCTCTTCTCTAGGCTGAGCATTACCAACTTTCTGTCTCTTTCATGTAAGCCTTTCCACATCTTCGTGGCCCTTGGCTGGAGTCACTCTAGTATGTCCCTGTATGTCTTGTGATGATGATGCTGTGTTTCTCTGGACAAGAAAATTTTCTGAAGGAAGGAAGGTTTGCAAGATCATGCCCTGTTTGAAGTGTGTGATGAACCCTGCACTTCATCAAGGTGCTGTGAGTGAGTGATTTGGAGCCCTCCTGAGATACAGAGACTCACGCTGTGGACATTATTGTAAGCTGCTTCCATGTGACCTGTCAGCAGACTCCTGCTTTTTTGGGGGCTGAAAAACGAAGGTAGCCAGACGTGGGAGTACCTTGCTCTGTCTCTCATGCTCCAGAAATTGGACTGCTGAAATGTGCTTATCTGGGGCCTTGTTCTTTTGTTCCTCCTTTATCATCCCCTCCTCCTTCCTCACATTGCACTTTGGATGAGAGACATGCAGCAGTGCAGGTTAAAAACTCTGCACACTTCTGGCTGCTTCTTTTAGCCTCTCCTGTGACACAGAAGCTCATAGATTTTATAGCTGCATCACTGTGATCAGTGGTTCACTGACATGTTAGATGACACACATCTAGGAATGGGAGTGGATGCTACTGAGCAAAAATACATTCCAGATCTACTGCGTGTAGCTGGTGACGTTCCAAGGGGGCAGTGCTCACTGCTTTGGAATGACTTGTCCTCGGTCTGGTTTACTGTTTTCTTTCTTCCTTATTCTGAGAGGGATGTTTCTTAATTACTGTCATCTATAAGAAAATGTAAACTAAATAGTGATGATACTCAGCATTAGATCTTCCCCCTTAATGTAAAGAATGCCATCAAAACTGTCGAGCATTTACTATCTGCAGTGGTTGTCTCACATTCCTTCTTCTCTCCAGTCTCCCTCCCTTGCAATGCTGGAGCCCCAGTGGCTTGTAAAGAGCTTGATATGACAAGAGCTTACCATTAGAACACACACTCAATAAAGTACCTTTATCATTTTCTGGTTGGTTAAGTAGTTCAGCTTAGTCAAAAATCCTTAACTGTGGAGCTCACAATACTTCTATCTTGGAGCTAAGCAGATTTGTCCCATGAAACAGGAAAAAACAAGCCAGGATCATCCTGCCTTTCTTCACTCTTTGGACACTTTATGCTCCTGGTTCATGATTTTTTTTTTTTCCTAGAGGGGGATTCTAATACTGTGAGTAGATTTTCCCTGAGTGATCGCTCAGTAGTTCTTTGGGAGCCATGGGACAGGAGAGCTCTTCTTCCAAACTCTTATCTTTAGATGAGCTCCAGTTGAGTCAGATGGGGTTTGCTTTGAAGTATATTTGCAGAGAGTTCGTGGATCAACTAATGTTCATTTCATGTCGCTTCCAGCTGTATTGGAGGTACCACTGAATCCACTACAGTGGGATGTGTAAGTGTAGACAGCATGGAATTTAAAACATGAATCAACAAGCAGATATGTTGAAATAGAGAAAAAGTAAGAGCTAGCCAGAAAAGGTTAAGGAGAAGAAAGTACTTAAAGAAAAGGTTAAAAAGACTGTCTCTCTTTGTAAAGTATTTGCTGAAATTCAACCAGATGGAGAGTGACTGTGCTGGTTTGAAAGGCAGAAAAGCAGCTTTTATATCAAGAAACATAAGGAGTACTGTGTCTTCTGTAGTCAAAAGATAGCATTCCTGTGCCTGCTGTCAAGTCAGAAGATATTGTATGTGTTAGTAGGTATTTTCTTCTAAACTTAAAATTTGTATTCAGTATTTTTATTGTTGCCCAGTGCGGAAATTACTTCATGTGATTTCAAGAACATGTGCTAAAATTATTTTACCACCTTTTGGGGATTTTAGTAGATGGATGAAGCAGTTTAAATTCCTTACAGGTAATGTCATAAAATAGGTTTATAATTACCGAATTTAATTTTTTCCTTTACACTTTTTAAATTTTCTGTGTAATTTTTAAAATAAGTATTTTGTATTCAAATAGAAAGATACAGTCAAGTGTCAAATATTTGGTTCTTTGGCCAACTTTGCCACCTAGTGGCTGTAATTAAATAGAACAATTTTTTCTGTATTTTCAAAAAAGGAACTGAGTACAGTACTGCTGTCTTTTTTATTCTTTGCATTGAGTTACTCGAGGATTTTTGAATTAGGATAATATTGAGATGCAACTGAGGCCACTCAGAATATGTTATGAAAATAAACACTTTATTTTCTAATGTTTGGAAGCTTAGTATGTAAGTACAGGAGAGTTCGATACTTTCTTTTTCCTTTTCTTAAGAAAAGTAGTGTGCTCGTAATAGAATCAAAACAAAAAAACATCATCCCTGTTATAATCTCTTACAAAAATATGTCATTTTAGGTTTCTGTTTGTATCTACTGTGAATTTTTTTCCTTTAATATTCCTGTGGCACATATAAAATAAATTATCCTTCTTTAGCTGTCATCCCTACAATGTAGAGAGGAGAAACCTGCACCTGCAGTGCTTGTGCTTCCATTATGCTTTGTAGGCAGGCTGAGTCCACAGTAGGAGTAATAAAGACTGAGTAAGTACTGTTTTCTCCTCTTCCACTTGCTCCTAGTTCTGATACAGAACCAGTTCCAAAAGAAATAGAATTTAATCTGGCTGTAAAGTGGAATTTTTTATGTTGTAGTGCCTATATTTCTGTGAAATTCTGTTAAAGCAGAAACTCTGTAACAGCTGTTTCCTGAGTCTTCCCAGCCTGCGGTGGCACAGGTGCTGTGAGCAGCTGCAGCAGGTAGGACGTGTGTGCTGGGTGCAGCAATGAGCCCCAAAACCTCTGCACAGTGCTCCATCTGGCATCTTCTCTCTGGCCTACACAAAGCCACAGACAAGGCAGTTCCCCAGTTTGTTTGTAGTCCTCCTCTCCACCCTTCTTTTTTTTTTTTTTTTTTAAACTAGAAATGTTACCTTTTGTTTTTTTCTTCCTTGTACACTTTGAGTTTTTTACACTTAGTAGAAATTGGCTTAAAGAGAGGTGTTGAGGGAAAATTAATTCTTTCAACAGAAAAAAAAAGCATCTTCCTACATAACATGGACATTTGAAATTAACAGTGATATTTAATTTTGGAAAATATGATTACAGCAAATAGATTTTAAGACATTAAATACTGTCTTTCAATCTCTCTTGAAAAGTCCAAAGGAAAAAAGTAGCTGTTGTCTGAGCAGCAGAGCTACAGAATCATGATACTCTTTTGCTCTATGTCCTTTTTATGACATATATCCCAATAATTTTTCTAGGCAGGTGTCAGCTTGTGCTGTGACTGTCTCAAAGTTATATGTGTGGTGACTTCCCACACATGTAAGCATGATATAGTATTGTGGCAAAGCATGAGACGCTTGTTTATAATTTAATAGGAATTTTGTAATGATAAAATTACCTTACTGTGTCCATCTTCTAATAGTTGCCAAGCCTGTAGAAAAAAAAATATCCTTTAAATTTCCAGTATTTGAATTATATAGAATGACAGGTGGAGAATCTGATGAGGTGGTGCAAGGGAGGAGGATCTGCTGCATGAAAGGAAGAATCACAGAATTACATAAAACTTTGTTCCCTAAGAAGCGTTATCTAAAAATCTATGGGAAAGGCTATCATGCATCTTGATCAAAATACACCCAAGAGAGCATTCTGCATACAATAAGAAACTACAATAAGGAACTGAAACTAATAAGATATAGCATGAACATCTTAATATTTCATAGCATTCATTTTAATCAGGTTCAGTGCAGCAAATTATTTAACTTTTGGAACTTGTTCAATAAATTCCTAAAGTACAGGAACGAGTAGACATAGGGCCAGAGAAAAAGGGAAGGGGTGGTGCAGATTGTCTTTAATGAGAAAGAAACAAGTCCTTGACTTTTGAGCTGGGGACAAGGGAGAGGTGCTGATAGTGTCTGAGATGGCACGAGAGATGACCTTCACATGAAGGAGAAAACAAAGATGACTGGGTGTAGAAGCTGCCAAATGTGCGTTGCTAATGAGATTTCTGATAACATCTGTCTATGCATGATATGACCTGAACTGGGGGCAGAACATACCTAAGCATTAGAGCTCTCAGGTGGAAACAGTAGGATTGGAGACAAATTGGAGCAAAGAAGAGAGGATAGCACAGAAACATGGTGTGTTCAAGCACCTGTCTGACAGGAAAACCTGAAAAGCAGGCTGCCACTACAGAGGGTGATGGATCCAAGTACAGAGTCACAAGAAAAGAAGCTGAAATACAGTTGATGCTTCTGGATAAAAAGAGACAGAATGAACTGCAGGCAAAGGGAATAATGAGGCATAAAGAACCTCAGCTGACACGCAGATAACGTGTGTCTGTAAGCAGAAATCCCTTTAAAAAGACTAGATAGCGTGGCTACCAGACCACATAAAATCTCTTCCTGCATCAAAGTGATGATCCTTTTAGCACAGTAGTCTGTCTTTAACTGTAGTTAAATTTATGCTACTTAGAGAGTGTCTGAGAGAGCCTGTTGGCTTTTTGAGGACCCTTGTTTTCCTTGGTTTTTTGGAGGGTATATCCATGACTATTTGCATTTATGTCAGTTTATGTGACTGCTGTTCTTGAGTTTGTCCCCTCTTCTCCAGTAATGTCTGTGGTACTGCCAGTGGCAGCAAATTCCAAAATTTTTTGCCTGATATTATAAGAAGTATTTAATTTGTTTGACTTTCTAGGAAATCAGTTTCAAACAAGTCAAATAAAGTTTAAACTATGACTTGCTGGTTGCAATTCTCTGACGTAAATCTGTATGAGAACAGCTACAGCTTGCGTGATAGCTTGACAGATTCATATAAATCTAGGTTAGTGATCATCTGAAGGAAATTGTTTATTATCTGTCTTTGGAGAGCTTTTAACATTGAAAAATGACCTTGAAAATATTGCAGTTTGCATTACCTCTCTAGATTACAGCCACAGTAGGGTTTGCATACATTGCTTCTTTTCAGGATCAACTCTGAGGGACTGTTTTATTAAAGGATAATTTTAAAATAATTTAAGTTATTTTTGCTCAGTAATTACGTGCGCACATATATTGTAAGCAAGATCTAAATGTTGCTAATTAATACATATAAACCAGCAAAAATAGCATAGTGATAGATAACTAAATCAAAATATTTCAGATTAAAAGGGTTTTGCTCTTTTCCAGTCTTTTTAGAAATAGTTGAATGCAACTTCACCAGCTTTATAAGAAAATAAAATTAAAAATTGAGCAATACAGCTCTGAGGTAGAGGCAGCCAGCATGAAGCTCTCTTAATGAACATGGAGGCTCCTTAGCACTGATATTCTTTTCCAGAGAAATGCTGGAAGAGAAGAAGACATTTATAACATTAATAGAAAGTCAACAACGTTCTTTTCTGATGGAAGACAGGAAGATGGGAGCCATACTTTGCAAAAGCTCATTGTCAGTGATTAAATCAGCAAACTGTTACTTAAAAATGTTATCTGAATTCTGAGCTAGTATTGGGTATTTTTTTATATTAAATTTAGTTACTTATTTTTTTCCTGGGCAATAGAGATCATATATGGGTGATACAGTAGAGTTATCAATTTGGAATACCTTTAAAAATGCTGATGGAGGAACATTGTTGTGGTCTTTTGAGCAGTGGAAGAGTTAGACATCAACAAAAGCAGGTTCTTGAAAAGCCTTGGGAGGAATTGAGTATAGCACATGATCAGTAAAATGTCATGTGGAGAAAGATGACACTGCTTGAGAGAAGTCATATTCTTATTTTCAACAGTTTCTGAGAGCCAAAATTTTTTTTTCTTCTTCCTGTGTGTGATTTATTGCATAATACATAGGAAATGCTTTGTAAAAGTTGGGCTGCTTTTGAGAATCTCATACAGGTTTTTTGTACCTGTAACTTTGTAAGCAAAGTAAGTTTTTTGATTTGATTTTGATTTTTAAGGGTGAAGGACTGCATCACTTTCTCCACAGCTCAGAAAACCGAGGGATTTAGAAACAGCTTATTCTGCCAGAAAATCTGAGATGTTTTTGTTATGATTTCTCTGTCACCATAGACCAGTTTAGCATGGATGCCTAAATACTTAAGGTGCATTTTTTGTAGGTAACTGAGTGGCTTAAAATACCGGAAATCAGTTTCTCTGAAGTTCTTCATGTTAAATGGAAATAAGTAAATTAATCTATTTAAAGACTGACCAGTATGCCAAAAACATTTAGCTAAAAATAATACATTATTTCACAAACACTGACTCAGATGAACTGTTAAGAAGTGAGCCTGAAAAGCTTTAAAAGATTAAAATTAGAAGAAAATCAAACATTTTGATGTAAATTTAGGAATCTATTCACATACTTAGAATGAAGTTATGATGCAACTGGTAAAATCAGACCTAAATGTGTGTGTAAAGTTTTAGGGGGAGAGGCCTTTCTGAGGGACAGTGATTTACACTGAGTATCCATACCACAAATCTGACATCCCAGCAAATTGGATGTTAATAATCTTTAAAGAGTCATGCTGATTAGGGGAAGGTTTTAGGGGGTGGAAGAAAGCAAATATAACCAGGGCGAGAAAAAGGAGGATCTGAAGAACTACAGGCTTCTCACCTTTACTTTGATCCCTGTGGAAGTGCTGGAACAACTCCTCTTGGAAACCATGATTAAACATACGAAGGATAAGTAGGGGACTGGGAGTAGTCAGCATACAGGGCAAATTGGGCTTGACCACCTTGACAGCCTTTTATTATGAGATAAATGGCTTAGAAGACAAGGGTAGAAGAGTGGATGCTGGTTACCCTGCCTCTGGTGAGGTTTTACAAGCTGTTTCCCAGCACACCCTCATAGACAAAATGATGGAATGAGTAAGTGGATGGTGAAGTGGACTGAAACTTGTCAGAACTGCCAGACTGAACTGTGTTCATCAGCATGAAATCCAGCCCAGACTGGAGTCCAGTCACTGGTTTTGTGCCCCTAGGGTGGTCCTGGAGCCAGTACAGTTTAACCTCTTTATTTATGAGTCTGGATGATTTATGCAGAGCATACACTCAGCAAGTTTGCTGATGCTACAAAACTGGGAGAAGTGGGTGATACATCAGAGGGTTGTGCTGCCATCCACATGGACCTCAGCAGGCTGGAGAAATGGTCTGACAAGAGCTTCATGAATTTCAACAAAGGGAAAGGCAATGTTGTCCACTCAGAAAAATATAGCCTGGTATAGACTGGGGCTGATCATCTACAAAGCAGCTTGGTAGGAAAGGCCCTGGAATCCCGGTGGAGTCCAAGGGAGCATGAGCCAGGAACATGTCCTTGCAGCAAAGGTCACCAGCCTACTAGGCTGTGTTAGGAAAAGTGCTGTCAGCAGGTAGGAGATGACCTCTCTCTGCTCAGCACTGGTGAGACACATCTGGAGTGCTTCATCCACTTCTGGGTTCTCCAGGACAAGAGGGACACGGGCATTCTAGAGTGAGTCAATCCAAAAGCCTGAAGATACAGGCAATTGCAGTTACACGTAAGATAAAGCCTTTTTTTTCCTGTGGGAAAGCACTTTAACAGGTTGCCCTGAGAACTTATGGAGCCTTCATCCTTGGAGATAACTTGAAACTCAGATATGGCCCTGAGCAACCTGTTGCAGCTGAGTCTGCTCTGACCAGGGGGTCAGACTCAATGATCTCCAGCAGTGCCATCCTACCTCAACCCTTTAATGGATAAATTGAAATAATAATGTAATGGAACTTATCTGTAAAGGATCCTGAAGGATCCACCATAGGGTGGACAGTCATTTTTTCTGTGACTTTTTATAGAGGGTTTGGAAGGGGAGGTTGTGTCCTGTGCTTTGGGGTTTTTTCATCCAGAAGAAGGATTCAGCATGGTTTTATTTTGTCATTGCACTCCTTTGGAGTGGATTCAATGCCATTTGGGGTAGCTAGGGAAGCAGTGCCTTGAGCTTGCTGGCACTGAACACTTCAGGTCCATCTCATTATCTCTGGACAGTCACTTGATCCCATTATGGAAGATTTGGCCATGAGCTTCAGTTGACTGTGAGCTGGCAGAGGCTTCACCCAGACAGTGCTGGTTAGCTGAAGAAACCAATCAAAGTAAATGATAACACTTCTGTGACAGCCTCTTTTTCTTTCCTCACCCTTCAGTTTATATAACCTGTGAAATGCAGCACTTGAGGAGAATACAAATAGCTGTATCACTCATTTACCTTCTAAAGGTTCATTCCTATTTCACTTTCCATGCCAGCATGTTCATTTAATTTCAGATAAGGACTTTTGTCCTTTCTTCCATGCTCTTTCAGCATTGGAGAATCTGCATCCAAAAATTGAAAAATTAGCCTCACTGATTACTCCCAAACACTTCTAAATTTTCTCCTTATTGTACCTGTTGGTATATATTTCACTGGTTTTTCCTGCTCCCCAAGTGCCTGTACAAGTTCTTAAAATGTTTTGTATGTGTCTGATAAGCTCCTTTTTTGAAGTTGCTATCATTTTGCCCTGTATGCAAAAACAAAATCAATGCCTGAGTACATTAACCTTGGTATTGTCTTAATGATAATGGCTAACTAAAAGGTCATTTCAAAAGCACATCACAAGAAAAACAAGATTCATAGATTTTTTTTTTTTCCATGTTAGAGCATGGAAAAAAATACCTTTTAATGGCTTGGTAGTTTTCTGTCTTTTTAGTGAGATTTTCAGGGTTTTAAAATTATTTTTGTGTTAGATACCTTGTTACACTTTCAGTTTAAGATAACACGGTAGGTCTTTTTATTTAACAGAAAATGTAAGTGGTCTGATTGTGTATTCACTGCATTGTCCTGCGGGGACTGTGGCAAAGTCATATTGGCTGAACATAAAATTTTACTGGATTTCAATTAGATGAGTTTGACTTCTGTCCCTTCTAGCCCCATACAGTCATCCTTTCCTTACGTCTCCATAAAAAGCAACACAGACTCACATTTAAAAAATTGTCCTTGGAATTGTTTGACGTAGAGTCATGACAAAGTATTTTAGTAATTGGGAGTAGGAAGAGAGAGAGAGACAACCAAATCATTTTCCTGCCTGTGTTGAAAGGAGAGATTTGCTGGTTA
Source organism: Leptocoma aspasia (assembly GCA_013399835.1). NCBI lineage: Eukaryota > Metazoa > Chordata > Aves > Passeriformes > Nectariniidae > Leptocoma > Leptocoma aspasia. The sequence goes on along the minus strand of VXAX01004901.1, from coordinate 578,519 downwards.
AATTATGAAGTCTTTGGTTGTGAGAATAGTTGCAAACTAACTTGAGTAAGAGTTGTGATACTGGTTTTGTAAGAGATGCTTGTGGTTGCTGGGAATCTTCTTGATGAATTTCAGGAAGAGTTAAAAACATAGATGGATTTATGTTCCTCAGAAGCAATTGAAACTTCTAAAATTAATTGCTACCTTTTGTATTGTTTCCTTACCAGTGCAAGAAACACTGATCTGAAGCCAATATTATTGATAATTTCCAAATAAGTTTTGCAAGTCTTTAAAACAAATTGAATGTATAACATGCAGCTGATGCATGGCTTTTATATGTGTGCTATTTTATGTCCAGATCTTCCCCAAGAATAAAAAGTAATCATTATAAGGAGAGAATTTAGAGAACTGATTTCTACATACATATGTAAGCTACCACTGTATTATTCTGTCTAGCTTTATTTCATTAGCTATTTTGAAAAGTTATACTTTTTTATGGTAATGTTCAGTATGTTCTACTTCAAAATGCTTTGTTCTTCCTGCTAGTTATCATTATTGCTATTATTAATGGTTTTATTAGAATAACTCTAAGCAGTGAAGAGATTAATGATCTGCATTGCTTATTGATCTGGTATTCTGCCTTTGAACTGTGAAATTGCTACAAGGACACTTCCTAATGGGTCACTGAGAAGTATCAACTTCTGTTCTGCTAAAAATAAATCAATATATATCAGACTGTGTGGTAGGAGGTAAAACAAAGATAACTTAGATTTAGGTGTATATATTAGGTCCTTACATCCACAATTTCCTGTTTTTAATTTTATTAGTCTTATTATATTTTTTTAAGATGCTGAGAGCATCTGCAGGTCCAGCTGAGATATCAGCAATACATCTTCACTAACATCTGTGGATTTATACCAAAAGTACATTTGACTTAAAAAGACCAGTCAGCCTATTGGTGTCCATAGGAATGGATGGTTCTTATTTGGATTGGAAAAAAATCTGTCAAAAAATCCCCACCCAAACCAGTCAAGCTGGTGATATTTGAGTGGCTAAACAGTCATTTCTGTCCCCAAGGACACAGAGATGCTTAGCACCACTGATTTTTATTGTTTTAAGAGGGATGTTGAAATTGGCAGGAGGTGAATTTTAGTTGCCAGACTTCGGGTTTGTAAATGTTAACTCTCTTCTCTATGTGATTTCATCACACTGTCAGAGGGCTTCCTACTTCAATGGGCAGACTCCTTACCTTACACTGCAACAAAACTCTGACCACTCAACTGGTTTGAGTATCTGATAATATTTTGCCCATACACAGATAGCTTGCCTTCTTTGGAGTCCCCTCTTTCAAGCTTAAATCCAAACCAATCTATGAGGAGTACCAGCTTCCTTTTCTTTTCCTTTTTGGGAAGCTTTAACCCTTTCATTAATCATCATATCAGAGCCAACATAAAGACAGGAAAGAGATAGCTTGTATAATCTCTAATTTTTTCATTGCAAATTTAAATAATATTATAGTATAATGATACTTGTAGTTAATATTGCAGGTATTATTTTATTAACTATTATTTTAGTAATGATAACTATTTTTTATTAATAACTATTTTAATCCCATTGCTTATCCTAGTTTTTAGCAAAATGCCAGTGCTGAAAGAGTTAAGTATACCTCAGTGTTAAAAAAAGTGCCTCATGTATTCATCTGACAGGAGATATACGGTACTGGAGACATTTGAGACTCTTAGACCACTGCCATAAAGTAGTGAAGGATGAAGTTTTAAGATATAATGTAGCAATTAAGCCTTTTCAGTATTGGAATGCTCATTCTCTCCCATAAGAAAAGTGATGAATTGTGATCATAAAGAGGTTAATTTAATCTGACCTGATTTCAGAAGTGTCCCCTTATTGCTTTAAGGATAATAATTTTTCATTATAGTTGTCTTTTCAAAATCATTATCTGTAAGTCTCAATTATCCAAGTATTTAATTAGTTCTCTAAGTGCGTATTCAGAGTTTTAACATTCTCTCGAGGTTTTTTTGTAAACAATATCAGCAGAGGAGACTGTGCCTCTGATGCAAGTCAGGTAGCAAGGCCACTCAGCAGTCCTGCCTACAATTCATGTGAAACACGTCTCGCCAGACAAAGCATCTGCCTCTTTGGAGGGTGGTTCTGTAGTCGTGCAAATCCAGAGTGAATTAAAGTCTAGACTCTGTCATTTTTCCAGGCTGTTGGGAAGGGCTAAATAACAAATCAGATATGCCTAAGACGGAGCAGAGGTAACGCTGGAGCAAGGATGCTGTTGCTGGTTTGTGCATTGGGAAGAAAGCTGTAATAGCAGCAGCAGCAGCAGCAATAACAACAGCAGCAGCAGCAGCAGCAGCAAGAGACCTTCAGAAAGCCGGGGTTGCAGTAGTCTGAGACATGAAGATCCTGTTACATCTCTGTCTCTCCTAAGTTCAGAATGGTTCATACAAACCTTATGCCACGTGTAGTAAAGGACGTACAGGAATATGGAATTTGCTTTGTAATAGCTGGATGCTGAGGAAATAAAGACGTGCCTCTGGGTTTTTGTTGTTGGGTTTTTTTCCTGCCTTTCTTTTTAAATCATCGGAAACAGAAGAGATTGATTTACTCGGAGAAAGTAAGTTTCATCTGTCTTCACGATAATTTAAAGGGATAGTTTTGGAGCTGAAGGGTGACTGTTTTGCTACCAGTTCCCTTGCACCTGGGACTGAAAAGTGAAGAGAAATGGACAGTGTCTCAGAGGAGACAGGAATGACCGAAGCTCGGTGAAAGCACGCACTGATTGTTGTCTGCTGTCCTCTTCATGCAGTGCTGTGGGCTGGTGCACCGACGGCGAGTACGGGTTTCCTATGTAAGTTTGCATTTGTATTAGAATGATGCTGACTTGTGTGTTCCACTCCTAATGTATTAGATGATATGGTATGACTGAGGCAGGTATTTTGATGCATAGCTGACTGACTGACCAGAGCACTAAGTACCTGTGAAGTAAGTTTTTACAGCCCAAAGACACAAGGATCTATTTAACAGGTATGAGTCTTGTAATCTATTTTCTTGTAACTTCATATTCTCAAGGATGTGTTGGGTTTTTTTTTTTTAATTACCTGTAATATTACAAGACTGGAAGTCTCACCATTCTGACTTCTTTTTTTAAATTGTGTATTTATTCTTGCTAGTAGCTGTGTATAAGTGAAGTCATTAGAAAAGGATATCTCTACTTACCCATATATGGTAACTGAAAATCATTTAAAGTTATAAGCAATTATGGACTGGGAACCAAAATTATTGGAAAGACCCTAAAGAAACATATAAATAATCTCGTGAGGTATTTCTTTTGAAAAAAGAGAGCAGTAGTACAGTGTCAGAAGTATAGCCTGATGTTTTGCATGGTGTATTTGCTTTCCAGAACAGGGTGTTTCAATACTCAGGTATGATATGACTGCTCTGTCTTGCAAAATGGCTGTCTCCAATAAATTCCACAAGGAAGGCCAGCACCAAAGCTTAAGTATTAGTAATGAAAAAGATCAAGTACTAGCTGAAATATGTCTGAATTATGCTCAGCTGACATGATAACCCTCAAGTAATTAATTTATGTTTTTAACATTCCTCTTCTATTCTTCTGTTCAGTTGTCAGACAGGATGAGAAACAGGAGGTCACAATGATCAGGATAAGCTGCAAATTGAAATTGCTGAGTATTAGCAACAAGCAGCTTGTAGCTTGTTGCACAAGGAAAGAGCAAAGGTATCAGGAGATATAGTTGTATTGTCAGAATTACTGTTGGTTTCTCTGTGTCATAGAAAGGTCTTTTAGAAATGCTTAAAAATTGATCACAGAACAAGCAAGGTCGTAAATAGGTGCAATCTAAGTCAAAGTTTGTGTAGGGGATTGATGGAGAGAACTGAATTATTAAAAAACTCTGAATCTCCTTCAGGGCAAATTGCTGAGATGTAAACAACTGGAAATGTGAGTGTGGTCATAATTGTTTTGCACAAAGCTAATTTGACTTTGGGTGGGTTTTGTTCTCACTGTTGCAACAGTTGATACTGTAAGAAGCAGGCAGAAGTATGGAGTATCAGATGAGATAAAGGAAAGAACTTAAACAGTATTTTGTATAAACTATGCAAAACCCAATATATGGTTACTTTTAACCATCAATTCAGTATAAAATCAAAACTTGGATATCACTTATGCAGATACTTACTTGATAATATTCCCACAATTATACGCATGTTGAAATACAAATACATCGAAAACACTTCTTGTTAGCTCTCCAATGCCAGTGGAGTTCAGGGCATATGATAATAATGGCTCTTGAGATGCATCACCCACCCTTTCATTTCTCCTTGTTACTGTTATTTAGCAGTAGCATTGGCCACTGTGAATCATATTATCTAGACAGAATCCCATGAACTCCATAATTTCTTGATGTTTTTGGGTAATAGAGAGAAAGGTCTTAGTCAATGTTTTATAAAATATTAAAGTTTGTACCTTTTTTGTGTAAAGGGTATTGTACAAAGCTGATGGACCTCGTGGTATTCTGAATATCTCACTGTTTACAAAAGAAAGTTGCTCAGTCTTAGTTAGGACAAGTGAAAGGAAGTTTGCCCTTGATCTTTTGGTCTGAATGCTATTACGTGAAAGATGACCGTGTTCTTAAATAACTTAATTACAATGAAAATTCTCTCTGTTGTTTGAATCCTTGATTATCCGAACCTGTTTTTTGGCACTCCCTATGGCATTGGACTAATTGAGGTTGTACAGTGTGATTCTTTTGGGATGAAAGCACTGAAATTAAAGTGAGCCAAGATATGACCCTTTTATTAACGTATGACTCACTAGGGAAAAACATTAGACTTTTATTCTGGGTTATTAGTTTACAGTTCTGAAGTTGCTTATGAATTGTAGTTATAAATGATCTGTCTTTGAAGTTTGTTGGTTTTTTTTTTATTTTTTGGGGGAGTTTAAGGTACTGTACTTTATGTAACTGAAACACATGACCAAACCTAACTGACTGTTGTGTGCCAGCAATACAGCTCATTCTGGTCTGGGTCCTAAAATCTGTTATTTTAGGACCCAGGTTATGCCTAAGATTTGCATAATTAAAAAATTATGCAAATCTTAGGCATAATCAATCCCTTTGATGATGTTTTGGGTCTGGGATAGATCACTACCCTTAGTACACAGGCTGCCATTGTTTCTTTGGAGGGGCAGAATTGTTGGTAGAGAAGATATTTGTATTCATATATTGCTCCTTTCTGTGATCTCCTGCATGTTGGACTGTCATGCACAGGGATTAGTCCTGCATCTGTGTGCTGGGATAAAACTGAAGGCCTGGATGGGTTGTATCCATCTTTACCTTCTCTCCCAGTTTTGCAGCTAATGAGGGATGTTCAGACCACACCATGTTAACAAAATTGAATCTGGCTCAGGCATTCTCACTTGGCTTGGCTGATCATTGGCTCTTCCTTCATCCTGGCACCACGTAATGCCTGAATCCACAAAATTTCCACTCTTCCTCTTCTGTGGTTTCTTTGGATGGGTAATTGGGGTGATGGGGGCATGAGGTATCATTTAATGCAATTTGTTTAACATGGTGTGGAATAATCTGCAGCTTCTAATGGTAGGAAGTGTCATATGGACATTATGACTGCATGCTAATACTCAATTCCAGAAATAAAGACCCTCATACTGGACATTTTTATGGCAAAAGCTGGAGATAATTCCAAGTAATATCTTCATCTTATTCCATCAGTCACGTCTGTGAAACGCCATTTGTCAAATAGGATCTATTTGGAGTAGTATGGAGGAGCAGCTGAGTGAAGTCCTTCCAGTGAATAATCTCATATCTTTCCAGAAGTTAAGTTTAAAACATTAATACATATATTGCCCAGAAATGTTTTCACAATTCTCACTGCCTACATGATATGGATCATCTAAAAGCACTGGAGCCTGAAAACTGAGCAGTTTCTTTTTCAAACTTTAGTCCAGTCTATCCACTATTGGTCCAGCCTTTGGGAGAAGTTGCAATCTGATGGGAGTCACTCAGAAATCTGGTACTGTCTCCAGTTCTCTCTGGAAGAGTCTGGAAGTGAAAGCTGTTTGAACACAGAGTCCAAGATAATTCCAGAGTCTGCATGTCTCTGAGCAGAGCAATTCTGTCAGCCACTTTGCCTGACTGTATGTGTGCTGCCTTCTCTTACTGCTGCAAGTGGTATCATTTGCTGTGGTTCAACTTGCCAACAAAACTGAAAAAAATTGGTTTTATGGCAACATAATAGGGTTGACTGAACTTTTTAATCCATGGTGAGTGAGATCAAGGAGGGGGGTGTATATATTTTCTTGAAAGATTGTTCAAGTCACTCTGAGTGGAAGGGACCAAATCCATACCTGGAAGCGATCTGCTGGAGCATAAAGACAGGTAATTTCAAGCCCCTTGAGCATCCCAGTGTACTGCAGAGCCTCCTGGTTTCTCAGGATGGAGACGTGTTTGCAGAGTACATGTTTATTGCTATTTTTACATAGGAGTAGGTGAGTGTGGCCAGGGAGGACCAACACACGTTAATCTGGATAGGCAAGCCATGGGTTGGAATCCATTGTACTTTAAATAATAGCTTAAAATCTTTACTGTCTGGATTTCCAAACACTGAGTTGAATACTGATTTGTTTGAAAACTCATGTGGTTGCCTTTCTGAATTTTTGTGGGCTATTTTTTTTTTTTGTTCTTTTCCAGAATTGTCGAATTACACTTTTGTTTATGTGGAAGGACTATTCAGAATAAGTCTGAGCTGAGGTTTTAAATATTCTTCTCAGATATAAAACTAATTTGATAAAACATTGAGATGATGTCTGGAAGGCAAATATTCATTACTCTGGCTCTAATCTTAACAAAGGACTATTATAATTTGATATAAAAAAGAAACTTTAAAAATGCATTCCAAAACAATATAAACTTTATTTGAACATTAGTAGTGAAATTTATGGTATGGATTGTACTGTGTGTTTTAGTTTAATGTAATTAAAGGGCCTTGCCATGGTTTTGTTTCAAGATGCCTCTTTTCTAATGGTGGGGACTGTAATTGGAGAGCTTTCTGCCTGCAGCAGTGAGTGGGCTCCAGACGTCAGGCTTTTTGTGCCTGTGTCTGGAGGATATTTCAGACCTCCTGAGGGAACATTCTCTTTTTGGTGTTGTTAGATTTGTACTAGGGTTTTTTTTTTTCCTCTTCCTTTTGAGACCATAATCTTTTCTATCTAGCAGTTGATAATGTTTCTCACCAGATCATTCTTTATCATAATAGATGGTGTCCTTTTCTTTGTTCCTTTTTCTTGCCGCCTCCCTTTCTCTTCTTCATTGCTGATTTATACTTTTGTTTTTCTAGATAAAGCTATTTTTTTTTGCTCTTCTCCACCATGCTTCTCGTTTTGACCTGCAGAATTCTTGCTTTGCATTGGAAAACTTCTTTTGCTTCTGTTGGCATCAGTCTCAGCCCAGGATGGCACCTGCCAGGGCTATTTCTGTGACCCCCCTAATACTCCTGTGCCGTCAGCTGTAGTCTTGGATCTCCCCCTCTTTTCTTCATTGCTGCTTCTGTCAGTTTTAGTGGAAGTTTGAGCTGTTCACAAGGACACAAGGAGAAGTTGCAGGTTAAGGCAGCTGTGGATGAACTGTTATTAGCAGAATTTACATCCACGATTCTCTTCTTTGTGTGTTGTTGGCAGAAAAGCACATGCTGAGAAAGAGGAAAGAAAGTATAAACAAGTTGTGGTTTACTGATCAAGACATTTAAAGGAATCTTTTTAGCATAAAAAAGTTATGTTTAGAGCTTAGGGGAACTGGCTGGGAAAGGGAAAAGTCCTTTAACTTGTTTAAGTGACTGGACTGCCCGCAGTATGGGTGCCTCAGTGCTGTTAGGAAGAAACTCATAATCTGTGGATTTGGGGGGAATATTTTTTATATTTAAGTTGTCTCTAGGAAGTCCTTTTGCATTTTTTTATACCCTAATTTTCTAATTTTTTGTTTTGGTAGTATGGGGAGAAGATAGTCAGTGAATAAAGTGGAATAAACCAATGTGGCAATATTTAAAGGGAAGGTGATTTGAACCAAGACTCTCTTAGTCATTGTATATCAGCCAAACCAGGACTGCCAAACTTTTCACTGCCAAAATTAAAAGTAATAAATTCTCTTTATCTGCATTTACTCTCCTACATCTGTCTAATAACATATCTTCATTATGCTGGGGAGTAGTATTGATACTAAACTCTTTTTATTGCAGCTCCAGTCGTTTGAAGTGAAATGTCACAGTTTTTTTGTTCCAATTGTTTTTCCTTTAACATCATTAAGAGGCCATAGTGGTGGTTTTTTTTGACTCTGTGGCTCCATTTAGAAGATTTTATAGCATATATTTTGGACTACAAAGCCTCTGTTTTCTTGTCTCCGTTATTTAAAATTCTTCTTGCTGCATTTCCTAGGTGCAACCTTAGAATTTTATTAACTAGCAAAAGGGGCTTCTTTTGAAAAAGAATCTTACATTTAGGAGAATTAAATGGAACATTTGCAGCTTGTTGGGCATTCTGAAGTAAAATTATTACAATATGGCTGCTGGATAAAAAACTGACAATGTCTGCAATAAGTACCCACTGTCATTCCTTTTTCAGTCAAGTGTAATGTAACTGCTTGAGTAATAGATTTAAAATATGTAAAATTTCAAGGCAGCAGCAGTATCCAAATTTTGATTTTATACTGAAGTAAAGAACTAGAGAACCCCATTTTAATTATTTTTCATTACCCTCATTTCTTAAGGCTGATTTAATATTTCCTTTGGTAATTTTATCACTATTTCATTGTTGCTTAAATAGAGCATTATTTTGTTATTCCTTGCTAATTTGGGTATATCAAAGTAATTACATTATTTGCATTGTTTCTGGCAAGAAAAGCTCAGACGTGTGAAACCAACTGGCTTCCCTTGTAAACTCCTCTTCCTCCATTGGTAGCACCCTTGACTTGAATGTTATGTGCATTTTAATGTTAGTTTTCTGAAGCTGTGTTTAGTTAAGGTGTTTTTAAAAAGGCTTTGTGTTTTCTGAAACCTGTGACATATTACTGAAAATAAGTTGCAAATTTTCAACAAGCTGTACACTTCAGTCACTGGATGGTCTATGATTAGTCTGTTGGTGTTAATAAGTGGGAACTAGGATTTGTAACCTCTGTCTCCAAACCCACCAGTGATTCATCCTGTGGCTGTGAGAAAATCACATGGATAGAGGCCTGGGGCACTTCCTTTCCATAAAACTTGAGGAGAATCCTTCTGCACAAGTATGTGTGCAGAAGTAGAATATTTTTTTATGAAACCTGAAAAAAAAGAGTATTTGTTAAAAATAAACACTTAAAACTAGCTTAAGAGATGTTTGCAAGTAAAACTTAACCCATTTTCATGCTTCATTTCTTTTCAACTTTTTCTCCTTCGCTTTTTCTCCCACTTTATACACAGTGAACTTTGCCATCCTCATTTGGTAAAATGTTTTTCTCCTTTGTTCATTGTGTTTTATTGGTTTGGTTATTTTCTTCTTTCCTGAATATATTTTTTTTGTTTTAGCAGTTACTTTTTCTTTCTGCTCTTCTTGAGTACAGTGTCTTTGAGTACAATACTAACTGACTTCAATGGTGGACGAAAACTAAGTAGTCTTGGCAATTTTAATGCATTTTCTGATGAGCTAGCATTCCTTAACAATTTTATGAGTGTGAAGTCATGAAAAATTAACTGGCTGTCCTACAATACTAATTGAATCCCCTGAATTCTCTATGGAAGAATGCCATGCTTAATGGCTTTCCTACTATCTTTATACTAAACCAAAGTGGAAAAATTAGTAACTTAGTAATAGGGAAATGAGGGGAAAATAAAAGAACACTTTTAGGTTTGAATGGAAAAGATAGATTCTCGAAGTGCTGAACATAGCAAGAATGCTTCACTGAGTAGAAACACTTCTGGAAAACGTCTTGTTACTGTTCTGTTGTAATTAAACATCCCTTTCCATCCGGAATGTTGAAGGAATACAGAAAAATTTTCTGAACAAAGCTCTGATAGGATTAAATCTGCTCAAAGATCTCAAGGGAAACAAGAAAAACTTCTATAGGTATATTGACGATAAAAGAAAAACAAGGAAAAATGTGGGACCTCTCCAGACAGAAACAGGAGTCCTGGCACATGAAGGCTAAGGTAGTCAATGGCTTTTTTGCCTCAGTCTTCATTGAAAAATGCTCCAGCCATGCTAGCTAAGTCACAGAAGGCAAAGGCAGAGACTGGGAAAATGTAGAACTGCCTGCTGTAGCAGATTAGGTTTGAGACCATCTAAGGAGCCTGAAGGTGTGCAAGTCCATGGGACCTGAGGAAATATGTCTGTGGATCCTGAGGGAACTTCCAGGTGAAGTGGCTAAGCCACTATCAATCATATGTGAGAAGTCACGGCAGTCCAGTGAAGTTCCCATGGACTGGAAAAAGGGAAACATAATTCTATGCATTATGCAACAAGGGAAAAAAAAGATACGATTGGTGACAGCAAACATGGTTTTACTAAGATCAAATCACGCCTGACAGATTTGGTGTATTTCTACAACTTGATTACAGCATTGGTGGATGAGGCAGGTTGGTCAGAGCATGGTGCTAATTACACCGAGGTTGTGGGTTCAGTCCCTGTACATTCACCCAGAGCTGGACTCAGTGATCCTTGTGGGTCCCTTCCAATGCAGAATATTCTGTGAATCTACCTGGACTTGTGCAAAGCATTTGACAATGTCCAACACAGCATCTTGGTCTCTAAACTGGGGAGACATGGATCTGACACACAGATAACTCAGCACGTACGGAATTGGCTGGGTGGTTGCACTCCAGGAATTGTGGTCAATGGGTCAATGTCCCAGTGGAGATCAATGATGAGTGAAATTCTCAAGGGGTTAGTTTTGGGACTGGTACTGTTGAACATTTTTGTCAGCAATATGGCCAGTGGGATAAAGATCTCCCTCAGCAAGTTGGCTGACATCAACAGGCTGTGTGGTGCACTCCACACACTGGAGAAAAGGGATGACATCCGTAGGCATCTTGTTCCACCTGAGAGGTGGACCTGTGCCAACCTCATGAATTTCAATAACACGTACAAGTTCCTGCACCTGGATCAGGACAATCCCAAGAACAGGTAAAGGCTGGACAGAGATTATTCTGAGTAGAATGAGAACAGCCCTGAGGAAAAGGACTTGGTGTCCTTGGACCTGAGGAGAAGGTGTTGGTGGATGAGAAGCTCCACATGACCCAGCAATGTGCACTCACAGACCAGAAATCCTGAGTTGCATCATCAATAGAAGGACATTGATCAGATTATAGATGTTAATAATTCTGATGTTTACAACATTATAATTCCTGTCCACTTAACCAAGCATGCAGTACATACTTGTGTAAGAAACAGAGTATTTGTGGAGCTGTGGTAGCAGGGCCTTTATACTGAGTGTGCTGTTGTAATGGTTTATGCTTACTCTTTATTTAAAAATAGCTAGTCATCAGGGATGAGTAGTTTTTACACACTCTTCCTCTAGATGGAACCACTCTGCTGCTTCACTTGGATGAAATACTATTTGTTTAACAGCTGAAGAATCTATTGCAGTGTGTATTTGCATTTGCAATCATGCATCTATGTTCACATGTGAATGTGTGGCTCGGAGCAATCTGTGTGGCATTAGAACGTGATGCAAGAGAAGGAATGCTCCTGGGGTTTGTGCTGCTTCTGGAAATGAATAATTTGAAGGTAGTGTTTGCAAGCTTTGATCAGTTACAGAGTCATAAAAATTACTATCTTTATGGGAATAATGACCTATTTCTTCTACAGCTGGTGAAATGCTTCATCTTGTCCATCATCTCTGTAAAGTCTTTTTCATAGTTTATAATCAGACTGCTAGCAATAACACTTCCAATCTTCACATTTTATAATCTTTTCTGCTTATGGATTTGTCCACAGAACTTGGTTTACTATAGCAGACATTGATACCTCTATTTTCAGTAGAAGCATCTTGCTTCATTTATTGCTTCTCTATTTCTATTTTTTACTTCCAGAAACTATCCTAGTCAAAATATCTTTCTTATTCTTTACTAACACTTTTCCCATATTTTCTGATCATGACTTTTTTAATAAGTTGTGAATACAACTAGCTAAGGTTTTCTAAGGTTCCTCTGCTTTTACCTGACTTAAAAATATTCTGTTTACCTCTTGTTTTTCCAGTTGTTAATGTGAGCTACATGTATTACATAATATACTCTTCATATTGTTTTCATTGAATTGTGAGCCACGGATTTACTTACACTGGATAGTTTCCTATTTCTAAGAGCAGCACTCTTCCTAAGGCCTGTGTCACTGCAGGCCATGCAAAAGATTCAGAAGATAGACTAGTTGGATTAATTATCTGCCTAATCAGAATCAAACATAGTAAAAGGTTGTCCAAGAGAGAAGAAAAAAATGTTGTAACACTGTTAATTTAACAATTTTTCAGTCTTCATTTTCTCAAGGAGTACTGAAAGTGTGCTAAAAAAGCATGACCTTGTACAAAACCAGCATCAGTAAATAAATATAAGATACTGGTTCTTGCTCCCCAGCAGCTAAGGAAACAAAGGCTTAGTCATGCAAGTCTTTAAGAACTTAACAGCAAAAATCTAATTGATAGGTTAGTAATCAGATTAATTTAGATCATGTTTGTATGGATTAATAATAAGCTATTTGAACTGAAAGAGACATGATAAAGAGAAATTTAGAGAGGATGTCAAAGAGAAGAAGTCAGCAGACCTGAAGGAGGTTTGCCACGTGTATAGAAAAAGTAGGTGGACAGGAGTCACACTCATGGCACCTTCTTCTGTGGAGGAAATGGTTAATATTGTTATGAACTACTGCACACATTTCATTAAATATATGTGTTTAATTTAATTAAGATACATGTTTGCATGTGTCTGAAACCACAGTAGCATAATTCAAGTAAAATGGACAGCAGAATTTTTGCAAATGTTAATTAAACTATGTTGTCTAATGATTGCTGGTAATAGTTAAAGTATTGTCATGTTTATCTTTTGAATTGTCACTGTGCCATTATTTATTAATCTATTTGCATTTTATTAATAGTCTTTCTCTACAAAGATTAACATATTTGTGTAGGTTGCATATGAATTACAACACACACCTTAGGAGAGGACATCAGGTGCACCAACTCACCAAAGGGCAGGAGAGGTGAAAGAAATCTTATCCTGACTGAGGCAAAGAAGTGTGCATTAAACCAGGCAAGCCCATGAAATGATACCTTCTAAGAAGGAAATATTTGCATCTCTGAGGAAATAAAACAGGATTTGTTTTGAGAGGAAGACTAACCACAGAGTTCTGTACGTTGTAAGAAAATAAATTAGGTCTCAATGACAAACGTTGAGGGAGAATTCAATGATCAGGTTAATTATAAAATGCTAAGTGCTTCACCAAAAACAGGAGGAGTTTCACCCTGAGGGTAAAGATATGCAGAAAGATGGAAAATGGAATAGAAACACAGGAACATCTGTGAAAATGAAAGATTCAGCTTCCTTACCTTTATCTTCATAAAAAAAAATTTAACTGTTGACTGTTTTGGAAGGTTTAAGGAAATATTTTTCTTTCTGTTTTAATCTTAAATGGGCTTGTGTCAAGGGTTGGAAAGCTCCTGGGTGATAACATACCTCATCCAAGCCTACTGTGAGTCAAACAATTCATTCTCTCTATTTTTTAAGAAATGTTCTGTTTGTCGAACATGTGTCCAGGGTGACCAATGGTAACAAGAAAAACACCCAGGAAAAGGGTGTCCTAGGGTCGCATGAGTCTGCATGTCCCAGTCACTGACAAGGTGGGGGAACTGAGACAGCAGTTTTTAAATGGGTCTCCAGTGAGCTTGCCAAGAAAACATTTTAAAACTGTTTCCCTTGTTGTGATGATGCCTCAGGTTTTAGCTTTTATATTTTTCAGATTCTGTACTGCTTTAGTGTGTAGGTCTGAGCTTCATGTTAGGGGATGGTAAGCTCTCTTCCCAGAGTAGGCAGACAAAACAATTCCTTCTCTAGCTGGGGACCAAGGACAACTGATCCAGATCTCAGGCCCAAGAGCATAAGCAATGGTGGACTGAAGAGAGAAAACCAAGAAAGATGGGACTTCATAAACTAAAGCTATAATTAGATAATTAACTCCCATATGCAAATGGACCAGAACTTATAAAACTGTGAGACCCCGTGACCGGTTGTCCATTTTGTGACCATTTTGGGTTCATCTTGGGTGCAGCCTTGGCTGGGCTCTTGCGCTGCCCAAGGTGGATCCATTGAGGCCTCCTAATAAATACCTACTTTATTCTTTAGTTCCATCTAGTCTCTGTTCTAGGTCAGCCTTCACAAGGCATCAGTGATCTATGATGATACGTCTTCCCATCCATATGGAGTAGGATTTCTGAAAAGTTAAAAAGGCTTAGCAAACAAACAACAACCAAAAAACCCCAACAAATCCCTCCCATCATACACACACACAGACACACACACACATATGCACACACAAAGCTGGAGAATTGCACAGCAAATCTCTCCTGGTCTGAAATGCAGTGACCTGGCTCAGCCTTGCCATTGCCAAGCTCCAGCCAGTTGCAGATGCAAGACTTCCTGCAGGGGACCCTTCCTCCAGGTGCGCATTTGGAAATGTGGTCTTTTTGCCAAATATTTTCCTTTTATTTTATACATACTTTTGAAATTGCTTTGGATTCAAAGAGATAAGACGTCCTGTCATCATGTTTTCATGCTAGTACTGTTACTTAAGGAGTTGACCCCAGTTGTACTTAGGTTTCTAAGCTGAATAAAGTGATCCTTGTAAATTTTGAAGAAAAATGCCGAAGTACTGTAGACTGAAATAAACCTCAGACATGAATCAAAATAACTTTTTCATCAAAGAATGAAATAAAAAGGAGACAGAGCAGAGAAGATAAAAACTCTTTCCAGAAATAGTGATATTTACCTGTGGTACAGGCAGGGATCACAGAGGTGGTTTTTGTTCAGTGAACTCTCTGCAATCACTCATGGCAGAGCTCTGGCTGGATTCAAAGGAGGAATCTCTGTCTTCTTGTGCAAAGCTTGCTCACAGTACCAGTTGTTATTGTGAGGCTGTGTCTCAGGAGCACTGAAAAAAAATATTTTTCTTAGATACTGTAAAAATACAAAAGGAATAGTGTAGCTGTTCCGCATTGTGGAAGTCATATATATTCTAGAAAAAGTAAATATATGCAGAGTACATGAATGCTAGATGAGACAGNAGACAAAACAATTCCTTCTCTAGCTGGGGACCAAGGACAACTGATCCAGATCTCAGGCCCAAGAGCATAAGCAATGGTGGACTGAAGAGAGAAAACCAAGAAAGATGGGACTTCATAAACTAAAGCTATAATTAGATAATTAACTCCCATATGCAAATGGACCAGAACTTATAAAACTGTGAGACCCCGTGACCGGTTGTCCATTTTGTGACCATTTTGGGTTCATCTTGGGTGCAGCCTTGGCTGGGCTCTTGCGCTGCCCAAGGTGGATCCATTGAGGCCTCCTAATAAATACCTACTTTATTCTTTAGTTCCATCTAGTCTTTGTTCTAGGTCAGCCTTCACAAGGCATCAGTGATCTATGATGATACGTCTTCCCATCCATATGGAGTAGGATTTCTGAAAAGTTAAAAAGGCTTAGCAAACAAACAACAACCAAAAAACCCCAACAAATCCCTCCCATCATACACACACACAGACACACACACACATATGCACACACAAAGCTGGAGAATTGCACAGCAAATCTCTCCTGGTCTGAAATGCAGTGACCTGGCTCAGCCTTGCCATTGCCAAGCTCCAGCCAGTTGCAGATGCAAGACTTCCTGCAGGGGACCCTTCCTCCAGGTGCGCATTTGGAAATGTGGTCTTTTTGCCAAATATTTTCCTTTTATTTTATACATACTTTTGAAATTGCTTTGGATTCAAAGAGATAAGACGTCCTGTCATCATGTTTTCATGCTAGTACTGTTACTTAAGGAGTTGACCCCAGTTGTACTTAGGTTTCTAAGCTGAATAAAGTGATCCTTGTAAATTTTGAAGAAAAATGCCGAAGTACTGTAGACTGAAATAAACCTCAGACATGAATCAAAATAACTTTTTCATCAAAGAATGAAATAAAAAGGAGACAGAGCAGAGAAGATAAAAACTCTTTCCAGAAATAGTGATATTTACCTGTGGTACAGGCAGGGATCACAGAGGTGGTTTTTGTTCAGTGAACTCTCTGCAATCACTCATGGCAGAGCTCTGGCTGGATTCAAAGGAGGAATCTCTGTCTTCTTGTGCAAAGCTTGCTCACAGTACCAGTTGTTATTGTGAGGCTGTGTCTCAGGAGCACTGAAAAAAAATATTTTTCTTAGATACTGTAAAAATACAAAAGGAATAGTGTAGCTGTTCCGCATTGTGGAAGTCATATATATTCTAGAAAAAGTAAATATATGCAGAGTACATGAATGCTAGATGAGACAGAAAAGGAGTTTATGACTACTGCAGTAAAATAAAAAAGTTGTTCAAGAGCAGTTCAACCAGCTGGAAATAAAAAAATTGTAAAACTGCCAAAGTCAGTGAGACCCAAAGCAATTTGCTGATTGAATGATGATCACATGTGCATGTGCCTGTGGGTTCTCTTTAGTTTCTGTACTTTCATGCTGTAAATTTAAAGCGTGCTAAAAAGGGACAAATTAGACCACAAAATAAAACTTGTAGTGACAGTAATTTCTTTACAGCTTGTATAATTTTTTTTGTGTCTCTGTGACAAGTCTCTCGGGTGCTTTCCAAATATGAAGGTGTATGAATCACAAACTGAGAGTAACTCGTGTGTTACTTTGCTATCACAGAATATGTGGATTTCTGACCTAGAAGGTGGAAAATTATTTTTTTATTTTTTAATAAATGATTGCAATCTTGTTCTTTGATTTAATACAGCAAATTACATTAACAGTTCTTAATATAAGAATTTATTTTGCCTAGAGAATTTGTGGATGCCCTGTCCCTGAAATGTTCAAGGCAAGGTTGGATGGAGATGTTGCTATGAACATATTATAAGTTTCTCTGTGTGTAAGCCTTCTGATCATTTTCCCATGGGAGAACATCCTTTTGCTGTCTTTTACTCTGTATAAGCTTTCTGTAAACAAAATATCTGTGTCTGTTCTTCAAGGACATGGAATTGGTTGGCCTCCTCCTACCTATGAGGAGAAGGAGCTGAAATTACTTTATCTTTCTGATATTGTAAACTATTCAGACACACATTCTCTGGACGAAGCAGCAGCAGGAGCATGGAGAATGCTCTCTGCTGAGCAGATATAGAAAAATACTAGAATTATAGAGTCATTTTAATAAATCATATTAGCCTTCTGAATTTATTGTCAAGAGTCCTTTCTTCAATGTATGGACCACGACGATATGGAGCTCTGAACAACCTGATCTGGTGAATGGCATACTACCCATGGCAGGGGGCTTGGAACTGAAAAATCTGTCCAAAGTTCCAAAACATAAAATTCTATGATTCTATGAATATAAGTGACTAAATTATTGAGGTAAATGCAAAACTCTTGCCGTGATTTCAACAGGTTAACTTTTTCAGTTTGAACTTCAGAACTCAGTGTATTTCCCAAACTGAGTGGTGCAGTGTGGTATTGTTATCATGACATTACAGACCAGTTTGTCCAAGCTGAAGGGCTGGCCAGCAACAGTGACCATTAGGGCCAAGGAAAAATTGATTATAACAAATTCCTTCATTCTGGACTGGGGAATTGTTTACATTGTTCCCAATAAGCAGTGGATGAAAAAATAAAATGTGTTAGTTACTCACAACTCAGTAGGGTAAAGTCTGTTGCCCAGGGCAAGTAAATTGGATGAATTTAAGGCCTATTTGATGGAATTGTAATGGAGTCTTGCCAAAACTAGATGCAAACTCCAGGAAGCTGGAGAAAATATGGTCAAGACTATTTTCAAGGAAACCAAGGCTGGTTTCCTGTTTTGGTTTCAGCTTGTTGAGGCAGGATGTCTGTGCCAGCCCAGCACCAAGAAGGATAAATGGGAACATGTGGGCTGCTGCTGTGCTAGGTAAACCTGTTCTCCAAATGCTCTAAAGTTTCAGAGATCAGTGAGACTATCTGGCTTCACACATTTTGTGAAAATGAAGTTTCAAGACTTTGCCAGTGGCTGCACTTTGCTGTGAAGGAGGACAGAGTAGAGAGCCCAGGAGAAGCCATTGCTGCTGTGCTGCTGCAGCTCCCTCCTCCTGTATCTTCCTGCCTCTTCCTGCCTCCTTCTGCCTACTCCTGAGGAGGAGAAGGAGGAGGCTGGAGTGCTGCTTCTTCAACAGCTGAAACTGAAGGTAGATTGCAGCCTCAGTTTTACTTATTGTGAATCATGTTGAGATAAAGATGTTTCTGGCAGTTTATAAGAATTTCTCCCATTTTTCCTTCACATAAACTTTTTTGGGTTTGCAGAGTGGTCTGTCCCACTGGCTGTTCTGAGCTCAGGAGACCACTCTCTGGCACTACTGACAACAGGACACTCCTGTTAGCCATAAATTGCTGCCCATCATCGTGTCATGTGCTGGTCTCTTTCATCCCTCAATGCCCGAGATGTGCTCCTGAGCTTGCTCTGCTGCTGGAACATTTAATTTGGTGCGTGAAGGATGATGTAATTTGTGGCCTTTTTCCAGTACACTACTCTTGAGTATATTGGATTGTGTTGGGCAGCCCAGGAGGATAATCTGTGTATATAATACATAAATATTACCTGGCCAAGCTGAACTTTATTTAATTATCTTTTCTTTGTCTCCTCTTCTGCCTTTTCTCCCCAGAATGTCTATTTGACTTTAACTACAAGGGTACTCTTAGCCAGAGCCAAGTGCTTTCCCTTGATCTGGCCTGGACTGGCTGCTCTGACCACTCTTGCTGTCTTCCCTGCATGTAGGTGCTATAACATGAGGAGCAGATGTACAGATCCATCACACCACTTTGCCTACAGCAAATAGGCATGAAAAAAGGAAGATGAAAAAAAGGCTGTATAAGCCAGGATATTTCTTGATGCATGGTCTTCAAATATCTTTTCTTTTAATAGCATTTTTGAGAGCATTTTTGTTTTGAAATCAGTGCTTTGCAGTATGCTGCTTGTCCCTGAGGAATCATGTGACATAGTAGGACAGACTCTGATTTGAACTGGCTTTTCACTGATGATTTCATTGATTAAAAGACAACATTGTGTGAGCTTAAAATGAAACTGTTTCTCTGAAAGGTTTTCACAGTTCTAGTAGTGATTTTGAATATCCTCTTCTAATGTCCATTGGTTTTGGCAATTTGGGCTTGAAATGCTTGATGATGTTGTCTAACAGAAACTTCTAATAAACTCTGTTATTGCTATAGTCTAAGGTATTTGGCTTTTCAGTCCATGACATTTTTCAATTGATAACCACAGGAAAACAGGATCATTTGATGGTGTATTTAATCAGGGTTAGAAGTAAATAAAAAGTTGAAACTAATTTTTTCCCCAAGCACCGCTATGCTTTTCATGGCTTTGCTTGTGCGTGTGCAATGTTTTGGTTGTTTTGTTTTAGAAAATATTGCAAATGAGTCAGCTCCTTTTTTTTTTGTTGTCTCTGTGTGTATTCTGAAGGAACTGTCTGAGTGGTCATAAGACAAAGAACATAAAAATAAAAAAGTAAATATTCAAGTCTTGTCAGTAACTCGTAGTAAAGAATATTACACAGCTATTCAAATAATTGCATTAAAAAGCATTTCTTTAACATCTGTATTTTTGGATGAGAGATGAACACAAATGGGTTGGGGTAGTGGGTTCCATAGTGCACTTGCTGTACTTTAGATTTCCTTAGATAAGAATTGTACAAAATTTTTCAGGTATAGAAACAATTTAATACATTTTAAAAAGAGAGATACAAGAATTCCTTTTGCTCACCAAGGAATTTTGAGGAATTTTGTTTCATAGAAGCATTATTAGAATTAATATACTATTTCAGGAATTGATACATTTCTTAACGTGATACATTTCTTAATCTTCTTTTACAAAAAGGTTTGATTTACCTTGCCATTGATTACTGATAGTTTCTTCTGATTATTTTTCTTAGTGATTTTGAATACAATTTAATATGTGACACTCAACAACTCTTAAATTTCAGTTATTTGGATATTTTTAGTACTTCCATTATTATTTATATACAATGAACTGAAATACCACTGAAATACTGCATTTGCATACTCTTTAAGCTTTCTTTTGCTGTGAGCATATAATTAACTCTCTACTTATAAATATCTAATGTGAATTTTTCATTTACCTCTAAAGCATGATGCAGAAGCCAGTAAAAATCAGATATTTTTTTGTTTTCCCATTCTTATGGTGAACCACTTTTTTTACACTTTCCTGCATTATTAGGAAACTTTGGGGGTTTTTGTACTGCTGAATAGGACAGATATGGAAAGAAGTTTTTATCCTACCAACCACAGAAACTGACTACAAAAACAGATACTGTACATTATTAATATCCATAGAATTTATTAGTGAGAAACATCATCTCTGAGTCAGCTGCAGTATCTCAGATAATATACTTTGAAAATATGAGTGATGATTACAAACTATGACAAATGCTGAAGAATTATTTTTGAATCAAACTTTGAGTTATCTGAATTTTGGTTGGTTTTACAGCTTTGCAGTTTGGGGCTCTTTGTAGATCCATCCCATTTTCTTCCCTCTCTGCTGGGCTGTAGCAGCTGGGTAGCAGCCTTCTTGCCTTGCTGCCTGACTCCTCCATTCATCCCAGCCACATTAACTCTGAATTGTGCAACTTGGAGGTTTTCTACAACCGTGGCCTATATTCCAGAAGATTTTTAATTTGAGTGAGGTTAGAGGAAATAAACTGATCCTTTGAGAAACACTCGTTACAAATATGATTTGGCTGTGGGGATCTGCCTCGAGCAAGCAGTTGGTTTTCTGCTGCCCTTTGCTTGGCTGGCCAGGCTCGGTGGTGATGGCACTGCTGGCTGGGACTCAGGGGAGGGACAGCAGTCAGAGGACTTGGAGGGAACTCAGCAGCTGGACTGTGCAGTCAGGAGTCACTTGGTGGCAGGGAGGAGATGACCATTGAGATGCAGAGCTGTTGGGGACAGCAGTGTCAAAGCTGCAGGATCTTTCCGCTATCAGTAAGCAGAAAATTGACCATGTGTCTCATCCTTTCTGTGGCCTGGCCATTTATTTCTCTGTGTAAAGAATTGCAATTATGGTTTGGCAGCCCATGTCACGGTGTGTAATGTATGCAAAGGCTTTCCTTTAATGATCTTCATTAAGCGGTGCAGCCCTGTAATGTTCTAATTGCTTCACGAACTTTAATGAGAAAATTGGCAGCATTTTTTTTGCAAGGTCACAGTCTTATTTCTGTTTTATATCTAGAGAGAAGACACAGTAATTCCAACATCTGCTTATTCTGAAGACACAAAATGAATTATTCGGGTAACATGCATCTGTTTTAGCTCTGAACTGAGCACTGAACTGAACTGAACAGTGGCTGTGGAGCTTATTGCAATCAAAATCAATGCATACATTCATATGGTTTCTAGTCTGGTGGTGATGGTGCTGGAACTTTTATTAAAACCTATAAAAGAAGGAAAACCTGGCATAAGAAAGCACTGAGATTAGAAGTCAGTTATTTGAAAGCTAAAACATCCTGGAATTCTGTGTATATGCTTCAATGTGGTCTTTAAAGACCAAGAACCAAATTCTCTTTTTCTTAGATTACAGCTATTTTCATCACGGATGGCTGATACTCAAGGAAAAAAAAAATCAATTTTCTTGATGTGAGACATCACTTGTTTTCTGAAGGCAGAGCTAACAAATGTGGGGCAGGAAGAGAGAGGATAGTTTTATGAGTAAAATTGAAATAGATTTGGTTCTTAATTTGCTTTTGGCAATGCTGAACATTTTGCTTAAATCAGAAATTCTGTTAATAGGCTGTCTTGTGTGCCACAATTTGGGAATACCCACCTTAAAACAGGTCTGTGATCTCAAAACTGAAGTGATGAAGATTTATTTGCAGAACTCCTAAGTATGCAATGCAGAGAGAGTCCACAAGTGTGCTCTAAATACAGAAAGCATTACAGAATGTTAAATTCTTGAAAGGATCAGACCAGAATCCTCTCAGACTAGGTCTCTCATTAACTAATGGACTCATCTGGAATATATATTCCAGCTATCAAATGAGAATAACAGCAGCAGCTTCCCTCACAAGCATGTTCTGAAAACGTGCTCATTAAAGACAGAAAAACTATCAGATGTTGCAGTGACTGTACAAAAAGTGCCACATCAGAAAGGAGAGGATACATGGTGCAGAATATTTCTGTCATTTTAGGTTTATTGTTTAGCATTGTTCCTCTTATGAGTACCTTCTGTTTTCTACAAAGAGATTTGTGTCTTCTGGAATTAAAGATTGCACCATAGGTCCTACTTGTAATAGGGTTAATTTCTTGACTTTCTAAATTTTCAACCTTTATTGTCTTTTATTTCATTATATTTCAGCAGTAGGATTTTTTTTATGTATGCCAGTGGCAGTAACTTAGCTGCGTGAAGTAAAATTCAGTATTTCAAAATCTTTCTGTGTGAGGGAATAAATTCAGTGCATTTTATTTGAGCATGTCTGGCAAGCCATTAGCAGCTGCTGCTCTAAAATTCTGTGAACTGAGTTAATATTAAGAAGGAGAAAGCTCAAATGCCAGCTGTTTTTCAGCTTGTATGTATAGTACCAAATGTATATTTATTGTCACAGTATATAGGGGCAGATCTGATCTAATCCATTCTACACCAGTGACAGTACTGTAGGATACTTTGTGTTAGATGCTAATGTAACAGACTCTAGACTTACATTCTTTAACTCTGAGAATGGAATAAAGTAATTTCTCAGTGAAATATTTTCTTTAATATGTCTAGACATGGTATATTTGAAATTGAACTGTTTCTAATGACTGTTTAACCTCTCATTGAGAATTTTTCACTGCATAAAGTTTCCACTCTGCTGGATTTATATCCAGTCATATACCTTTGTATTCCACATATCCAACTTTTTTTTTTTTTTTTTGAATCTCAGTGCACATGCTGGAGGCAATCAGTAAGTGCACTAAGTGCATCAATAAACTCTTTTATTTGAGTCCCAAGAATTTAAAGCTACACATAGTGCTTCAGCTCATTGAGACTAAGTAGGCTTTTGAAAAAGAGGGGGATCTAATTAAAAACTGTGTGCATATAAACCTTCTTTTTAGTATATGCAATGCAGAGTGTACCAGACTTAGCTTCTGATTACCTACAATGTGGACTAGAAATAAGCAGAGAACTGTAATTATTTAAAAATCAGATAGCTATTTCCACTGGGAAATACACATATTTTATCTCTGTCCCAGTTACATAAGCAGTTTCTAGAGTTTCTTTTAACAAAATAAGAAGTTTATGTTACCACCCTGGAAAAGACCTTAATATTATTTTAATACCCACAAACAAATCACAGACCATCCACAAATTGAATTCTTGCAATCATAAACCCATTGCATTTATGCAAATACATTAAATAATCAGTGTAAAGTGACAGATGATGCTTGAAGCATAATCTAGGTCTGTATCATGAGTAGATAATAATATTAAGTTATTATTTAGGAAGTCCTAGAAAAATGGTATGTTGTCATGCAGACTGCATCTGTCTGTCACATTCGCAGTGTCTGTCAGCTGGACTTAATGTTGTACATTTTTTTTTATGCTTTTTATCAGATTGCTTCCTTGTTCTGTGTCACCTTCTTTTCTATTTTGTGTTTTGTTTTCTTCTTTTCAAGATAACATATCACTATTTTAGGATGGTACTGTAGCTTTTTATCTCATAGCTCATATTAATATTTAAATTAATATATATATTTGAATATGGTTCAGGTAGGTCACCTTCCTTGTACATTCAATGATATGATTTGGAAAAAGCACATTTGAATTCAGTGCTCTTGGTGAGTTGTGTAGGTGCTGTCAGTAGGCTTTGCAGATGTTATCCCAGGGCAGGATGGTGCTTCTCACAAGTTCAGTGCTCGGATGCCACGTAGGTACACTTGGACTGGATCCACATCTGAGCAGTGGCAAGCAGGTACACAGAGCGCTTTAGGTACCTAGTGCCCCTCTTGGATGCTTTGTGGTGAATCTGTGAGACTCCAACAAACTCTTCCATCTGGAAATGGTCTGAAACCCTCCCCTGTAAATTCATGCAGCTACTGAAAACAGGATCCCTTTTCTCTCATTTATCAAGACAGTGCAGTCTGGCTTGTTTCCACTGCACTGTTTCTCTTTTAATGGACTGCTCCAAATGCTCTCATACTGTGCAGTGAAGCATAAGTATTTTGCAAATGGTACTGGCCCGTGTGCTGAGTGGGGAAGCAGAGGTCTTCCTGTATAATCCGATTTCAATCAACTCACTCTAATCACTACTGATAGTTGCAAAATTTAGCCTGGATCTGCACTGGTAATCTAGATTGACAGGAGGTAAAAGTAAAAGGACAGAAGGGCAGAGGAACAAAGAGAAACGAGCAGAAACAGTGATTTTCAGCCTTTGCTAGCCGCTCTGGGACGCGTGTCCGTGCCAGCGGTGAGCCCAGCGCTGCGGGAGGCTGCTGCGGGAACAGGTGCCCTCTGCGGGGCTGCAGTGGCAGCCACCACGCCACGGGCACACACGCTGCAACAGGTACCTGCACCAGCTGTTGGCATGCATTATTTATTGACATCGAGATCCTGATTCTCTTCATTACCCTGAAGATCCTGGGGTCGTGGAATAGTCAGGCATAGCAGCAGTTGAACAGTGCAGCCAGCAGCTGTGTGTGTCGTTGACTTCCTCTGAAGGCGAGTGGCTCCCAGTGCTGGGCTTCATTCTCCTGCGAGACCAATGCTTGGCTGGAAGCTTGGAGGATAACTGGACCCTGCATTTTCTCACTGGGCAGGTGAAGTCTCTGTGAGAGTAAGTCCTTTGGACTTCTGGTTTTAACTTTTCAAAGAGGAGAGCCAACTCTGGATTTCATGGATATACAGAAATACAGCCAGCTGCTGCTGGAGGCAGATATGTCTCAGTTTGATTGGATTGCACATCGGGAGGAAAAATGACTTTTTATATTGTTACCTGACCACATGCTCAGTGTGCCTGTGTCAGCCAGGCCAAGGAACTCTTCATCCTGAGGTAACCAAGGCACCTGGACTACCCCTCCATCTGACTTTCCATGCTGGTGGGGCTGTTGTTGGTCGTTTCAGCCTTGCATGTTGCCATGCTAAAAACACCCAAGGCTAAAAATGTGTCCTGGGTAAGTACAAAAGCATGAACAGAGTTTCTGTAAGTACGGATTTTTCAAGTATTCATATATGAATGTGCTTTTCTCTATATATGTGGAAGTATAAACTTAGACTGACATGTAAGGTAGATGAAAAGATTATAAGCCATTGAAGATCAGAATTATTTGAAATATTTCTAAGAATTAAGAAAAAGCATATTATTTTGAACACTGGTATTTTGGAAGAATACCAGTACCAGGAAATATAACAACGACAGACTTTGAACTTATTTGTTTATTATAATACTTTCCATCTATGCTAGTAAAGGGTTTGTGCTACGTACTTCTAAATCAATTGAAATTTTTTTGTGGCTTTCAGGATGCAGATTTAAGACTTAAAAAGTAAGGTTTTAAGATTTTGAGAAGATTAATGAATAACTGGAGTTTAATGTCTATGTTTTATATTTCAGTGGTTTGATACTGTAGGTGTTTTTCTATCTAGTATGATTCACATCTTTAAACACTATTTAAAAAGTCCCAGGAGTTGTTTCAGTACATTGTAATAAGTTATAATACACAGTGGGATGAGGGAGTCCACGTTCAATGTCTTTTCTGTTGACTTTCTTCTTTATTACTAAGAAAATGCATTGTTATTTTTTCTTTATCAATTATTTCTGTATCAGAAACTAGGATTCCTGTTGAGGAATAAAGGAAGCCATGAAATAAAATTCCTGAGTTAACAGTGCCCTTTGCTCACCCCCATCATGTATGATTATACAACACTAACAGTGCACAGCCTGCTCTACCGAATAAACACAATATCATCAAATCCCAGTTCCACACAGAGTCCTGGAAATGCTGGCAACTGCTCAGGAGATAGCTTTAGGGCTTCTTCAGTGACCTCACCAAGTCCCAAATATTGTCCAAGTGTTCCCCATAACTGCATTACCTTGTCTGCAGTGCTGGGGTTGTTCAGGAGTAAAGGATGTCACTGCCAGCTCTGAGGTTCTAATACCTTCCCTTCCCTGCTGTGAAAATGCATTAAGTTTCAGATTACTTAGAAAATTTAAGTGTGTCCATGAAGCAGGCTGTGGTTGTCTGTGAGCCTAGTTGAGAGATGTTTGTATCTCCCAATTTATGTACTGAGTGACAAACTGCCCACATACAGAGTGTCTCTTCTTGGAAGTAGAAATCTCATAAGTCTGCAGCTGTGATACAGCTGTGATGGGCTCCGGGTTTGGCTATTTAAATGTAAGGTATATTTAAGTATTCAAATACCTGTTTCTAGTGTTTATGTTGGAGAATGCTGAAATACTTACTCTTACCCCTAGTTTTGCACTGTCCAATAGTCACCAAGGATAAAATAAGTAAGTCCTTTATGCTCTCCATCCTTTCATTACCAATTTGCATTAAAAAAGGAAATAAATCTAAGTTGTCATGAAAATGGTAAATTTTGGTAGTCGTTTCAACTGGGTGATTGATACAGAGTTTATCTATCATAGCATAGCCCTGCATTGCAGACATTAATGACCTTTAATCATTTCACTAAACCCAGAATTGCACATGTGAAATGTATAAACTATAAACTGATTTGAAAATTCCAGTACAAAAATGACAAGTTACATGATTACAACTGTGTGCTATATAAAGAAATAGATGCAGCATCCAAACACTGCAGCATCTGGGATTACTTCTACTTCATGTTCCATTTCTTCCTTTAAATGAAAACCACAAATAAACCTGGAAAAATTATCTGTAAGGATTTCTGACTTAATTTTTAACTAAGCTTATTCTATTAGTAATTTATGATTGTAACTGGATAGCTGTTGGACCAAAACAAAGAAATTAGTAGTTATAAAAGGATGGAGATAGTTTTATCTAAGTCTTGCATTCATCTCTTTCCCTTTGGTTTTCTTGGGGGGGGGGTATGTGTTTAATCACTTCATCTGTCTTTTGCAGTATAATATGAAAGTTATTCACTACTAAGTGAAGGAAGGTGTCACTTCCTTAATAAGTATAATTTGTGACCAGTATTTAATTGAGAAAAAGAATACCTATTGCTCTGAGGATATTTAAAACAAGTAAAAAGAATAGTGGGGTTTTATTTTAATGCTTTAATATTTCGAAAATCTGACCTATCCTATAGTGAAGTACAAGGGCACCTTAGAGAATCAGATACCTGCTCACAGTATCACTTGGTTTAAATCCCAACAAGTGGAGATTAACTTCAACTCCTCGAAAATCTGGATTTTGACTCTGGAAGTTTTACTTGTCTGGGGATTTGATCTTGACCTTTGTGCATATGCAATGAAAATAAAATGGTCCCAGGATGAATCACAGAGATAAAGGTGCATGATAAATATTTTGGCTGTAATCTATCAAGATGCTTTGACATCTGCTGAAATTTCAGTTTAATTTTCACCTGCTTAAAACTTGAGATTTTGGCCACATGTTGGCAACTACTTTGCTGAATCAGTGTTTGCTAAGTCTTTGCTATTCTGTAATTGAAGTTGGCATTTGATCCTTGCATCTTTAGCATACAGTGATTTAAGGACAGAAACCATGTTCTGCTGGTGTATCTTTTTACAAAAAAGCTTGCTGCCTGCATAATTTATAGTTAGGCTTCAAGGTGCCTACCTGAGTGCCTTTCCCTGTGAAAAAGAAAGCCCAAACTTCCTACAGCCTTTAAAAACTAGGCAGCTTTTGCAACCTTTGCTAAAATTTTGCACCAGTGTGTTTGACAGTCCCTGACTGCTGCAAGCACCCTCACATCAGATATTGCAAGGCTTAGAAGTTCATATCTAATGTATTTTAAGAGTTGAGAAGTCATCAGCTTTTTAGTGGGTTGTTGTTTCTTTCCCAGAAGTGCTTCAGATACCATTTGATAGATCTCCATGTCTTTGATACAGGTTCTGTGAATATCAGCCTTGGTGTTGTGTTAAAACCAAGATATGTGTGGTCTGGCTTTTTAAAGGTACTAAATGGTCTTCTAGGAGCTGTGGAGACTTTAGTTTCAAATTATGTAGACAGTGTTTTCAGTTCTCTCTCTCTAATGGCTGTTGGTGCTGCCACATGTGAATATTTTTGAAAATTACTGGGAAGAACTGAGGCTGACCTAGACAAGATGACTGTAAAATCTGTTTATCATCTAGTGCCTTGGGGTTTTTTATATTTGATTTGCAAAATGAATTCATTTAATTATCACTAATGGAAAAATTTTGTTAAATTGACTCCTATTGACACAAATTTAATTTTCATTGTCTAATATAAGCAATTTGATTGTTTGTTACTTTATATAACAAAGCTACCGTGGAGCTCTGTGACAACTGTAGGTAGGACCTGTACCTGTGGAAAAGGCAGTAGGTTACAATAAATGCAGCTGTGGGGCATTTCTTTAAACTATGTTTTTTACCTAAGCAGCAGATGG
Organism: Leptocoma aspasia; assembly: GCA_013399835.1. NCBI lineage: Eukaryota > Metazoa > Chordata > Aves > Passeriformes > Nectariniidae > Leptocoma > Leptocoma aspasia. The sequence goes on along the minus strand of VXAX01004901.1, from coordinate 549,696 downwards.
TTGTGAGCATTGAAAAGAAAGGAACTTTGAAATTTGAAATATCATACCATCTTCAAAATATGGTTCTATGCATGTTAATGAAAGATGTCTCCCCTATGGTTTCTGTAAACTGTTTGGCTAGTCTGTTCTACCAGTGTATTAGAGGAGTAAACACCTTCCAGTATTCTGTAAAAGACATTTAATAGCGACCTGATGTAATTTTCAAAGGTAGCACCATTTTAGGGTTCTAACTACAGCCATTTTTACCTATCCAAACATCCTCTGGCCTTTGGAAGCGAACGAGCCCTGCTGGAGGGTGCAAACCTTGACTCTGTGCCAAGGCCACCTACTGAGCAGAAAGGTCATTGAGCCACAAATACCCAAAATAAATTCTAGCTCTTTAGCTGAAAGCTGTAGAGCTGCCTGCCATGCTCTGCTGTCAGTAGTTATAGATTGTGGTGCCCACTGCAAAAAAAGAGCAAAGTCTGTGTGGCTCTTTGGCAGAGTAGCTCTTCTTCCCTGAAACACAGGGTGGGGTGGGGTGGGTAGGAAATCTGCTGCATTGTTGTTACTGTAAGAAGGATGCTTGTGAGTGCACACATAGTATGTTTCAGTTTTTATTAGCATTTAAATTGAGTTGTCAGTGTTGGTATTAAAGAGATAAATCTTCTCGATTGCACAGTATCTTTTATCTCTGTCTTCTTACTTAATAATGTTCTGTTGCACACCTTGTATCACTCAGGTTTGAAGGAATGGAGTTTACAGAGGAAGAAGACTGACTTTTATGTAATTAATGAAATTATAATTCCTGGTGAATTCCCTCAGCTAATAAGAGGGATTGATATTTCTATCTCATGTTATTACTTAAAAAGTAACATGGTGATACATGCAGTGTTACAAAGGTATAGAAAGTGAATGAGAAAAGAAGAAAAATAGAATGTAAATAGTGAAACATGCTTGAAAAATCATGTTAAGTGAAAAAATGGAGTTTATGTAGTCAAATAAAAAGGCAGAGCAGGGGATAGAATTCTAAGGGAGAAAAAAGAAAAAAGGACATAGAAAAGAAAGTAGAGTTTTGAATCTTAAGATATGCAGTATTATTAGAAATGAAGGATTAAACAAATACAGAAACACAAAGAGGAGGATGTGGCTACATTAAGAGCTCTATTTTTGTATACTTGAGGTCAGCTTGAAAATAGGAAATTAAACAAGTAGTTCAAAGGAAAAGACACTGGAAAAAGTTTGGAAATAATAGGAAAGTTATCTGGGGATGATTTCATGTTTACCCTAAAACATGAAAGATAATGGTAATACAAATGAAATGTGATGTTCTTCTAACAGAGGACAAAAGGTTCCCTTGGATGAGTTCTCTTCAGTTGAGGTTATTGAGGCACATGGATGAGAGGAAAACTTGAACCTGCTATTCACAGGCATGCTACTGCTATTGCTCTGCTGTGGGTTAGTATTGGTCTTGTGAAGTGACTTCAAAAATGCATGAAGCCAGGAAATATTGAAGGTGCACACCTCACCTGTCTGTGAAACAGTAATAAAACTATTGCTTATTTCATAGCACTCTTTTAAAATGTTACTGAAGGAGGGTAAGCTAGGGTTTGATGGAAGGTCTATAGAGAGAGCTCCTGACTGCAACAGTATCTCTCTGGACTTAAAGGTGTATCCATGCACTAATTGCAGGAGCATGTGGCATAAAAGACAATTAATTGATTTCTCAACTTTGGCTTGCATGGAGAACTGTCATCCTTTGATAAATCATGGCTCTTGGCATTTTAAGATTGACACGGCTGAAACAGCTGTAGATATTTTTTATCTGAACTGCACCATTATTGGTGCAAAATAGAAAAAAATTCTTATGTGTTACATTGCTTATGAAGTTCTGTTTCTTTTCAGTAAATTGGTTGTTGCTGTTTTGGTTCTATCTTGTCCTGGTCTAGTGTGTTCTAATGTGATACAATACAAAGTTTGTCAAATAATCATTGACTGAAATGACATTGTAATTTGCTTTCTTTCTGGTTGTTTTCAAGTCCTTAGTTTCTAGTGGAGGCAGCTCTTAGTATTCCTGAATAATAGAGCAAGCTTTCCTCAGCAAACTTCTTATGACACGTTTGCCTGTCTCTGCTGGCAGCACAGGGTTTTTTTCTATTAATAGAGGCAGGTCTGGGTTGTCTCCATCCTTCAGAGGCAAGCCTTTTGTGAAAGCTCCTGTGGCTGCTGGATTGTCTTCCTTTGGTTGCACGGGGCTCTAGTGGTGTCCTGCAGAAAGTTCAGGGGATTCAAAGCACTAGGAAAGAAAAGCTTAGCTACATATTATCCCTTCCTCTGTTTTTTGTTGTACTTATTTATCAGTGTAATTCCCACTGATTTTGGTTGGAGCTACATTCATAATCTGATTAGCAGAAAGGTCATCGGGACATACAGAATTTTAAGCAGTCTGCTGTAAGCTAGAGGACTTGCTTCCCTTGACATTTCTGAAAGTTTTCCCTTGAGTCAGGGCAGCCAGGGTTCTGGCACATCCCGGGGCAGCCGGGCTGTGCCAGCGAGCGGAGCTGCACGGGTGCAGTTTGTGCGGGACGTGGCTGGGGCTGCTCAGTCTGCTGGCACTGCCAGTCTGGGCTGCAGCCCATCCGTGACACTGCTCCACTCGGCCTGCATCATCTCTGACATCAAGCAGTCGAGGCTGAAAAATAAATCAGTGGTGCATTCCAAACTGGTATCTGTCATTAATTTTAGCAGCTCTGTGCAGTGTGCTGAGGTCGTGACTACCAGGCAGCAATTTTGAAGAGTCTTGAGGGTGATTTTTAAAGGTAGAAAATTGTTGTTGACTGACTTCATACAGTAAGGAGAAGTTAACTTTCCCAGGGTACTTTTTTCTTAATATTGTGTAACAGCATGCGCAAGCATTTACCACAGATTTCTAATTGCTGCTTCTAATTTCTGTGGACTTTTGTAAACTCATAGATATAATGAGGAGGGCAAGAGGAATATGCTTTCCACTTTTTAAGATGTAAAAGTTAGGGTGGGGTTTTTCCCACTATCAAGAGTTAATAAAAAAGCAGAAGTTAACCATTGACCCAGTCACACGTGATTTCAGCTGCCTTGAAGTGTCTTGAAATTCTTAGAAACTTTCAGTTTTTCTGGGACAGAGGGTAGTGTTGGAAAAAAATACAAGTTTAAGTTGAAAGTAATGTTGTCTGAGATGAAAAAAAAGTGAAATTACAGATGCATCTGTGGACAAAAGGAAATTGTTCCTGTTTTTCTCAGCAGTACTTCTACTGGCCTTGGACATTAAAATCTGTATACAGGAATGCCAGCTGTATACTTCAGTGGTTTAGTTATTTCTATTGTAATTTCATTTTTAGTTTCCTAAGGTTTTTTCCCCGACTGAAATTGGACTTGCTTGCAATATAAATTCATAATGTAATTTTCCTATATTTGAATTGCAAAAATTAAAACTGACTGGGGTTGCAATTTATGCCAAATGCTCAGATATATCTCGCATTTCTAGGGGCATAAATGGGCCCAGAGTGAATAAGGTGTAAATGGTTTATTTTTCCACTGATGCATGACAAATTTAAACATGTAACTGCATAAGCATTTATGAATTCTTCACTCAAAACATTAGTGCATTAATGAAAAAAATATTCTTAAAATTATGGTAGCCAAGGGAAACAGAAAGGTAATCAAAAGAATGGATAGTGGACGTTTAGGACTGAGAACATACTCTGTAAAAACTGAGGAAGATGGAGAAGTTTTAATCTTTTGGACTTGCTTAATGTTACAGCTGATTTGGATTATTTATATATTTATTTATTTATTTTAGTGCTGTATATTAAGGCTGTATAATTTTCTGTTTGAATTCATCTTGGTCCCTTTCAAAAATACTTGTCCTCAGCACAGTTGCTGCATCTCAGCTGGGATTCTGCTTGTGTATAGATCTTGTAATGTCCTGTTGTTATTGTATCCCGTGTAGTTATACTGAACTTCAAGTAATGTGATGCTGAATGAGAATTATGCATACAATGAAAAAGGCTCATGAGAAATGTTCAAGAAATGTGCCCATATTTTAGTAATAAATTTATGGGTACAATTGATCAGAATTTAATGGAAATTTAGTCATTATATGCTAAAAGTATTCTGTATCTGTTTATTTCTTGCTATGTATACTCATTCATAGGAGAATATTTTTATCTAATCTTAAATTATTTTGTACTGAATTCTTAGGGACACGGATTACTTTGGAAGTCTTCTTAAGTTCTGTTTTTTACAAGGCACCTGTTCTTGAAGGAAACTATGACCAGGATTTCCCTCGTGGAAATTGTTTTTGAGAATTTAGAAGCAATTTGAATGTAACACTGCAGAAAACAAAACCAAATAAACCATGCATTTTTATTATTTATTATGGTAGAAAAAGCTGTGATAAAAATTACTACAATAAAAAAACCTAGCAGCACAGTTAACATAGTTTCTCTGGATGATCATCAACAGTCAGTAAGCTGTGTCAGTAAGGTGTCTTCTTTAGAATAAAAATAACATCAACACTTGTTAACACAAAATATGACATCTGATTACTAAACTAGATAAATCTGGACAAAGATATGCAAAGGTGTGTCACACTTGGGGGGAAAAAAAGTACAAATAAAAAGTTACTTATGTGGAAGTGTATGCTACAGTCTCAAGGTACACATTGGCAGTGAAAATCTCTCTTTTCTATTATATATGATTTATAAATGCTTTCAGTCACAAGTGGAACATTGCAGAAATGAGAGAAGAGATTCAAAGGACATTAAGGAGTGAAGATAATCTGGCCTGAAAAACAGGAAAGAAGTAAATAGAACTGTAAAAGCTCTAGAATTTAGGAATTCAAAAGTCTGGACCTGTACCTAGAGCTTGTCAGTGAGGCCTGCTCTGCAGAGGCTTAAGGGCTGGCCTTTATCTCTGACTTCCCACTCTGCTTCCTAATTTCTTTCAGTTTATGTTGCTTTTGGTAGATAAGTATTGGGCTACTATAATAGATACAGTATATTGAATTCTTGCCCTATTTCCAGGATGAATGCTGTTTCCTCATTTCAACATGTCTTTGGCTTTTCTTCCAGGAAAGTCCCACTCTGTGAGACTTCTCCCATGTTATATTCGAGAACCTGGTTCTCAAATGCACAATATATGTAGTCAATTTTTTAGGTAAATTAAATTTGATAAACTTCAACTGACATTGTGATATTTTCTGTAATAGACTCCGTTGAGTCTTCCAGTAATTTTGAGGTTTCATTGTCTGATTTCCCTCTATACCTACCCCATGCTGAATAAAGGGAGCTGGGCCTGTTCAGCCTCAAGAAGAGACAAGTGAGAGGAGACCTCATTTCTCTCGGTATCTGCAGGGAGGGGGTCCAGAGGATGGACCAGGCTCTTCTCGGGTGTGCCAAGCAGTAGGACAAGAGGCAATGTGCATAAACTGATGCACAGGAAGCTCTGCCTGAATATGAGGAAGAACTTGTTTACCATGAGGGTGACTGAGCATTGGAACAGGTTGCCCAGAGACAGAGTGGAGTCTCCCTCCCTGGAGACACTCAGGAACCATCTGGACACAATCCTGGGCCATGTGCTCTGGGATATGGCCTTCCTTGAGCAGGGAGGTTGGACCAGATGACCCACTGTGATCTCTTCCAACCTTAGCCATGTGCTTCTATGGAAGACATAAAGCACTGCCTAGTGTACGAGGTACTCCTACTGTGGATAATGTTTTTGTTAAGTAACAGTAAATGCCACTTCTTAAAAAAAGACTAGTAAACAATTTGAGATAGATACATTCAAAGAACATGATCTCCTTAAGGCTGAGAGGCAGCTCTCATAACCCAGATGAGGCATGTAACTGTGTTGAAAGGCATATAACTGTGTTGGGTCATTTGAGTGCACTAATATGCAAGATATTATTTTACGGATTTGTTCATAGCTGCACGTCTGAATGTGATTTCGTGTTGTTAAACTCCAAGTACCAAATGTTCTTACTCTTTCTTTGTCTGAAAAGGGCCATTCAGATGTCCTTGAAGTTCAAAGTTCCTCCCTGAAGATGTAAGAATGTCTAAAGGCATCAGAAAAAACAGAATGAAATCCCAAAAGCACAAAGGGAACAGGGAAAACAAAGTACTGCTATCCCAGCTGCTCATAGCTACTTCTTTATTTATTTCATATTGGAAGACAGGAATCAGATACAACATCTTCTGAGAAACTGTTTACTCTTTATAAACCATAGTCTCAATCTAGTCCTGGAGCTGTTCTTGCCTGTTAGTGAAATGGGATGTTGCTGGAATGCCTCAGCATAATTGTTGCCTTTATTAGTTGTCAGAAATTAGAACAACAGTTATTATGGTCTGCTGTGATTCCAACAGATGAATATGAAGCAGAAGCACCATTTTACAGCACTAAAATTCAAGAACTTCTTTTTTCTTCTCTTCACAAAAATCTTGATTTTCAGACTTTAAAGTTGCTCATATACTGTACCTTGTTTCTCACAGAGCACACAACTAATTTTTTGGTTCTGTTTCATTTATCACTTAGAAAAGGGTGCAGCACTTCCTTGTAATTTTTATCATAGTTTCTATTGTACAGAAATTGAGATTGTGTTCAATGTCTTGATCTCTTTCTAAACACTGACAAAACAGGAATTTGTAAGTACTTGGTGTGTATACGTGCATGGAATACTGTGCTTGGAAGACATTAATATGTTATGATATTCTTTTGAGTCATTAACAATTGATAGAGAATAAAGCTAATGAGGCAAAATATAGCTATAGAATAGATATTAATTTCCCCTTAACATATTTTTAGGAGAAGATTTTTTGTAGGAAGAAGAAACATCAACCATTGCCAGCTATAGCAGATTTTCAATTCAGCAACTGATAAATTGTATTCTTTCATGGAAAACAAACAAAATATCTATTTTGAACTGTTAAAACTTTAATGTAGTATTAATATATTATTAATGTAGTAATAGGGTCCGTAATACTTTCACTTAAGTAGCTTTAATTTGAAGAGTTTTGATAAATTTTTGTTGGTTTATTATAATTGTAAAATGCTTCTCAATATCACAAAAACTTGTGTTAGGAAATTTTTCCCATTGTAAACAGAAATTAAACAAGCTGTGTGCCAGCTATTTCAGCACTGACAATTGGGCCCTTGCAAGGTCACTTACAAAAGCTCATAAACTTAATTGAGTTCTCCTATGAGCTTCAAAATGAAGAGTAAGTAGAAAAGTGTTGGATTGCCAGGTATTTTGAAGTGTTCCCAGTGCTTTGGCCAACAAAGCAGCAGGAGAGAGGACAGGGCAGAACGGGGATGTGCTCTTCAGTTCCTGGCAGAATGACACAGTGGTAGAGCAAAATCTATTAAATGACTTTCCAACTTTGTTCTGAACAAACTGTACTCTCAGGTATCATCTGAAATGTTGTCAGCTCTGTCAAATGCTTAATATTGTCCTGTAAGGTTAAGTAATTATCTCTGAATGCTTTTTTGAAGTCAGTAAATCTGCTCTGATGTAACCTCTGTGTGTAACTGCAAGACAATGGGAGGTATGGTTATACTATATTTGTGATGAGTAAAATAGCATCAGTCACACAACATCTTTCTCCACTGTCACCAGATCAGACATTTCAGTCTTTTCACCTGCATTAGGGATGACAGGGAATGTGGGCTGCACGACAGGGTATGTGGGTTGCACTGTAATGCATATGTTATTGGCCTGTTCTCTATCAGAAAATCTCAAGTTATCAGTCAATCACCCCTGTACACTGTTGGATTGGAGATCTTTTAAATGAATAAAACTGTCTGACCTTTCCAGAGCAAGTGGGAAGTTTATTTTATATCAGCAAGTTTAATGACCAGCAGCAGCCCCAAGGCTGCAGTCCCTGGGCCTGCAGACTGGGTGGTGTGGCCAGGCACTGCTGCTCTGTGGGGTTTTGAAGGGATCTGTGAGGAGTGTTCAGCTGCTGTGCATGGCTGGAGTGGGGTGCCTGTGAGGAGGGAAATACTTCTCTGTCCAAAGCAAAGCCAGTCCCTGTTCATAGCCTAGCATGTGTTTAAACCAGCACCCTGATTTCTAAGCTGCTAGTGGAAGCATCCAGATTTGGGGTCACTTGATAAGTACCCCCAGGCACCATCAGTCACTGCATCAATCTGCCATTTCTTGTTATCCCTTCTTTACTCCTAAATTCTTCCCTTTTCCCACCCTAATTCTCATCCATAAAAACAGCTGTCCCCTAATCACCTTGTTTTCCAGTTTGTCCCAATTTTGGTATGTCTGACAGTGTTGCCCAGGTAATATGGCCTTATATCACCTTACTGATAGGGTTACCTGCACACTGTGTGCACACGTGGGAGAGGGAGGAAAAGGCTTCATGTGCTGATGGGTAAATGAGGCACGGGCACCTCTCTAAATCTGAACTACTGCTGGGACAACAGCATGCTAAGGGATCAGATCCCAGTGAGGACGCATGTTTTACTTTAAACTGTTTTTGTGGGTGATTTAAGCACCCATGAAGAAGTGGCTTTTGAATTGCAGCCTTTCCTGTATAATTCCCTTATCTTCTTGGAAATTGGAAAGAGATTATTTTAAGAAATGTTTTCTAAGTGACCTCTTCCAAGGGACAAAGTTTCTGGTTTATTTTTCAAAGTACCGCCTTTGAAATGTGTTTATAACTAAAATCTTAAAAATTTGCACATTACCTTCTTTAGAAAAAAAAATTTAAAAAATCACGTAAGTGGAAATCTAAACCCCAGTTGGCCTAAATCACTGGAGTAATATCTGCATATTTATGACTGGAAAGTCACTAGAACTAGCTCATGATTGTAAATTAAGGACTCCTTTACACTTACAGCCAATGCTTTTAACTACTCCCTTGTATCTTTTCTGTAAGTTTATTGTTGCTTGGGGAAATACTCTGAAGCCTCTGAGAAATGTGGCATGTTCCCACACTAATGGAAACTACTGTATTTTTGTACTATACAGTTTTCAAGGAAAAGGAATTCCTCATGCTCCTCATTCCTCATTACATTACAAGTAATGAACCCATTGGCTCTGGGAAATGATGTTCTCCTTGTGATGGTGTAAATTCTCTGTTGTAAATACAGCACTTTTAAGGAAAAGGAATGAAAAAGCTCTTTAGCAGTAACTCAGGCATTTCAGATTAGTTAATTATAATGTTGTGTGGTAGTCCTTGAATTTAAGTTTGGGGCATTCATGGTTTCTCTGGGAAACTTGTTCCAGTGCCTCATCAATTTCACAGTGAAGAATTTCTTCATCGTGTCTGATGTAAATCTCCCCTCCTTCAGTTTAAAACCATTCCGCTTGTCCTATCAGTGCATGTTGTTGTAGAAAATTACTCTCCAGCTTTCTTGTCAGGTCTCTTTAGATACTGGAAGGCTAACCTGAGGTTTCCTTGGAGCCTTCTCTTCTCCAGGCTGAACAGCCCCAACTCTCTTGGTTTGTCATGATAGGGTTGGTGCTCCAGCCCTCTGATCATCTTTGTGGCCTCCTCTGTGCTCAGTCGGACAGGTCCATGTCCTTGTGCTGGGCACCCCAAAGCTGGGTGCAGCACTCCAGGTGGGGTCTCACCAGAGCAGAGCAGAGGGGCAAATCCCTCCCTCACCCTGCTGGCCACCCTGCTGCTTTTCATGCAGCCCACAATTGGCTCTCTGTGCTCCAAGTACACTGTGTCAGCTCACCTTGAGCTTCTCATCCACAAACCCCAAGTCCTTCTCTTCAGGGCAGCTCTCAGTCCATTTTCTGCTCAGCCTGTACTTTGCTTGCAATTGCCTTGATCCAGGTGCATTTATCATTAATACAAAACTTAATGGAACTGTTAAAAATGTAGTTTAGGTTGAAATGTTCAAGACTTGCCAGACTGGAGTTTGTAAAAATATGTAGATAATTCCTCAAATCGATAATTAACTATTTAATGCATACATTCTGATAGGATTTTTCTTGTATGAGTGTGCCTCACTAAAAAGGAGGAGGTTGAAGAAAGCTATTCAAAACCATTGTGTTTCCAAAGTGAATGTCACCTGTTATTTCTGATATCAGCCATGGCTTGCATCAAGCTACACAAAAAGTAGCCTAGTTAGATGTCCACTTGTGTGGTTGTGATGTGCAAATCAACAGAGAATATAAAATCCAAAGAGAAGAAATTCCTCCCTAAAGATGCCAAGTAGTCAATGTGTTAAAGAATGAGAAGAGGTAGAGTTTTATACCTCACTGATGCAGAGGACTGTTTGCTGACTGATAAGTACAGGATTCCAAATCTAATGTTTATGAACATAGGAGGAACAATTACCTGCCTGTTGGATGGGGACAAACTAGGTTCTCAATTAAAAGCGTGGCCAGGCTATTCTCTACTTAAGACAGGAGAAAAGGATTTCAGCAAAAAAATAATAAATCTTTCAGAACTAGCTGTGAAAACCTATCATCCTTTCCATCAGAAAACTACCTAGAAAGCAGAAAGGATTGCAGGGTAAAACCATAAAAAATAAAATTGAATTTCAAAATAATTCAGCCATAACAGTAATTATTGACCAGAAATTTATCTGGTAATTCAAGAAAAACATTATGCATTATTTACTATTTATTTTAAAGCTATCATCAGTTTATACTTGCACACTCATTTTCAGAGACACTGTGAAGCTACTGAGAAACACAGGTTTGTGTCACATTTATTTAAAGAATGCATTCACTGAACGCTGTAGAATAGACAGACTAGAGTAATACTATGTGCTCAAAGTTTTAAATTGCTTACAGTAATTCATGATACCTTTGCAAGTCTGTGCTCAGGGTTATATATCTTATTCTTTTGTTAATATATTGTTTATCCTCTGAAGTGTGTCTGTCCATCTGTTACACAAAATGTAACAACTGTGGCTTCATCCAGACCCTCCTAAAAGGCCTGAGGTCACATTTTTGAAGTTATTTGTGGCACTTTCATCCCTTGCAAGTCATGTTTTGGGGCACTTTGTTTCTTAACAGTGCTGAACTTACTGGTCCAGTATTACTGGAGGACTGGTCAGTTCTCTGAGAGCTAAATGGGCGCAACTCCTCAGCGCTGCCAAATTCTGCTTTCTGTTTCTGAGGTTTTTCATTTTTAATTTGCATGTCTAGGGATTGCTTCACCTGTTTACAGCTGCAAGTTAGGACAGTTAAATGCTTTCATTTATGGGAATTTATCGTGGTATACAAGGAGGGGTTTGGGACCATTTACTGCATCCCTCAATTTCCTCCAGCGGATGTCCCCAGGCAGTCAGCCTTTTCCAGAGTTCTCAGGTTCTTGGGAGAAAATTCTTCCTTCATGATGGCAAATCTATGGTCAGACTGGGGGATCAGAACTTTAAATCTTATAATTTTAAAGAGTTTTTACTTATTGCAATGGGTTCCCTGATGTGGGCACTCTTGACGAAATGTTAGTAAAGATCATCCAGCTGTTGAGCTTGTCTTTTCCTTGGTCAAACATAACATCCAGGCTGAGGAGGACTTGAGGTTCATACATTTGTGAATGTGAATTGGGGACTCTATGGAATGAGAAGAGGGGTATGAGAAATACCTCACTGAGACCCGTTTCTGGTATGCTTCAGACATAAAGTCAGCATATTAAAAAGAGATGTATTTTTAGCCAGGATTGCTTCCTAGCAACAGACCATTTACTGTACTGTGGGCTTAAAAAGTATTAAATAATTTTAGCTTTTCTACTTTAACCTCGATGGATTACACTAATGCCTCTAGGCTCTTTTCCTGTGCTATGCTATCTGCCTTCCAGTACAGCAAACTACTGTCAGGGCCAGACTGCTCTTAACTCAGATGCTGTGAAACTTTTTTTAGCATAAAGATGGTAACATAATTTCTGCTACCTTCCTGCTAAGCAACTAAATAAGCAAATAATTAGCAGCAAGAGATTGCTATCCAAAAGCTGCCGTGATTTATATTTTCCCAAGTTAATAAAAAATATATTTTACTGATTATATTTCTGCTAAGATTATTATTTGAATTTTTTAAAATTAATATTAATTAATTTCTTTCTAGTTCTAAATATTTAAGACTTATTACCCAATGATTTTCACTGAATGGTTCAATTTTGACTTTTATATTCACATTACAGTATTGTTTTGTAGAACTGTAGAATGTGCATATCCTGCTGAAGGCAAATAATTAGCCTGTCTGCTTGATCAGCTTATTGTCTAAATAAAGCCTGTATTGTTTAAAGAGGATACTTTGACTAAAGTATTTAAATGGTCCAGACTTGAGAGTGCAAGAAGGCAAAGGTCATGCAAGTCATTTTCTTCCATATCCTCCCACCTTCTAAATGCTGGTTAAATCTAAAGAAAATCATCTACTCAGACAGCGAACCTTCCTATCCATTGGCACAGTGTAGTCACCTAGACTAAAGCCAAATTTACTTTTATGCACTTTTTAAATAGCTAGAAATTGTTATAGAAAGAAGTAAATAATAAACCTTCAGTAAATTCCAGCCAGTGACTACTCCTTGTAGCCTTCAAAAATATCTTAAATTTAACCATAGAATAGATTAGCCAAAGTAAGGTACTTCAAATTACTGTGAAATTTTAAACATATTTTGAAAATATTTAAATTTTATTTTAAAAATTTGAAATATTTGAATCTTCTCCAAGTATACAAATGGTGGATATTTGAAATACTGAGTTTTCAAAACGCTTAAAATATTTTTTACCATTTAAAAGAAATATCTATTGATTTATCCCTTGTGACTATATTTATGTCCCATTCAGCTCTGAGGTTAGTATTGAGTATATATCAGTAAATTGAGTATAAATCTCCTGTGATTTGGGAATTTTATATTCTTTTCTTAAAATTTTTTTGACATGTTTTCTTTTCTAGTGTGTACTTGCTAGGTCTAGGCTAAGTGGTTTTCCAGTGTTTCTGAAAGTGATAACCTTTCTCTTAGCCCTGTTAGGCTTCACATTTAAAATGTGAAGTAAAAGTCTTTGGGCCAATTTTGTTGTTATTTATGCATGGGGAAAGCAAATCACAGCTGTCTAGTTTTGTGCACGCCATGGAAGATTTTTATGCAAATCACTGAATAAGTCATTATACATGCTTAATGTAATTTTGCATATGATAAAAACCTTCCATTTGAAAAACAAAAATGCTGATGAAAAAATGATTATTCACTCTGGTTGGACAAGTCTTTTATTGTGTACAGGGTAAACATAAATGGTAAACACATTACCCTATTGCCATGTCTGAGTTCTTGACTGGTGGGAATAAAAAGGTTATTTCTGTCCTGTTTCTTTGCTTCAGGTGCTTTTCTGTTTATTACCAAATTAATATTAACTGTGATGAGTATGTAGTATGGAAGCTGGAACTGAAAACTCAGGAAATTGACAGATGTGAGATATGTTTAGCTGTTACTGAGATGCAAAGGGAAATCATTAATGAATTCATGGCAGTATTCATTACCCAGACCCTAAGATTTGTAAGGTTCTGAAGAGGGGATTGTACTTGTTCTACTAACATATACTCTGAATTTGGACGTTTCTAAAAATCAAGTCCTGAATCAGACATAAATTCTTAAAATATTGATTTTTTTAAATTCAAAATTATTCATTTTGTATTTGTATTTCAGCAAAAGTAAATGGAAGAGAAAAAAAAAAAAGGTGTATTCCTAGTGCTCTACAAGATATTACATAATGTTCCAGGACACTGATTTGGCCTCAGGTCCCAAAAAGGAATGATTCAAGAAGCTCTAACTAAAAATAATGGAACATGACCTTCAGCACTTCTTTCCTGCACAAGACAAGATGCTTGAAATTGGCTGTTTTTCCCTTCATATAGCAATTTCATTATTTTTTTTTTAATTTAATTTAGTCCCAGTATTTCCCATGTTTTGTTGCAGTAAGCTGCTCCTGTTTGTGCATTCTCCGAAGCTGCCAGGTGAAGTCTGGTAAGGGAAGAGTGCAGGGATACTCTGTGATCTCAGCAAGAGCTGAGCTCTTGTTTGTCTCAGGAGTAAATGCTGCTTTCCCAGGAGAAGTTTTGGAATGTAGCAGGAAGGAGCTTCCAGGGTTGAAATGCTAGGTTTGACCCTTGCCAGATCCTTTCCTGGATCTGGTGCTGATGTCTTGTGAAGGCTGACCTAGAACAGAGACTAGATGGAACTAAAGAATAAAGTAGGTATTTATTAGGAGGCCTCAATGGATCCACCTTGGGCAGCACAAGAGCCCAGCCAGGGCTGCACCCAAGATGAACCCAAAATGGTCACAAAATGGACAACCGGTCACAGGGTCTCACAGTTTTATAAGTTTTGGTCCATTTGCATATGAGAGTAAATTGTCCAATTACAGATTTAGGTTATGAAGTCCCATCCTTCTTGTTTTCTCTCTTCAGTCCACCATTGCTTATGCTCTTGGGCCTGAGATCTGGATCAGTTGTCCTTGGTCCCCAGCTAGAGAAGGAATTGTTTTGTCTGCCTACTCTGGGAAGAGAGCTTACCATCCCCTAACATGAAGCTCAGACCTACACACTAAAGCAGTACAGAATCTGAAAAATATAAAAGCTAAAAGCTGAGGCATCAGTGCTCCCATCCTTCATGAGCATCTGGTATTTTGGCATGGGCTGCCTTACCTGCGTGGCAGGCAGGACATGGGTCTGCTCAGAATGGCCTGAGGTGCCAGTGACTCCCCAGTGCAGCCGGGGGGGCTGGAAATGTGGCCAAGGGCAGTGCTGTGGTTCCCTTTCCATGCCCAGTGCTCATTACTCTGAGTGCCCAGCTCTGTGTAAGTGTGTCCAAATGCACTGCCTGTCTTGGTGGGAGGTTGTGCAGGTCTGTTCTCCAGCCTTAGCCATGAGTTATCCTTTCTTCAAGATTGGGATAATTCAATCTAAAAATGTTGTATAGTAAATACTAGGATTATGTTAACCTTAAAACATTCCACAGTGTCCTTTTGTATTGTGCCAGGAAGATTGCAGCCCTTTCAAAAACTATAATTTGGGATGCCATTTAATGCCTATTTTGTATTGAGCATCCTATTTTCTCTTTTACATATATTTTGACATGAGAAAAGATGAAATCACTGAATATATTTCAGAGCAAAAAGGCATGCTGAAATTGAGTGTCCATGTTGATATGGCAGTGGGCTGCAGGGCAGTGGGCTGCAGAGCACTGAGCTGAAAACTGTTTTGGAAAGTGTAAGGTTGTATTTTTCAGGCCCTGAATTTCCAGAGAGAGATGTTTCAATTGCATTTTAATATATGCTTGAAAAACCTAAGCAATGCTTCCTGCCTGGCATCGAGGCTGCCTGGGGGGCCTCTCAGTGGCCTGTGCTGGGAGGTGCAGAATCAGCTCCTTAAGCTGCTCTTCTCTTCTACCTTCTACAAAATCCTGCCATACAGTGAGTTTATCCTGCTGTCAGCACGTCATGTTTTATATCCTTTCAAGTTTTGTATTTTCCCAGTTTCAGGATGAATCTCAAGAGATTTTAGTAGACAATAAGTGAGAGAATAAGTCTTTTAAATTTTCCTTAGTACATCTGAATAGATTAGTCTGAATTGTACACACACAAAAAAAGATACTGAAGTAGTAGTATTAAAGGATGAAACATCATACTGGGTTCCTCTGAAAAGTAGCCTTGCCAGTGCCAGCAAAATGACCTTCTTGGAGCCCATTTCCTTCTCTGCTCTGAAGAATTTTTGTATTCTTTTGCAGAAAACTTTTGCCTACTAGTCCCCTTTCTAAGGATTTTGGTGAGCTTCAGAAATATTTATAGCTGGCTGCAGTGTTTTGTGGTGTAGCATTATCAGTTTCAAGTTGACAGTACAGGAAAAAAACCCAAATCCCCAAGTCTTTTACAGATAGGTGGTCTGATATATGATTGGTGAGGGGCATGCCGAAAGTCTTTTAATGTTTCCATGTTAGGTTTGAGATTTAGTGTTCTTTTGTGGTTCATGGTTTATAAAATTGTATTCTAGCAAAACTTAGAAGATTCTTTTGAATTTGCTATTGAATGCAATCTATTTACTGGGAAAACTTAAAAAAAATGGTGTATGCTTAATATGTAATCAAATAGCCATCAGAATCTATTTTGTTGCACATATGCCTAAGTATTTTTTCTAATATCTGTTAAGATAGCTGTCAGAATTGAAGAAAACCGCATATTTAAATATTTGGTTGACTTGATAGTCTTAGTTTTCTTACTAAAAATTGTCTTTAAGGAAGTGTAGTGGAGTATGGAGCGCTGGGGAGCAGATATGGATTTCTGTATTCTGCTACACTGTGGTTTTTTTTAATGTTTTTATGTTTCTGCTTTGCAAAGAAAAAAAAAGAGAAAGAGAAAAAGAAAGAAAAAGAAAAAAAACAGCAGTCTTATGACTGGCAGAGTTAAAAGTTAGTTTTACCAATATCATGGTTTAACCCCAGCCAGCAGTCAAGCCCCAATCACTCCCCCACTGGAGAGATTGGGGAAAGAATTGGAAGGGTAAAAATGTAGAGAACTCGTGTGTTGAGATAAAACTGGTTTAACAGGAAAAGGAAGAGCAAAAGCCACATACATAAGCAAATCAAACCAAGGAATTATTTCACTGCTTCCCATGGGCAGGCAGGTGTTCAGTCACCCCCAGGAAAGCACGGCTCCAGCACACATAATGGTGACTTGGGAAGACAAACATCATCACTCCAAACGTCCCCTGCTCCCTCCTTCTTCCTCAAACTTCATATCCTGAGCATTATGTCACATGGTCTGGAATACTCCTTTGGTCACTTTGGGTCACCTGTCCCAGCTGTGTCTCCTCCCAGCCTTCCATGCACTCCCAGCTCCATTGCCTTTGTGGCAGTAGGAGGAGCAGAAAAGGCCTTGGCTCAGTGTAAGCTCTGCAATAACAAAAACATCTCTGTATTATCAGCCTTGTGTTCAGCACAAATCCAAAACACAGCCCTATATTAGTCACTGTGGAGAAAATTAACTCTACCCCAGCTGAAACCAGCACAACCAATGATACTAAATTTGAGTGTTTTAAATAAGGCAGTGAAAAACAGGTGAAGAAATTGTATGAAATTTAAGCTGTAAGAAAAAGAAAATTTGTGGTCTTTAAGTGTTACCCTGGTGCTCTGAGGAGGGGCATCAGTGAAAATGAAAAGCTATGTTGTCCATCTACCTTATGTGATGAAGACATGAATAACCTGAAAAGTGTAGGTGTATTTATCTGCATAATAGGGAGTTCCTAGATTCAGCATCAGGCAAAGTAGTGTCTTCTCTCAGCCTTGCTGAGCTGCCCATTTTTCAGAGCTGTGCAGAAACAGCAAGTGCTGCTGGGTGAGCTCTTCCTCACCTGCGCAGGCAGCTGGACATGGAGCTGATAAAGCCAGGCTGCCAAAGAGCACAGAACCCTGGACTTGGTACAGAAGCTGGCCCTGCTTAATCCCTACATGGCATAAAGGGGAAAACAGAGCACTTCTCCCCAGAAACAGCACCAGTGCAGATTGCCCTTTATTCCACATAGATTATAGTGTCAGCACAGCAAGGACCTGAACCTGTAAATACTTAGAAAAATGGTTTGTCTTTAGTAGAGAAGACCAGTTTGTTTTCAGGATCTGGTTTTATTTACATCATAGTTTTCTGTGCTAAACCCTCACTCTAGGGTTATAGGTAGTGAGCTGTAAGTGCAGCTCAGACAAGGAAGTGCAAAATGGCCTCTGGAGCTGTTAGCCTTGGGTCAAATGTTGTAACCAAACTAAACTCTCCCCAGCTCTGCTCCAGCAGCCTCTGGGATAGTCAGCCCATCACTTCTCCCTACGTTCCCCTGTCCTCACAGGCCCTTTTTCTGAGAGCCAGGAGCTAAATATTGTAAAAACAGCTGCTCTGTTCTTGCTGCTCTGCTCTTGCTGTTCCAGTGTCTCATTTTAAAGGCAGTCCTAAGACATGAAGCAAACGGGTTTGTTATTTTTATCTTACTAGTTACGTGGTTCTTTGGCTCTGTTACTCTCTTTCTAACTGTTCTGCTTGTATTTTGTAATTTGTGGACCTTTTATACATACAGTAAATGAGGGGTGATGCTGCCCTTGCAAAGACTCAATAATTTCCAAATGAGTGTCCCAATCTACAGTCAAAAATAGTCGTAGTTGGTTCTGATTTCTTTCTAAAAAATATTTCATTGTCACCATTTCTGTGTTGTAATACAAGTACAGTCAAGTGGAAAAGGCTTAGAAATTAAATCGTAGCACTGGGCAAACTGATTCGGTGGCATTGAAATGTCATTTCTAGAATTATCCGGCTTACTGGGGAGTGTTTCAAGGAAAAACCTTCTGGCGTGGCAGACTACAGGGGAGGGATTAGAAGGGGTTTGTACAGCAGGCCAAATTCTGCCGGTGTTAATTAGGATTGAGTGAGCATAAGAGAGGACAAGGACTGTCCCAGTGATTGCCATTTTACTTTTTAAACTTCTGTGGCATATTTTTTTTCCATTTCCATGGCGTGTTATTTATATTCAGGTAGAAGCAAGCTCATACCCCTTTGACTTATAAAAGGAAAATAAAAGATAATCAGATAGTGCATTGACAAAATCATACTACAAAGTCCCAGAATTTGCTTTTTTTTTTTTGAAATTTAGGATATGTTTGGGACCCTGTTTTCAACAGAAATACATCTGATTTTGTCTAAGAAACTGGGCAATATTACCCCTTGAGCAGGACCTGGAGTTGTGAAGGTTTATAAAAATATCCTTAGAACATAATTGAATGCTGTTTACATGGGGTTTTCCAGAAAGGCAGGGAGGGTCCTAAGGAAGCCACAAAGTGAAGAGTAGGTGCTGAGACTGCGAGGCAGTTCTCTCAGTCCTAGAACCCTCCCTGCTTCTGTAGGGGCACAGAAAGAGAGAAAGAAGTTGAGGGTGTAGAGTTTTGGATTTGACTCCGAAAACGTGTCAGCAGAAGAACATGGGAAGTTGAGATGGACAAGCTTTACCTGAAAATCATAGCATGATGCTTTGCAGGCTTCCTGAATTGCTGTTTAACAGTGTCAGAAGGAAATTACTCAAAGGCACAGCTTTGAACTTCGAGTCAATCTGAGTGTAGAACAGAATGTGTAGCCCACTGTCTTCTGCTTCAAGAGAGTAGAAGAAAATAGAGCTGATTAAATAGCATTATTTATATAAATTATTATTAGTAATAATATATAATTAATATATAATAAATAAATTATATATACTTTAAAATTATTATAAATTATTATATAAATNACAGTAAATGAGGGGTGATGCTGCCCTTGCAAAGACTCAATAATTTCCAAATGAGTGTCCCAATCTACAGTCAAAAATAGTCGTAGTTGGTTCTGATTTCTTTCTAAAAAATATTTCATTGTCACCATTTCTGTGTTGTAATACAAGTACAGTCAAGTGGAAAAGGCTTAGAAATTAAATCGTAGCACTGGGCAAACTGATTCGGTGGCATTGAAATGTCATTTCTAGAATTATCCGGCTTACTGGGGAGTGTTTCAAGGAAAAACCTTCTGGCGTGGCAGACTACAGGGGAGGGATTAGAAGGGGTTTGTACAGCAGGCCAAATTCTGCCGGTGTTAATTAGGATTGAGTGAGCATAAGAGAGGACAAGGACTGTCCCAGTGATTGCCATTTTACTTTTTAAACTTCTGTGGCATATTTTTTTTCCATTTCCATGGCGTGTTATTTATATTCAGGTAGAAGCAAGCTCATACCCCTTTGACTTATAAAAGGAAAATAAAAGATAATCAGATAGTGCATTGACAAAATCATACTACAAAGTCCCAGAATTTGCTTTTTTTTTTTTGAAATTTAGGATATGTTTGGGACCCTGTTTTCAACAGAAATACATCTGATTTTGTCTAAGAAACTGGGCAATATTACCCCTTGAGCAGGACCTGGAGTTGTGAAGGTTTATAAAAATATCCTTAGAACATAATTGAATGCTGTTTACATGGGGTTTTCCAGAAAGGCAGGGAGGGTCCTAAGGAAGCCACAAAGTGAAGAGTAGGTGCTGAGACTGCGAGGCAGTTCTCTCAGTCCTAGAACCCTCCCTGCTTCTGTAGGGGCACAGAAAGAGAGAAAGAAGTTGAGGGTGTAGAGTTTTGGATTTGACTCCGAAAACGTGTCAGCAGAAGAACATGGGAAGTTGAGATGGACAAGCTTTACCTGAAAATCATAGCATGATGCTTTGCAGGCTTCCTGAATTGCTGTTTAACAGTGTCAGAAGGAAATTACTCAAAGGCACAGCTTTGAACTTCGAGTCAATCTGAGTGTAGAACAGAATGTGTAGCCCACTGTCTTCTGCTTCAAGAGAGTAGAAGAAAATAGAGCTGATTAAATAGCATTATTTATATAAATTATTATTAGTAATAATATATAATTAATATATAATAAATAAATTATATATACTTTAAAATTATTATAAATTATTATATAAATACTGTTATTTTCAATAATATTCTTTTAACTGAGACTCTTTGCTATTTTTAAGAAAACCAAATCAAAAGTTCAAGTGCTAGGAGATGATATAATTGTAATAAGCTTCTGACATGGTGAAGGGAACTTTTGGAACTTTGGCTACAAGGATGACTGTGACTGACTTAACGGTGTTCAGTGGGAGCTACCAAACAGCTTACTGAAAGGGCAAAGAAGAGGTACTTGTATTTAAATTATTTTATGAGGAAATAAAACAATATGTGAGCTGTATTTAGGCCCCTTCATTTTAACCTAGGAGAGAAAAACGCCGATGTGCTTGTGGTGAGGAGTGAGGAGGAAAAATGTACCTGGCTGCTGGATGACAGATCATTTAGGGAGAAGGGATGTTTCCTTGTCTGCCTTCTACTGGGCATCTGGCAAACTGCAAATTTCATGATAATTTCCTGAAGTTCATTGTGCAATGATTAAGTCAGTTTTTAAAGACTTCATAATTTCATTATACAATTGTTTGGTGTGCTAGTATGTGGTTGAACATGGCCAGGTTTAAAAAGCCAAAGCAATTACTTCTAAAATCAAGCAGGTTTTGTGTGGGTTTTGCAATTTAAAACAACGACATTCAAGATTTTTAATGAAATCTTTGATATATTTATTCTTAATGATATTTTTAGTAATTTTTACTAAATTACATTTAGTAATGTAATTTTTAGTAATTTAGTAATTAATGCTATTTTTAGCAATTTAGTCATTTTTAGTAATATATAGAAAGCAAGAATATTAATTGAATACTAATTGAATACTAATTGAATAATATTTAATATTGTTCAATCTACTGGAAAAAAATCTGACAAGGCTTGAAGCCCTGTAATTTGTGAATGCTAATTTTTTTCTGCTGTTTTGATATAGATATACTCTACTTCATGGACCAAGGCTTAGGCCTTATACAGTAACTTATCATTTGAAGTTCTGTCTGTTTCCTTATTTAGACAATTGGCACTGGAAAAATGTTTAATGGCTATGATTACCCTGTTAATGGTTTTCATACTCTGTAAGTAATTCAGGGATTTTAATATTGTTTTTCATAAGGATTCCCCTTGTATTTATACCTGCCTTCATCATTTTTAAGTACTTCTTTTTGCTACTGTAGAGAAATGATAACCTTGAAAATCAGTCCTGTGATTAACTGATAAGATTAGATAGTAAAAGAGGAGAATTCACTAGAAATCACTAACTTTTTGCCAGCCGCCCATGCACCCTTGGCTCATCAAGAAAGGTGCTGGCAGCTGTTTGTTTGTGTTAAGAGGGGATGGCATTTATGTCTTGTGTTAAATCCTTGATTGACGCAAGCTGCCTAAATCTCCTTAGGAAGAAGCAATCAGAGAGAGGCAGGCTGGGCTGCTGCTCCCGTGGGCACAGTGGTGGCAGGACAAACGCCTGCCTGCTGTCTGCTCTGCCCAGGGCAGCTGCAGCCAGACCCTCCCTCCCTCCCTTTGTGCCCCCTGAGCCTGGCCCTGGCCGCAGGGCTGCATGGGGTGGCCAAGGGACTGAGCTCTGGGTCACAATGATTGCTTGAAGTGTGACTGCGCTTGAATTTCATCTCACAGCAAGATAAGGAGTAAATTCTAAAGATGACAAATGTAAGGGAAAGTTGAGTTTTCTGCTCTGTATGGGAATTTCCCCTCAATGGCCCACGCTGCTGATTTTTGATGAACAGAGTCACAGCATTCTGCTTCCTTTGAGTACAAAGAAGGGGAGAAATTGAAGTGATTCTGCTTAGTAGGAAGAATACCTTTCCATCTCAGTTTAAACCAAAATAAAACCAGTAGTTTTGCAGCCTTTTACATTACCTGTTTCGTGACCCTACTGGGCTCAGTGGTGAAAAACTGATAGCAGAGTCTTTCCTTTCTGTCATGC
Organism: Leptocoma aspasia; assembly: GCA_013399835.1. Lineage (NCBI taxonomy): Eukaryota > Metazoa > Chordata > Aves > Passeriformes > Nectariniidae > Leptocoma > Leptocoma aspasia. The sequence goes on along the minus strand of VXAX01004901.1, from coordinate 527,357 downwards.
ACTGTTTCTCACACAGACTGATGAGGAAGCATATCAGGAGATGAGAAATACATGACAAAGGAGAGAGGGGCCTCTGAACTCCATCTCCATCAAAAGATATGTGTCACAAAATGTCCTGTAAAGCAGCTTTAAACCAAAAATACTAGAGATGTAGCACCTTCCAAATGACCTGAATTTTCCATGTGTCTGAATTTTTTATATTCTTCATTACGAATTCATTTTTGTCTGGGCTGAGCTAATAGATTTACAACAGAAATAATTTAGCAAGTAATGGATCTTTATTTAGCTCTACTGGATTTCATAAGGAAAAAAGAATTAAGACTTTTTTTTTTTTTTAGAAAACCGTATTTCTTGACAGTTCTCAGGTAAGGTTCAGGTCTTTAAAACAAAAGCTATGCTGCTGTTTGATTAAATTATTATTTTTGGGGAAATAGAATTTAGAGCAGGGCTTTTCTCATTGGTTTTTTGCTTTTTCTAGGAGCACAAATATATGACATCAATAGAATAAGTTGAGATAGAATGGCTTAAAAGAAGGAAGGAAAATCATACTGGTTAGAAAAAAAGTCAAAATATGGTGACAGCAACAAACAACATAGAGGTAGAAGGGAATGATAATACAGAAAAAATTAATCCAGAATTGAAGGTGAGCTTTTAAGTCAGCTTCAGTAACAGCTGGCTGAATAAAAAGGTGGATGAAAAAAGACTGATGCAGAAGTCATTGTTTGAAACAGAAGTAATCAGAACAATTCTTAAAAATTTGTTTGATTTATAGATACTCCATTAGGAGGCTACAGTTGGCCTTTTATATACTTTGAGATGTACTGAAATGGTAATTGAAAATAGTGGTTTAATATCTTTAACTCAGGATTCATTGTTGTCAGATGTCACAAAACTCTTCTGTTTTTCTGTGTTGCCAACAACATTTGCACAGAACATGGAAGACAACACAGTCCCATAAAGAGTGCTTCATCACTGACTTCTGTGCTGTTAATGAAATAAATATGTAACAATGAGGAATTCAGTCTACAAATGTATTTTAGTTTCTCATATTTTAAGGAAGAGGTGCAAAAGATTAATTCCACATTTCTTCTTTAATGGTAGGGAAAATGGGTGTCCCTCCTCCCTCTCAGTGTCTCAGCGAGGTGGGCAGAGGGTGTTGGGTGGGCAGAGCAGGACTGAGCAAGCTGCAGCCATGCATCAGATTCAAAATCACTCCTGTAGTAAAATATGCTCTTTTAGAAAATACTTGAATTTGATTCATTCTCTTTACTTCCTTAATCCCCTTCCCTTCTTTTATTTATGTTACATAAGAAGCCTAATTGTTTTTATAATTCACGTTATTTCTTTTCTACAGCGTATTCACCTCTCTGCATCATGAGCTAACCCAAAATATCTGTTATGTACCAGAAATAGTAAATGGCAGTTTTGTGTTCTGTTCTAGTGTGGTGTTATGGTTTTTTATTCTCTTTTCTAGAAGCTTCTTTCTGCAGTGTCTTGTCTAAATGCTGCCCAGCAATCCTGTGTATTCCCTGGATCTGGGACACAAAATCATTCCCTTAATTCCTGTCTCTGATTACTTTCTGATTCTGACCAGTATCTGGAGCTGAAGCACACAGACTTTATATGTTTGATTTGCTGTGCAACTGAAGTCTTTTATTGACCAAGAATTAAAAACAAAACAAAAAAAAACCCACACCCAAACCTCTTCTCTGCAGCTGTACAGGAGAGGGCATAATCTTGGGGAGCCATAAAGTTTTAAATTCTCTGCAGATGCTCCAAAGTGAACATGTGCTTTAATCTGTATTATGTTATACTTATCTGAATATTCCTGTGTCTAAAAGTTAGTCAAATTTTGTGTGGAAAGGCAATAAGAAGGGAAGTGGTGGTAGGGGCAGGTCTGTATCAGGGAAAATTTGCCTTAAAGAGGTTTATAGAAATAAACCCAGCTGCAGAAAGATAAATATATATTTTTCTTAATGAATGTTATGAGCAAACCTAAACCTGTGTGTAAAACACATGGAAATGTGGTAAAATCTGTGCATAAAATGCCAAGGTGTGTCTATAACTCAGATCTTAAACAAACATCAACTGCATTAAACTAACCAAGCATTTAAATGACAGTGCTGCATCCAATACAATTGGTTTGGTTTTATAATTTCCTTTCACATACTTTACCTGATCTTTATGGCAATAATTAACTGATATTTGCTGTGCTCAAATTTGACAAAAAATTCTCAAAGCCTTTAAGAGATGTGAGCTGCTCTGTGGGAAGCTGATGACCTGGCCCTGCCTGCTGGGGGAATGAGAGTCTTATCTTTTAAAAGAAAACTCTGGATGAGCAGGTGAGGATATAAAATAGAAATAATTGATTTGGCTTAGAAACTATGGTGAAACAATCACCTGAAGGCATTTTAAAATACATTTGTGACCATAAATGCAGTGTGGCTTTGCCTAAAGGAGTTACTGAAGCTGTCTAGTACTAAGGCTGTTTCTCTTAAGTCCGAGCTGAGGAGCACCAGAGGTTTCCTGGCAAAGGAGCACAACTCTGGAGCTGTCAGAACAGTCCCTGGTGTGCATTTGGCCAGGATAACTCACAGACTTACAGGCAGCTCTTTGGTGTCGCCTGGGAGACAGCACAGACCAGGTAATTCTGTGGGACTGTTTGGATTCAACCATCCTCTTCCCAAGGGGAGGAGATTTAGTTTAATACTATGGGCTTGGCAACTCCAAGGCAGTTGGCTTTGGTTCAGGGGAGTTGCCCAGGCATGTCAATGCATTAGACTCCACTGAGAGGAGCCAGGAGTACTGTCCCATGAGAGTAGCCACCAATTTATCTCCTGGGGCCCTGCAGTGGTTGCCCTGCTAACTGCGAGGAGCAGACCAGTGAGCCAGGAGGAAAAGTTGTGTTCTCTCTCCAGCCCTTCAAGGTACCTCTGTGTTTATTAAGAACCATTTCCATTTCTGCCTATTTATCAAAGATGGTATTGCATTGCCAAGACTACATTTTAGCAATAATTTGTAAGTCATTTTGTGATAACTCACATAGCGGTAGAGGCTTTGAAAAATAATTTTCTTTTTTAGCTGAGCAGCTGATCTGAAATGCAGTCAGTGGTATTGCACTGTCAAAAATATTAAGATTCTTTGGTCTCCATATTCTTCTTTCGAAAACAGTACTTTCAAAAGTTCTGTGTTGAAAATGAAGCTTTAAAAACAGAATACTGGCACTAGCTATACAGCAAATTGAAGTGCAGTGTCTGCTGCAGCTTCCTGTTATGGGCAAAATGAGGTTTAAATGCAGAGTATATAATGTCCTTGAATTAATGGAGAATATTAAGGAAATACTAATGGGGAAAATGGACTGAATTATATTAGGAAAATAAAATAACACTATCAGCTGAAGTCTCTATTTGCAGAGACAATTTAACTTCCTGGGCAGTTCCTGCTGTCTTAGGCTGTCCCTCAGCTGCCTAGTTTATGGTAAAAAGCACTGTTTAATGGTAGGGAAAACTCCTCCCCATAACCCAGTACTTGACAGTGCAAATGTCTGTACTGGCCTATGTAGTTTAGTGAAATTGCACAGCAGCTGCTTGTGCATTTTTTTCTCCTGTGTACAGTAATATAAAGGGACTGGTTGCACTCAGTACCCCCCATTTGGGTTTGATGTTTCTGGGAAATTTGTGCTCTAACACAACAAGAGTTAGTGTTTTATTTTACCAGAGGGAAAGCTAAGTCTGTGATCACAAGAACAGAACCAAAGTTAAAAGAGAAAAAACATAAAAGGAACAAAAACTTTAAGTATGTTTAACACCGACCTCCTTCCCTGGAAGATTTTGCAGAGGTATCTCTAAGCCCTGAAGTGGGCTTATGGGCGGCTTAGCACCATGATGCTTCCTGGGAGTTATGTTTTATATCAGCCTTTAAGCTAACTTTGAAAGTTGAAGAACTTGGTGTGTATCTCCTTTTCTTCTCTTTCTTCCCCTCATCTATTAATTTAGCGCTTGACATAAAATATGCTGCACCAAATTAGATCAAAGATTTATTTAGCTGTTTGCAATATTAGCCAGTAGCAGAAATAGAGAGAAATATAAGCACGAAGCAAGTGTGCAGTGATATCCTTCCACATATTGTCCATGAACACTGGCACAAAAACTGCATCTGTGGTACTATTCCTAAGCTTTATTTAATGTGTGTTTACTGGCTCTCAATGGATTTGTATTCCAAGAATGTGTTGTGTCCACTCTCTTTTTGGGTCCATTTGCTGTGTATGTTACTTACTCGACAGCAATATGGTTTCTGAATTTACACGGCAGATGGCTGTGATGGCTTAAGTTTTTTCTTGACAACTGATCTTTAGATCAAAATGCAAGAGGAGGGAATGCTCCTGCCTTAAGGGGTTTGCCTGCATTTAAATTCTGTTCTACCCATTAATTAGCACTTTTCTTCTACTTTAAAAAAGCTTTCTGCCTTTTTATTGTCATGTGAGTGAATGACAAGTTTTCTTCATGCCTTCCTGAGATTCCTTTCAAGAGTTTCTCTTCTTGTGAGCTGCTTGGAGGTGAGACACTGGTACTGGGAGCAGGAGGCTTTCTCTTACACATCAACCTTTGGTGCTACAGGCAACAAGAAGATTGCATTCTCCAATTTCAAATACTGAGGGGTTTAATGTCCCCTTTTGCCTGTATTCTGCCTGCTTAAAGTCTTATCTGAAAAGTGGGAAAAAGGTTCACTTCTTATTGTGAAGATAAATTTTTGAAGCTATAGGTAATGCTTATGATGAGCTTCTCATAAAATAAAAAAAACCTCCAAGTTAATAACATGGGTTTCAGAACAGTATGGGAGGCCTGGGGCCCAAATACTCAGGGGAACAAAGAGAAGAAAAAATATATGTAACATAGTAGATCAGTAAACATTCGTGTGTCTGAGTGCTGAAAAATGTAGGAGCTCCCTGGAAATGAGAATATGATTATGTAGGTGAGGAGAAGGGAATTCAATTAACGTTGACTAAATGCTTAATTGCTTTATTTTGCAGTCTAGTCTGTCAAAGTAGGTCATGTGTGTAATATATCGTAGTTTAAGCTTGGTGTGACTGTGGTTTCTATCATTCTTTCCCCACTTAAAACAAAAAAAATCCAAAGTACAGTGTTTGTTATTATTAAAAAGAGTAAGTTAGCATTCTTTTTTGCTTGTTACATTGTTTTCTTGAGCCTATTTACGTGTCTTAATTGGCAATTAATTGCTATCCTAATCCAGATAAGTAGTGGTGAACTGTGAATTGCAAATCCTAGTGCCTTTTAGATTCACGAGTGGAGACTGCTGTTTGCAAAGGATCACTGAAAATTATCAGCCTAATAAACTACGATTTCTATTGATACAGATAGATAATCTCAGATATTTGTAGACTGTAGTATTCTGTGATAAATGGTTCTCCAGTGGAGAGCATGAAATAAATAGAGAGTGTGAATAATCCACTCCTATTGCATTGATAGGAGTTGGGAAAATAATTTTCAAATTGCGTATTTTTAGTCCTTATAAAGAACTGTTGTACTGACCTATTTTTGATGTAATCTTAGAGGCTGTAATCTGAAGATGGTTCTCTGATTCCCTGTAAATCAGTGCAATTTACTCTGATAGTAGTTCTGACTTATCCATTTATTTCAGCAAGGCTTTTTTCTATAGTAATAAAAATGAATTCTTTGCAAGGATTTAGTGATAATCCTGTTAACATTTTATTGTTTGTGCATTTGCGAGGATGGATATAGATGTCCTTGTGTGATGTTTTTTATTGTCAGTAGAAAAAAAGTGACTTAACAGGAATTTTTAATTGTTCTTAACTGGAGGAAAATTATGCTTCAGAAGAAAGTAGGTTATAACAGTTCATTATTCTTCTGCATTACCTATAGCTTAATGGGCTGTTGTGGGGGGAGGTTTTGCTATTTCATAGCTATCCTTTCCAAACTTCACTGAGGAGTTGCCCATAGACAAAAATGCATTCACTCACATATTAACAATTGCTTCGTGTAGGCTCTGCAACGGTGCAGTGTGTCTTTTGTGCTTTATTAGATTGTTTTCCTGGCTCCTTAGTAAGATCACAGATCAATCTGGAATTTACACAGTATATGTAATACTTTTATACTTTGCATAAAAATAATGTAGGAGAAGAGTACTGACCCTGGGTCTTCTACCTTCCGGTAGTTTCAGCTGTGGCAATACTGGCCTGCTGTGCTTTTTATCCCCTGTGCAGATATGGATATTAATTTCCAAAGCAACGATGTTAAAAAAAAACCACCACACCAGAATACATTGGAGGTGTATGTCATACAAAATTGCAGTATTTATTTCATTATTTTCTTGGAGAATATGTATTAGGTGTTCCAAATTACAGGTGTCTGTTAAACAAAAACTAATTTATACTCACAGAAATTGTGTCTGCCGGAATTTGCATAGTTGAAATGGGGCCCAGATGTTGCAGTTATGTAAGGGCCTAATCTAAAGGCAACCAAAGAGAGCCTTGTGGGCTTCAGATCACGCCAATAAGAATATTTTCAGAAGAATTAACACTGAGGGAGATTGCAGTAAGCTAACGTTGTCTGTAGCTATTATAAGTCTAAAATCAAAATATATGAATGGAGGGGTCTGCCTTATTCACAGTGGATGGAGTTAAATTTCTAGTTTAGTGGGGGAAAATGTGACATGAATTATCTGTAACAAAAAAAACCTCTTTCATTTAAATGTTAAGCCCAACTTTATGTATCTTAAAATCATTTTTTCTGTTTGCTTAAGTATTTGTGTGGGAGTGGTTAATTATTAAGATTTTTAACGTGAGGTGTTTTTCAAGTAGATCTCTTTTCTGCTTTAAAACTGATGCAGCTTTACATTGCATAGCTATTGCCATGCATTGCAAAATAGAAATTAAACTCACAAAGGGATTTACATCCTTGGTGGGTTATTTTGTAAGGCTTTGCAGTGATGGAATTGCCCCACCACTACCAGCATCCTTTCCCCCACTTTTTTTTTTTTCCCTTTATCCATTTTGTCTTAATGACCGCAAAAAGCCTCCACAGAACAAACAAGTAGTTTCTGACTAAGCCTGGTTTTGTCCTCCTGGAAGAGTCTGACAAGTGCTGGGATGATGCAGGGGAAGGAAGCTCCTGCTGAGGGTACCAGGGATGGGGGCAGGAGAGGAGCAAGAGCTCTGCTGGTAGCAGTAGTGTGAATTTATCTAAACCTTTAGTTTAGCTGTTTTATGTGATGTTTGTGTTTTATGTGCTCCACTCAGATTCCTGTAAATTTCCTAACACATCTCTCGGTGCCGTCTTAAAATTTCATCTAGTGCTGAAGCTCCTTTTCTTCAGAAACTAAAATCAAACTGTAGATACTCAGTGAATTCTGCTTGCCTAACCAACACTTAACTGTGAAGTGCTGTTGTGCACTGATCATACTTGGTGAATCTTGCAGTAAGTGTCATGGAAAAACAGGAGTGTATTTAGACTTCTTGAATCCCTCATTTTGCATTCCATTTCCAATTTATTTCTGCAAAGCAGTGTGTACTTGAACTCAGGAAACAGCCACGAAGAGGCAATAATCTGCTCTCAGCTGTAGCTGATGGTCTCTGGAGCAACAGTTTGCAAGAGAGTTTCTTCAAGTTAGCTGGTCAAAAGTGGGGAAAATCAAGGTAGTTCTTTGTGAGCCAGGCACTCTGGTTGTGATTTTCAGCTGTAAAATACAGCTGTGAACTTTTTTGTTCCAGTAGACATCTAACCGAGTCAGATTACCCTTATTAAAAAACACTCGTCAAACTCTTCCCTGTCTGTTATAATCAGTAACTCTGCTGGCTTGTGTACTCACCCATTTCAAACCTTAAAACCTGTTTTATAATATTTAGGGGTAACAGAATTTTCTTCTTTATTATGTGCCCAATTTTTTCTTCTGCAGCCCTCTCCCACTTATAGAAAATAGTCTACTTTTCATTGGTCACAGAAAGAAAAACAAGAGATTGACTTTAAATCCAGTACTGAACAAACTTTTCCTTAGAGGCAGGAGACCCTGTTTGTGTCCTTTGCTCAAACTGAGCAGAGTGTACTGGGAAAGTGATCAGCGAGTAATCCTCAAGCTCAGCCCCCACAGTGCTGGGTGTTTTCTGTCTTTGACTAGAACTGTCACCCAGCTGCTGTCCCGGCATTTCACCTGGGACCTGCTGTGTCAGCCAGTGTGCACATCAGTGAGCAGACTGCCCTTTGGTACAGGTCTGAGAGGGAAAGGAAAAACCTGAGAAACCTTCATGAACTTTGACATGTGCTGGGGAGCTGAATGCTCTCCTGCTGAAAGGGCTTGGGTAGGTTTGCATGTTTTCCTGTGGACAAGCTGTTGGAACAATTTAAAAGTATGAGTCTGGTCTGTTTGCTTATGAATTATTGTCTCTGTGTGAGCTTTGACTAAGTTTTAATCTCCCTTCTCAACAAAAATTTTTAGATGTCAAAATTCATCTATATCAACTTCGTGTAGACATACACAGTGTTCTTCTGTCTTGTGATAAATGACCGATTTTAATACCTTGATACCTTTTAGAAAGACTTTGGATCTTCTAAAAGGGGAAAGAAAACTCTTCTAAAGCTGACTCATGCCAGATGAGAAGAGCTGATAACATGTGTCACTTACAGGAATGGCAAAGGGATAAATTCACCTTCACACAGGAAAAGGGAACAGCTTGGGTTGTAGTTAACTCAACCCGAGCTCTTTGTATGGGGTGCCTGAATACCTAAAGGGCCAACTGAGGCAGCTCAGAAACATGAAGTTATATTTTGAGAGCTCATGTAAGACTGATGAGATGCTTTATGACTGAATAAAAGCCAATGTGATATCTGAAGTAACTGAAGAAAAACAAATGCATTATCTGCCTTTAAAATGGGAAGAAAAAGCAAAACTGAAAAATTTTCCAGTATATATATGTATTAGACTTAGATATTCAGATTTATGAGTTGCCATGTTCATGCATATACTCATCAGCAAATGTCACATAACATAATCCATAATGAGGCAGAATTACAATAAATTGCCTCAATTTGTTTGCCATATGCTAAGCATGCCCACATGTCCACATATGGATCAGCTGATGCACAATAACTTGGTGATGAGAAAAATTACTCATACTTGCTTAAGGTTTTACCAATTCTGAGTTACCGACTGTGTGATCTCTTAACAACTCATTTTTGATCTGGTTTATCAACAAGAACTTTTATAGACTGACATCCATCTTGCTTTGTTACACAAAAAGACAAAACCAAAGCAGCTTAAACATTTACAACCAAGCTCAGTAACATTAGTATGTTACAGAGTATTTAGTTAATCAGTACTTCGGTTTTCTTACGTGCTTAATGACATTTATAGTCCAAGCGTAGTAAAATTTTATAAAGTTGTGTTTAAAATTAATTGAAACTTCTGATAAAATCAGAATATGTGTAAATATAGATTATTAAGATTTAAAGTTAAGGTTACTTCTCCATTAGAACTATTTGGGATTAAAGAATGAATTTGAATAGTAATCTCTGAATTAATTGTGTGCCTGTTCTCTTAGTAAAGATGTGTTTTTCTGTAAGGGTTTGAAGGTCTTTGTTCTCAGGCACCTAATTTGTCAGGTTACATAGCAGATACTTTTTAACAAATCTGGCACTTTTTAGGTAATGATTCACACTCTTGGGAAAAAAAAGGTGGAAGTCATCTTGCACTTACTGCATATTGCTTCCCTGCCGTTTGCTGCTCAGAAGTT
>VXAX01004901.1:501885-517550 GCA_013399835.1 Leptocoma aspasia | reverse complement strand
AAAAAAAAAGGCAAAAAATAGAAATAAAAAGAGACGTTTCTATTCTATGACTGAAAGATTTAGGGAGCTTTAGAAACTGATTGGTACAGGCAAAATTTTCTATTGCTGTTTCTACATTTTAAATGATCTCATTACTGTGTTTTTACTATGAAGTTCTTTTGTTTCAATATTATGATACCAAAATTTGCCATGATGACAGTGTGGTCTTGCAAGCTTAGTTTCAGTATTCTGTAAAATCTGCTGAAGGGCAGAAAATAAGCGTCTGGAATGAGAGCTGCTCTGTCCTAATTGCAATATTCCAGCTGGGACTATGATTGTGTATTCTTTAGAGTAGTTCTGATTTGCTCCAAGGTATTTGTGTCCCACAGCATGTACTAAACTTTTTAAGGATAATAACTTTGCTAAAAAGCTTTCTCAGTAATTTTACTGTTAACCTCCCAACATTATTAATACAGTATTGCATCAGAAATTGTTATACTTCTCACAGCCTTCTAAAATTGTATTTTCTGAAGTTTACTGTTTGCTTCCTTGGAAACCAGTAGTTGTTTCAATGTTTTGAGTTTAATACCCATCCTAGAAGCGCCTTATGGAAGTCAAAATAAATTGTGCAAGAGGTTGTCAATGTTCTGTGTATTTTTCTTTGCTCAGTCTATTTCAGGTAAATAGAAATGTCTATTTCATGAGAAATAAGGGCTAAGTTTCTACTTATTTAATTCTCTTTTGACATCCAAAATGGACCTAAGGTGAATACTGAATTCTGAGACAGTGGTAAAATGTTAAGAATCCTGCATTCATATAGTCCCCTTAAAAAAAAAAAAAATAATAGAAACCCCTGCAAACAAACAACCACCTGATCAGATATTAACCAAAAGTTACTTCTTCTTTCAGTGAGACAGAATTTTTTAACAATATGGTATGCAGATGGTATAAATAAGAAGTTATGGTTTAAGAGCATAACTTTATATTGATCAATCTTGGTACACCTTAAAAGTGTGAAAAAATGTGTAGGAACCAGTTAATAAAAATGGAAGCCAGTCCTCAGACTAGTCTTTGCTTAAAAGGAAAAAAAAATATATGCTTTAGTACTTATTGTGAGACATGTAGGTAGGGTCTGTCCTTCCCTCTCCAAGTATTTCAACTTTACAGAGTCTACACACAAAGTCAGTATTAAGAGTTTAGCCTTTGAAAAGACAATATTTTCAGCTCTCGTGGACCAGAGACTGGACTTTGTGGGGCTTGGCTTCTCTTGCATAGCAATTGAAGACCAGTCTTGAGGCACAGGCAGAGGAGAAGACTGCCCAGCTCATTGAGCAGCTGGACCCAAAACAATGCTTGTGCTTGTTGCTCCTCTGAGGAATCACTGCCTGGATATTCATTATCTCAGTGGTAACAGAGGGGGAAAGTGGCTTCTCTGGAGCTCTTTTTCTGTTCATACCATTCCCTGCCTGTTGCTGCCTGCTCCTTTCTCCTCTTTACTACACCTCCAGAAGCCTCAGACCAATACAAACATCTGTCTTTCATCCTTAATTACTTCTAACCTATGCTCTTATTTTAAGCCAGTTGACCTTAATCTTGCAAATTCTTAAACTCATTAGGGCCAATAATATTATGCATGTAAGTTTTCATGATGATTTCAGTTGACTGGCTAATAGATAGAAGTATTGCCATGATGAAATGTCCAGTGAGAGTTTTTTAGGATGATGGTTTATAAAAAAATCATAAATGAGGTTCATTTATATGTATCTTCTACCATGATAGGTCTTCTACCTTAGATATAGTCAAGCAGAATTTTTCCTTTACACAGAAAGTTTCCAACTTAAATTGATATTTACAGCTTGAAATTCCAGCATAATGTTTCTGTGGGTGTTGGAGAACAAAAAAAAATATCTGTATCCACAAACATCAATAAATCGATTATGCCTTGTTAACGCTCAGATGCCTTTCCTGTTTCTGGCTGCACAGCAGTTGTATCTTACCAGGGGGCCTTGCCTGTTGCAAGCCATACATCTGAGATGAATAAAGAGTGATGGTACTCCAGGAAGCGTGCAGGCTTTGTCCTTACAGCGGCTGGCGTCACCACGAGCACGGCGCCCTCCCACTCCTCCTTGGTAATTGATGGTGACAGGCTCTCTGCTGAGCTGTCCCTAACTCAGGGACTGAATCAGATCAACAGCTGAGAGAGGCGGCCAGCAAGCAGGCTTGCTCCGTACGGACAAGAGCTGGGCCCTTTAAACCAGGCCTTACAAGCGCAGGTGTCTGCAGTAATGGCCAGTGTGGGCTGATCGGCTGGAGCTCTCACTGGCGCGCTGCCTGGCGTCGGAGGTTCTGCTCCTGTGAGGAGTGCTGCTGCTGCTGCTGGAAGGGCTGGAAGGGCTGGAAGGGCTGGCCTGCTCCGAGTGAGGCTGACGTGCTCGACAGACGCCTGATGTCTCCTCAAACTAAGCACATTGCTCCTGGGGTAAGCATATGTAGCAGGAGTGCAGGCCAGATGCTCGGGAGCCCTTTGATTTTACAACGCGGTGTAGAGGCTGGCTTGCAAGTGAATTTAATTGCAGTTAAACTGTTTCACTTTGTTCTCATTTAGCCAAGCTGAAATGTTGTTGAGAAATGGGCCAGCCTTTTTGTGGAAGTCCGAACCATACTTTTGAGCTTCCTTTTTTGAAGCATACTAACTTGACTTACAGTTTGGAAAAACTGTAAAAAGATGAGTTGAGCGGGAAGGAAAGCACTTGCAGGTTGCTGCTGCTGAGGGCTTCTGTCTATGACCCTACCAAGGTTGTTAAAAGTGGCTTGCTGTTTGTTCAGTGATTTTGGGGATTGTGCTAAATTGTTTTATTCTCAATATGAAAGCAATGGGACTCTCTGCTGGCAGTAGCTTGAAGTACATTCTCTCTACAGACACAAACATTATACTCTCTATTATTTTTATTTGGGTTAGGTTGTAACACCTTCATGAGTCTTGCTTTGGCAACCTTTGACCAGGTATGTGTATCCTGGGGCCAGGGAGTTTTAGTAGCAGACATCCCACCACAGCTGTGTTATGAAATAAAATCTAAATAGATGACAAATATTATTTTTAAAGTTCAAATGGATGTGCTTTTTCTTTTTACACTGTATGAAAAAAAGGATGGGGATTAAAATGAAATTAACGTAAACATAGATTTAAGCTGAATGTTCGCCTTAAGCTTGCTTCTTTCTATAACATTTATGAGCTATTTGAATAAAATTGCAGTAAAAGAGCTGTACCTTAAGCATGACAGTAGCTTTCCACAGTTCTTCTGAGAGAAGTCAGGGGCATTGTCTTGTGTAACAGCTGCTCTACAGTTTTTTTCTAGAAGGAAATCAGATTTGGATCATTGCTATTCCGGGGTTATTTAAGGATCTCCACATAGGAAACTGATTAGTTATTGCTAATATCCATTCTGTTCTCCTCTTATGGACAACTTTTCTTTATAAACAACTTCTTCTTACTCCAATTAGACTATGCTCCTATGTTTGTGGGGAAAGTAATGCAACAGTGGGTCCTACAGGAAGTGTGCCATGAAGCAGGAAAGGGTACAACTACTATGGAATTATTTTCTGCATGGATGTTCAGAATAGTAGAAATCAGCTCCTAATAGAATCACAGAACCATTTAGCTTAGAAAAGACCCTTACAATCATTGAGTTCAATCGTAGCTAACCTGCCTTTAGTCTTTTCTTATTTAATTAATATAGTAAAAAGCTTAAGTCTTCATGTTTTAATTTATATACAAGCAATTTTTAAGAGTTCTGATAAACAATTTGTGTTGGGATTATCTGACAATCCCAATATAATTATAGGTGGGGAGAAATCAGAACATATTTTTTTTTGGTGGGAAAAAAGTTGTTGTAAAATTTAAAAAAAACCCCTCAAATTGGAAAATACTGTATTCCTCAACAAAACCAAACTGATGCTGAAACTTAGCACAACTAATGTACATGTTTCCATGCAGCATTCTCATCTTTCTATCTGCTGGTTGTCAAATAATGTCATCAAGGAGAAACTCTGTTTATCTGGTCTATAGAGTAAAAGGAAGCTTTTCCCCCATACCATATCATGAAGAAGTCCGAATTCGATTTAGCATGATCATAGGGGTCCTGTTAAATGGAGTTATTGTTTGACAGGGTAAGGAATCACAGGGAGTGGAGCTGTGGATGTACAGCCCTTGTAAACTGAGGAGCAGCAAAAAGTAGGATAGGTGAAGTGAAACACAGATGAAAAGGAGTAAAAGGGATTCAGCCATGTACATGGATCCCTCAGTATTTGGTCAACCCTTCTTTCAAAGTGATAGTTGATGACTGTTCTATTCCTGTTTCCTCAGTTTTTATTCTAGTCTCCAGATATGTCATGAGGGGAAGGCTATTTTGTTTTGCTAATGTGAATTTTAGCTGTAGTCACTTCTTGTTCAGAAGCATTTTACAGGAAGCTGTGCTTGCAAATTAGCATTTTGTTTAGCAGTACTGGTCCTCAGATATTACCTAATTAGAAAAACAAATTGTTTAAATATCTAGGAGGAAAGTAATTGGGAATATTAAAGAAGAGATACAGCTTGAGAACTTCCATATTGTTGGCATGAATAATTAAGTAAATTTATTATTGATGATAGTCTTGGAATGGCAGTTGTTGCATCAAAAGTAGATTCAAATTGTATAATTGACCAGAAATTTAGTTAACTGCTTTATGGGTACATTTTTCTAAATTTCCAGATTACAGAATGTCCCTTTGAACATGTTGACCCCTGATGTGCTCAAGTTAATTAAAATGTTATAGTAAGATGAAATAAAATATTACTTACTGCATAACCACTAATACTTTTTCACCACCAACAGTCATTGTAACATAGAAATTCTGAAGTATGGAAACTTCAGTAACTGTCAGAAAATGTAAGGACATTTTGTCCTTATCTCACCCTATATGCAGAGAAGTGGCACCCTGACTTTTTCCAATTTACTCAAATTTACCTGAATTTATATTTTTAGCATCAGTGAAATGTATATTTGCTGCTAATATTTTTTATTCAGTTTTCAAATAGCAGTGAACGAGCCTAGGAATTCATAAACTTGAAAGGGCAAATTCTGCTATTTGCTTCCCAGGATCCCTGGTGTGGAGCTGCCACAAAAAAAAAAAAAAAAAAGGTGTAGCAGGACAGGAAGGAGGTAAAGTCCTTTGAATCTTTGTTTGTGTTCAGATATTCATTTTACATGCTATTAAACCACTGGGATGCTTTATTTTTACCTTTTTTAATTTTTTTTTTTTTGCTATGGGCCAAAATACAGAAGATGTCAGAATTTGGAAAATAGGTTGTCTAATACATACGAATATATAAATGTTTGCAATATTTTAATCACTAAAGTCCTTTGTTATAAGTGCAGTATTTCTTTACAAATTCTTTTGTGCCACTGATGCTGCATGTACATGACACAAAGGCCTGTGGTTTATACTGTACTCATAACTGCTTAATAACTGCAACCAATGCTTTTGAAAATTTTCTGACAGATTGAATGTTTACATTGCTTCTCATGGCATCAGCTTATATTTAAACAAGCTGCTGAGTATTAAAGTGTACGGACAGTCTTTGTATAACAGCTCTGATTTCTTAGGTTTATTTCCTAAGACAAGATTTATGCAATCCCACTTTCCATCTGTTAGTTGTGCTTCTCAGGAACTTCAGTGGCCGATTTAAACCAGCCTTGCAGAGGTCTCAAGTGATTATAGCAGAACTTCTTGGGGGCTGGAGGAGTTAAAGCCATTTCCTCAACGGGCCAGTGTGGGAGATGCAGAGTACTCTCTGGCCTCCTCTGGCATCCCATCCAGCTGATGAGCACAGCTTTAACTCTGCAGCAGAGCAAACAAATGCTCACTCCTGTTCAGCTCATGGAAAGGGAAGAGAAGTTCAGGGAGGGGAGGGGAGCTGAGGGTACAGAGCATGTGGTGTGTAGGGAAAATGAGAGAGAGCTGAAAGTATTGTGGAGGTGTGTGTGGGAACCCAAGCTTCATTACTTCTGCTGTCACTAAACAACTTCTTTTCTTCAGCTCATTAATGATACATTGCATTTTGCAGTATTTTACTGGCTATAAACATCTATTTTTTTTTTTTCTGAATGTTTTAAGGCTGCTGAAAGGGTGCTCTCAGGTTGGTGATTTATAATATTCATCACTTAAAAATTACTAGCTGGCTAGTTAGTGGTATTGGTAGAATATTAGTATCAGAAGAAAATACAATTTTAAAGGCCTGCTGGTATAAAAGCTAAATTTAACTTTGACTATGCTCATGCTGATCAAAGGATGCCTGTAGAAAGTCTGGCTTACAGACGCAGTAATTGTCTTGGTGTCTTCTCAGTTTGACAAAGTCCTCAGTCACGTATGTATTATCATTCCTGTGCAATTCCCACAGTTTTAAGTACACAGTTCACCAGCTCTCTTCAGCAGGATAGAGTTTCCTTGAAAATCTCTGTGACCAAAACATGTTTGGTTTTCTCTTATTAAAAGCCTTACAATTGGGGGTGGTCTAAAAGACCTTTGAAGGTCCCTTCCCACACAAAATATTCCGTGATTCTATGATTTTGCCTATTTGTCTAAGCAACATTAAGTGACTGAAATTTTTTTGAAATGTTCTGGTTGGTTTTCTTCATGTCACATTTGCATATTCTTTATTGTTCTTGTAAAATGATAAAGTAGTTTCTATGAGCTAACGATGTAACACATATTTTCAAACTATAGTATTATTTGAAAAAGTCATCTCTTCCATATTTGCTCTCTAGAAACTTTTAAGTTAATACATAGAGGGAGGCATTGGAAAAAGTAATTTTTGAAGTTTTAAAATACTGCTTTTCATCAATATTTCCAGTTTGTCTTGGAAACAAGGTCACTTTGGTGTGTAAGAAACAGGCTAATGCTTGATTATATAATAGTTTGAATAGCGGATGCTGTGGTGGAATGCTGGAAAAGGCACTTTCAAACTGAGCACTTTGATAGCTTCCTGCAAAATTCAGAGTAAATCAGTGAATTCCTAGGACATCATGATATTTTCTGGCTGAATGTTTTCTGTCATGAAAATGTGATCAGGTTCTATCACTTTGATTTCACATGGATCTCCTAGCTTCACTAGAACTTGCGTAGACATAGACAAAGCAAGCAGACTTGTAATGGCAGAAGTATTTTATTTTAGGAGAAGTTTAAGGTGTCAGAACTTAACTCCTTTAGAGAACAATTTCCTTCTTAAATTTTAAAAGCAACTTTCTGCATTGATGCTGGTTCAGTGTAAATCCATTATTGTGTTCATGTCATGGACAACACAATATAAAATTTAGGTCCAGTTTTATAAATTTAGGAGAGGAGAAATTCTTGCATCTTGGAATTCAAAATATTGTCTTTTTATAGGTTGCTACCATATTAAGATCAACAATTATGGATTTGATTAGAATTCTTATACTATTGACTTTTTCCCACATGTTAAATCAAATGTCTAGCAAATTTTTTTTGTATTTAGGAGGAGTTTCTCAGTGACTTCAGAAATCCTCATCTGACACACCTTAGTATCATAGATTTGAAGCTATAAAAGGCACTGGAGGATGACTTCTGGAACACAGAAACAGGTTCACCTTTAAAACTCTAGTCAGGGTGTAGAAAATGGCTGAATGCCTTTCTTGGAGTATGAGAGTCCTGCAGTCCAGAGAGAAGGAGCCCCACACAGAAATGCAGTTTGAGATATGCACAAGCCTTCAGTGCTGTCAGCATTGGGGGAACCAGGCTGTTCAGAGCACTCTTTTTATGAACACTGATCAGGAATTGTGGCAAGAGGGATGGGAAGAAAATGTGCAATACAGAAAAATGCAATTGAAAAATCACATTTTTACATTTTACAGCTATATCTAGATTATAACTCGAGGAAAAAAAAAAGGTCATTTCAAGCAGAAGAGGAAAGACCTTTGCACCTTCTTACTCTCTGCCAAGTATTCACCTTCTTACTCTCTGCTAACAAGATCCTGTTAATTTGAGTGGACAAGGAAGATTGACTGAAAGTACCTTACCTTCATGATGCATCTCATCAGGGCAGTTCTGAACATGTTGTTGTAACACATTGCATTAATTCTCTGTAAGGAGCAACTTGCTGCACTGATTTAATCCCTTGCATTGCAAACTGCTGTCTCTGCTTAGCTGAGATGCTGGTTCCTCTGGCCGTGTTTTCACTGCAACACACTGTGAGTTCCCAGCCAGGGTTACACATCTGGCTCCCTGCTCATTGAACTGAAGTACATTTCTGTTGTGCCAGGGTGACACCCAGCCTCTTAGGTGAGAGAGCCATTACAGCAGCACATATGCTGCCTAAATTCCACTTAATTCCTATTTTGAGCTCTGAAGTGGGTCCCAAGAGATAAATAGTGCTTTCTGCAGAGACAAGTTTTCCAGCTTTCACATTTCACCAGAACTTATTTCAGTGGAGCTTATTAAATTGCACAAGCTAGCCCATCAAAAATTAAATATAATTAATCGAGATTTTAAGATTGCGAAATGGTGACCATCAGAAATATTAAAGGTTTCAAAAACAGTAAAAATGAGAAATGGGAACTGAGATTTCAAGAAGCAATGAGGCCAAAGAAACCACAACATTTGGTGATAACAAATAATTTAAATTGATGGAATTGTGGAGGGATGGCTTGTGCCAAAAATGCATAAACCAAGGCAGAGTGAGCCAAAATGACTCCTGTGGCCTGCTGTTGTGGTTCTCTTGGTTAGATGCATTTTATTTTCTGAAATGAGAACGGAATTTGGAGGTATCAATAGCACAAGTTTTACGTGCACTGCTGTAAATGTGATTTTGAGATACGGCTGGACATTGTAAAAGCCAAAACCACTTTAAAGGCAGAGGGGCTCGGACATCTCCTCCATGAACTATCAGTCACTAAGTTAATGTCCTGAGTGACAACTGCGTGGCAGTTGTCCCAGAGGACAACCTGTAAGTGGACCACAGTTTTCAGGAGGGGGATGTGGCCAGAGGGTAATATTCCTGCTAGTCTAGGGTAGCTCCTGTGCACAGCTACAAGCCAAAGCTATTCCTAAGTCTCCAGCTCTGGACAGTCAGGATCTGGCCATGATGGAGCTGCCCATGGCACTTGAAACATTTCAGTGCCCCCAGAGGCAGAAAAGTGCTGAGTGAGAGAGGTGAAAGCCTCTCACTGAGATTAAAAACCCCTGCTTATTTAATGTTGCGTTAATGTATGGGTAACACTGTAGAGTTAAAGTAGTAACATTTCAGTGAAAAAATGTATTTTTTAAGGAAAAATAGCCAGCAAAAGCTGTTTCTACAGCGTTTTGTAAGTTTTATATATTCTACTTCAAGATATTGTGTTCTCTGTGAAGGCTGTTTCTTTTGTTGAAATTCTTGTGCTCAAAAGTATATTAATCTCCCTTTTTGCAATTAATACATATAGCAAAGTGAACATTATCTCCTTTTTAGTAGTCAGGGGATTACTTTTTTTAAATATGGTTGTTGAATTAATTTTTTCTTCCAACCACTTAAAGCTCTGACAGAATTTACTGCTGTTCCAGAGGTGTTTGTCAGCACAGTCAGCTGCAGGTGACTTCTGTGACCATCCTAGACCAGCAATAACATGTTGAGCAACTTGAGTTGTCCTTTCTGTCTCTCTCCCTGTTCTCTGTGTTTCACTGCAGCAAGGCTTTAAGAAGACAATGTTCCACATGACTCTAGATCACATGTAAAAAAATAAAAATACAAGTCTTGCCCACGCATGGGAACAATCGCCTATGGGCAAATTTTCCAACTTTATAGCATTTATATCACCTCTCCAATATCTCAGTGATGCAGAAGATTCATAATACAGC
Organism: Leptocoma aspasia; assembly: GCA_013399835.1. Classification (NCBI taxonomy): domain Eukaryota; kingdom Metazoa; phylum Chordata; class Aves; order Passeriformes; family Nectariniidae; genus Leptocoma; species Leptocoma aspasia. The sequence goes on along the minus strand of VXAX01004901.1, from coordinate 507,686 downwards.
AGGTATTTTTATTATGTATCTGTAATAGAAATGTTTTCAAACATGCTGTGTTCCTGACAGTCATTGCGAGTTGGATTAGATGTTTTAACATCTGACTGCAGGGAGAACAGCAGCTTGTTATTTCTGTGACACTGTGAGAACATACTCACGTTATCTTTCAGTGCAGCAGGAGATAGCATGTGCCCCTAATGTATGTATGTTTGCAAGTTGAGAAGTTAAGTCTGCTGTTAACATTATCGCTGCTATATCCCGAAATAGAAAAGTGCAGGCAGATTGGATTGTGTTAGAGAATGGTAACCATAATAACCAATAACAATCTGCAAATCATAAACAGTTTTAATGTTTAAAAATAAAATTATATAGCATTCCTGTACTTCCATGGGCATACTTTCAGATTTTATTTTATTATTCATTCATTTGAATCTTGGTTTTGAGATTTAAGATGTGACATTAATCTTAAGGAAGTGTTTCATTATTGCATCTTGAATTAGTTGACACTGGTTTATTATATACCTAAACTAAATCTCACAGAATAAAATTTTACTTAACAACCCTCTTTAGATATACACCATCTGTAAGGGAGAATTACAAGCATCCTACGTGATGCATGGAATTTTATGGAAAGAGATGGATTTTTATTTTATGGTTGGATGTAAAATGGATAAATTCAGAAAATAAATACAAAGTCTTCTGGAAATTAATGCAGTGTATCTTGATAATTTGGAATCTGCACCATGTTCAGGGATGCTGCCCATCACTTTGTCTGATACGAAAATTAAACAAACAAACAAAAAAACCTTTTAATTTGCCCCAAACCATGCTATTTCTTTTGAGGGATGCTTTTAAAAGAAAGGAAGGTATCATTCAAGAGAAGGAAGTGGTCCAAATTGTGTCCTGGCCCTGCCAACCCCCTCCTTGGCTACCCGCAGCACACAAATAGAGGTGTTTAGCACACGTCTGGGAAACTCCAGCTGAATTCCTTAACCTGTCATGAAAGTGTCTGAGCAACGTGGTGCTATGAGCAAGCTTTTAACTCTTCTGGGTTAGCATGCTCTCAGTCTTCCTTGCTGAGGCAGTCCTATCATTTTCGCAAAATACCTGGAAGGAAAACACTTGGAATGTGGAGTCCTATTTCAGTTGTTCTTAACTGCAGTTACCACCGCGGAGCGTTCAGAGAGTTACAGCGGCAATGAGAAGAACTGGAAAAGACCCGTTCTCCCAAATGTGCTGATGTCCAGAGGAACAAGGCAGCCTGGGCTTCAGATCCATGCTGTAGCTCTTTCAGGGCAGTAACACTCCTGAAAATTTAAGTTTATGCTGCTGGAAGGGTGTTGCCCACAGTTAGAGTGATCCCTATGAGAGAAAATCAATGGGAGAGCTAAAATTCATAAGAAAAACTAAAAAATTAGTTGCTAATCATAGTTTTCACATATAAATCACCTTGTTAAGGAATTACTCAATGCTGGTGTGGGATGGGATGGAATGGGATAGTTTGGATGCAGGATAATTAAAGTGAAATTTCTCTTGCTCTTTCATGGCATATGTGAGAGGGAGCAGCGAATTCCCTTAACATAAAACCCTTAAAAGTTCCCTTTTAACCCCCTTAAAAGTTCCCTTAACATGAAACATTCACATTCACAAGAGACAATTCTTGTTGCTAGCTCTGTAAAGGAGTTACAAGCTGTTGACATTCTTCACTGGGATTTGAATTTGAATCTGAATTAGGTAAGAGAGTCAATTGCTTTTCATTAGAGTTCCTGAAGAAAAAAATGTTGTTACTGTTGGATACAAGCGGAAAGATTCTTGTTTATCAAGAAAGGTCTGTTTAGTCTATTAACCTTGACAACCATGTCAGCATTTTTTTTCTGTTTGTTTTCCCAAAGGCACTGTGTTGAAGTACTATGATATACAAAGCTATTTATAGTGTAGACAGTTCATAGCTATGCTTAAAAGACATGGGTCAGGGTTTAAATATCAGAGTTAAATGCTATTCTCTTTGACAATCTAAAAAGTCATTATGCTTAATCCCTGAAAATTAAAATGGAGAGGTGGAATCCCTAAAATATCAATGTGAATCAGATAATTTTTAATTTCACAGAGTGGTTGAGGTAAAAAGGAACTTCTGGAGCTATTCCAGTTACTTGCTCAGAGCAAGGCCACCCAAAGCTGGTAACCCAAGACCACGTTCAGATGGCTTTTGACTGTCTCTGAGGATTGAGACTCCACAACCTCCCTGGGCAATCTGTGCCAGTGCTCTCTCACCCTCTCAGTAAAATAAAAAAATGCAACAAAACAAACCCTATCATGCCAAAAAAAATTCTCTTTGTCCAAATGTATTTTCCTATATTTCAATCAATACTCATTTGTTTTTGTCTTTTCATTAGGAGTCACTGAGAAGAGTCTGGCTCTGTCTTCTTTATTCCCCTTCCACCAGATACTATACACCTTAATAGATTTTTATGAAAGGAACAAACTTTAGAGAAGCAATCAGGGAAAACAAAGTCCACACATATTGACACACCTGTGTTTTCCCCTATTAACACATGATTAATATTGCTATTGCTGTGTTAGCTTCCACAGATGAGCAAGAGCTGCTTTAAAAGTGCTTGTATACAACTGAATATTACTTTATCCTTGTGATTTACTTCAGACTGTAGTCTCAACTCTCACAGTCACAGTATTTTATTTCTCTTTAGTCTGAATGCTGGTTCTTAAGGTCCAGTCTTCATCAAGTCACTTTGGTGTAGCTCTCTGTCACACATCTGCAAGAACATGCCCTGCTGGAAAGTGCTAGCTGGGGAGAGGAGCAATTCCACCCTTAGCTTTGTTTCCACCTACCATTTTTTAGACCTATTTCTATGCTTTTGACACTTTCTGCCTTCATCCCAGTTCCATTCTACCCCAAAAATAGAGTAGCAACTTTGTCTCTTGCTGAAGCCTCTGACTTAGAGGTTCCAATGGCCCATGTTCTGCCCAGGCATCCCATCTCAGCACTTCTGCCCTGGCTCACACCATTCCACTCCTTCCTGGTTACCTCCTAGCTTTAGGCTAGTCAGGTAGCCAGCAGTCTCTATGAAGAACTTTTCAAATCCTATTGTGCTCCCTGCCTACCATGAACATTTTTCTTGCATAACCTTAATTCCTATCTTCTGGCCTCTAGACTCTCCTCCCTGTGGGTCACACTGCTGCCATCCATCCTTGTTCTGCACTCTGGTTTTCTGCTCTTCCCATCCCACCACCTCTCTAGAGGTGTTCACAGATTCCTTTTTCCAACCTCTCTCTCCCTCTCCATTCCCCCCTCACACTCCTCCATCTCCTCCACTTCTCTGCTCACTCTTTCTGTGCGGATCATGGCATTCTGTCTGCAATCCTGTACTTCCATGGGCATACTTTCAGATTTTATTTTATTATTCATTCATTTGAAGCTTGGTTTTGAGACGCTGCCCACCCTCTGCTGGCCAATCCCTTGCCACACTAAGCTACTGGGGGAATGATGTGCAGCAAAAACGCTGTGCTGTCACTTAGCTGGGAGAGGAGCACAGGTCATCCAGAAGTGCTTTGCTAAGTTTAAACACCGTCAACAAGGGTGGCATTTTTGCAGACTTTTAATTCTTGAGCCATAAAAGCTATATGCAAATTTTCTTTGTGGAGCCCTGAGACAGACTTTGGTACCTGTCATGATGTTTCAATTCAAGAGAGCAATGAGCAATTCAGCTTATTTACTGTCCAAGCTGCCAGACTCTGGCTGCTTGTGCTGTCTGGAATGGGAATTACTTGTGACATGAAAGTCACTTATGGTGACAGCCTGAATAATGCCCTAAGTCTCTGTTGAGTATATGGGAACTGCAATCCTCCCTGACTTCATATTCATTCCCAAAGTACAGGAGCTGAGGAAATGATTAAAAAAAAAAATCATAATTTTTAACATATAGAAAGCAATATGTTTTCCTTTTTTTTTTTTTNTCCTTTTTTTTTTTTTTTTTTATGTTAGGAGTACTTGTAACATTCCTGCTGGTTTTCTTTTTCTCCAAATTAGTTATGAGAGCCATATCCAAAAGGGAGCAATCAAGCTACAGCACCCAAATTTCAATTGCTTACAAGAGCTGTATCAGACAGGCAAAATAATGCATGATGACACTGGCTTTGCCTAGTAGTGACAGGTGTGGTTTCACACTAAAAACACTGTGCAGGAAAACTTAGGCAATTACATTAAAGCTAATAAGTGTGTGTGACCACACTCATTCAGCATCAATAGTAGCAACCAACCTGGACAAGTGGTGATTACATTCCAGTAGAGGTGTCTGATGCCTGTTAGCCTCCATGCAGGAATGGTGTATGTTTTATTTACGCCCTGGGAATGCACTATTATGATATTATTTGTTTGAAGAGTAATTTGCAATTGATATAATGCAAAGTGACTAGTTCAGCTGACAGATTAAACTAATGCTATTTTGTAAACATATGGTTGGAAATAAAATTAATGTCTTCTGATTTCTAATTTGCCCTTTTCCAACCATTTCCTTGGGTTTAACTCTTCTTGTGGATACATACAACAATGTAAAAAAATCCAGACTCATGAGTCACATCACATATAGTCAACAGAGGACAAAAGGTCTGTTCTTCTCTCAATCTGTTTTTGAGAAAACAGATTGAGAGAATAATATCCTACTAACTCACACAAAGAAACTGAGTTAGTCAAGAGATGTATTTAAAATAAGCAGGGGATGATGCAGGGGAAGGAACAGGGAAGATATTTACAATGTATTCAAACTGCTTAGTTTGCTGCTTTTCTTAGGAAAGAGATCTTGTTCTCTTTCTTCTGTGGAAGAGAAGGAAATTGAGTAGCACAAACTGGTTTTCAATGCTATATCTTGTCATGAGATGTTGTGTATATTAACTTGATTATAGATATAAATGGGCAAGCATACACCTACACATTTCCTCCTTAAGACATTATGTATTCCATATTTTTTCTTAGTGCTTATGTATAGTTCTGGTTATAGGATATAGTGCTAGCAGCAGTATGAACTATAAAGAATTGAGAGGCCTGAGCTGAGAAGGGATGGGCTTCATAGTGCTGCTTGAAAGCAGTTTTGATCGGGGTTGTGTTACTGGATGCCGACTGGTGGCCTCTTCCTCAGTTGTAAAGAACAGCCTTTCCCAGAGGGCAATATTTCTGCATGCCTGGTTCACTTTATGCTGTATTCCTAAACCATCTTTAATGGGATTTATTTTTAAGCCCCATTTTAGTATTAGTTTGGGAATGCAGTTGGTGAATTAGTCTCTGAAGTCTTTTAGTTGTGTTTTATCCTGCTCTTTGGCTTCTTTTACTCTTTCTTGCCTGCTCTGCCTGGACTAGAAGTTGGCCGGGAGCGAGGCGGGTCCTTGGATTCTTGTGTCCCGGTGCGGCATTGCGTGCCGGATCCGCTTCCCCTGCAGCGGAGGTGGCGGGTGTAACTTTTCAGTTACCTGAGTGCCATTGTGTGCTACGGAGATGAAGTTACACCGCGTTTACAGAGCAGTCTGCGGCTAATCGGCGCGAGGAAACAATGAAGCGAGTGAAACACGCAAAAGGAAAACTACTCTGGGCTGTTTGCTTGCTTGTTTGTTTTTCAGAAAATATTTTTCTTTTTTAAGACGTAGATAGTGCGATAGCTGCATGGGTTTCTGCAGCACGGTCAGAGCAGCGAGGGGTATGCGTGAACCGAGCTCCCCGCGGCTTACCCGGGGCCGTCCCCGGCCGCTGCTCCCGGGCTCTCCCGTCCGAGCCGCGGCTCCGCGGGCCGCCCTGGCGCTCTCCC
>VXAX01004901.1:452624-501723 GCA_013399835.1 Leptocoma aspasia | reverse complement strand
GCTCCCTGTGTCCCGCACCGCTCCCTCTGTCCCGCACCGCCCCGTCCCTCTGTCCCGCACGGCTCCGCCCGGGCGCGGGGCTGCCGCTGCCGCCCGCGGAGTTTCGCAGTTTTCCATCCCGCCGGTCCCGCGGCCCTCCCAGCAGAGTCCGAGTTCATGCCCGAGAGCCCCGGTGCCTCAGGAGCAGCCCAGGCGTGGGAAAGCAGCCTGGGAAGCCTGCCCGGCCGGGACACGGCAGCTGAGGATGCAGCGGAACATCTGACTTCAGGCGACTGGGCGCTCTGGGCAACTGGTGTCGGGTCGCGAAGGAGTAACTATGTACCTTTTTGGCAGTGAGGAGTACGAAGTGGTAAGATGTAAACTAGTGCTTTTTTTTTTTTTTTTCTTTTCCTTAGTTGTTATTTACTTTCAATGTTCCAATCTCAGAGTTTATTGGGCAGCTTTGAATTTCTGTCAGTATCGTTTTTTCTGTGTTTGAACTTTAGTATTTACCAAATCGATTGCTTTTTAAATATGACGTTTTTCTTCAAGTTCTTCAAGTAGTGAGGAACTATTTGGTAGATAAAATTGAATTTACTTTCCTTGTCTTGTTTATTGTGTTGTGGTGCTATTGAAAGTATTTAACTACCGAGTATTATGAGGCTGTTTGGACTCTGAGTTAAGCAAACCCATGCCTCCAAATAACTCAGAATTTGTCTCATACTTTGTAATGTAAATAGACTACAAGGAGCTTACCGAACTGGCCTTAATAGTATGTTTGTGAGGATGTTGCCAAACCACTTCTTTTGTACAGTTCAAAGCATGTCATTGTAATGTACTGCAATGTCCATCAAAAGAGCTAGCTTATAAAAACCCAAACACACCCACGTTAAGATCTGACACTCTTTACTTAAGTGCATGTGTAAAACAGTGTTTGAAATAAGTGGATGTCACAGAAGACCAGAAGGAAACCACTAACAGCTCCACGCTTTTGCATGACATTGTTAGCTGACATAAAAGTTTGCAATTTTGCAGCCTGTGGTTCATTGTAAGCGAAATGGATGTATTCTTCCACCCACACACATTTGTGACTGAGTCCAATTCTGGGGAGCTTTGGGGAAGAATAACACTGAAAATATGTTTGAACTCTACTATAGGACATCAAAATAAATTTCACAAGCTAAAAAGTGCTACATTCTTTGCATATAACTGGCAATTGCAAATGTTTTGTTTTGATTATTGAAGTTGCTCTTTGAAGTATGAAAGGGCCTTTTATGGCAGTCTGGGTTCTACAACACATTTCAAGGAATTAATTTAGTTATTTTGGATTTTTTTCCTCTTTTTTTCCACTTTTTTAAATTCCAACCAGCTATGTTTTTTAGGGGCAACAAATGTAGAAGACATTCAGGAAAATAATTGAAGTGCAGCTGTCTGCGCATTGAACTCATTTGTGTATGTGTGACTTGCACAAACTTTCACAAACCAAGCTAGGGAGCTGCAAAGAACTTAGTTTTTCCAAAGCAGTAACACACAGGGCACTGCAGTGATTATGCTATAGAATGTTTACTTGTGAATAAAAATTGTAAAGCAGGAGCGAGCGTCAAACTTTGAAGCTTTTTTTTTTAACTGGTTACATTCAGATATTCATAAAGGGTTGCAATTCACTCTTAACAGATTTTTGCATTTTGCTCTCCATTCCATTGTATCCTGTGGAGTTACTTCCTGCTTCATATAGCAAGCAAGCCTGAAATTTTAAAATGTCTTGAAAATAACCTAGATGACTGAAGAATGGTGTTGGAGCTGTGGATTCAAATCTCCATCTCTTTCTCTGATGCCGTTTCAGCTTCTAAAAAATATCCAAGTATTCTGTGTCATAGAAAGTAGTTTAATGTTTGAGACAGCTTTCCCAGGCACATGAGCCATCTCATTCCAGTCCTTTTTCTACTACATAGTTGTGCAAAGTGAAATAGCATCAACAGAAAAAGTAAGAAGCTCACCATTAATTGTGTGGGGTTGGGGTTTTTTAATTTTCTTTTTTTTTTTCTTTTGTTCTTTTTGGTATCTCTAGAGGTCCCTGAAACTGAGGAGTAATGATCTGCTCAAACAAAATGTGTCACGAAGTGCAAACTAGAATATCATTTGGGTTTTTTCTTCTTAGTTTTTCTTTAGAGCAAGACAGTTCAGGGGAAAATAAGGATGCACTTTTTTGGTGTTATTTTGGCAGCCAGACTTACCAAGATGTTTGCTTTACTCAGTGATAAGTAAAATAGAATTGATGGTGTACATAAAGCTTGAAGAACGCTTTTATTGTTCAGTAAAAGCTAAATCAATGTGAAACTTCTATCTGTACAGATCTGTTGTTCATGAAGCCATATGCTCTGTACTGTGGAAAAGGCATTTGTTTTATCTTCCCACACAATTACTTGAGTCACTGAAGGACAAAGGGAGTGAAAAGTGACAGTGAAAAATTTCAGGGTTTAATTTTAAGTTTACCAATAATTTAAAGCAATTTTATATAAGTTTAAGGAATTCTAGCTATGCATATAAAATTTGATTTTTATCCTAGGGAGGAGACTACTGATGAAAAGAAACATAGCATCATTAAAGTATCTCTTAGAGGAATTCAGTAAATCCATCTCTTAAAACTCCATATTTAAATCGAGTAATAGAGAAATGGAACTGTGTGTGATCATTGTTTGCATTTCATGTGCACACACGTATATCCACGTGAGCACGTGCACATATTTGCAGAAACATGAGTATCTGAAGTGCTATTCTAACTCAGTTGAATTTAATAGAGAAATGCCACAGACTGGTGCTACCAACTTTTGCATCCACTTTTCTTTCTTTTTGTTCCTGTCTGAAAACAAGCTGGGATTATTAGCTTACCCTGAGTGCATAATAAGTCCAGATGTCTGACAGCACTGATAATCAACTTTGATACCATCTCCCACCAACCACAGCTGACAAAGATAATGTTGCTTAAGAATCAGTTATCAAAAGAAAAAAACCTGGGGTTTATGACCACTTAATATTAAAAATAAAAACAAAGTGTCATGACACAGTGACAAAAGCTATCTTCTTGAAATAAATAAAACAAATAATTGAATTTATTAATAATAAAACCAGGTAGCAGTGGTCCTTTCCTATTTCCATTAGTATTTTCATAAATGTTCTAACTTGGGATGCACAGTGTCTTTCACATTACATTTTAAAACTTTAAGTAGATGCTTGTTAAGCTCTTTATGACTGATGAAATAAATATATAGTATCTTTTTAGGCATTCTTTGCCACATACTTGGCAAAGTAGATTTGTTTGACTATAGTAAAGCAATTTAATTTCATAAATACAGGAAACTGTAAATAGCTGCAGGCCCAGCATTCTCATTTGTGGCTGTAACTTGTTTGTTTAGGCCTTTTCCTGTTTGTTTGCAAAATAAACCTCTGGTTAAAGGGAATAAATAAATTAAACAGAATTGGAGTAGTTCATCAAAAATGAAACAGAGAGAGAGAGCTCCTTTTCACAGATGCCTGGTAGATCCTAGTCTGCATTACTCTCCCAAAACAAAAGCATCTAAAACTTAGTCCCAACAGACTTTTGAGTTCCACATAATGGATGATGGGACTCTGGATGGTGCCTGCAAGTTTGGGAGGCTCTCCTGTGCCCCCAGGCTAGACTTTGCCCAGCAGAGCATTCCCATGGCTGCAGAACATCTGCTCTTCCTCCTTCCGGGGGGCCTTGCCAGGGCTGGGGCTGCTGGGCAGCTCCAGCCACATCCCTCCTGCCTTCCCGGGGCCCCGATGGAGGTGTGCCAGGGCTGATGGCACCGACTTGTCCTCAGCTGGGCACAGGACACCTTCAGTGTTTTGTCACTCCTTCCCGCCAGCAGTCTCACCTGGCAGAGACTTTGGGCTCTGTTGTACTAGCATGATGCAACAGTGTGATGGTAAGTGTAGGGTTAATTAGGATTTCTTCTGAGAAAAACCCTAATCACTGGGAAGCTGTTCTTTTAGCAGAGTAATTCAGAGGCAGCAAGTTTCCTTGGTTATTGGTCATTTAAGAAAAATCATTCTATTTCATTCACTCTATTGCATGCAACTTTCATATTTTTGCGATCAATTTTTAACTTTCCTAAGAAACTCAAAACTTGGGGTTTTTTTGATTTCCACAGACATTTTTCTTGGAAAATATCCTTACAAAGAGTGGGAAACATCTTTATAAGTCCAGTGAATTGCTTTTGATGTCCAGAGCATATGTTTTGGTTGCCTTGGAAATGCAGCCTTTGTCTACTTGTGTTCTCCAGGCAAAAGTTTTGAACTTGTCTATTTAAATTAAATCTTCACTTCCGCTGAGTTTGCCTATGTCCTCTTGAAGGATGGAACACTTATTTTGGAGTAATAAGTATGATGTTGATAAATGCCAGTTATACTCATGACTCCTGCCAGGCAGAATTATCTTCCAAAAAGTATGAAAATCTGCCTGCTAAATTTCTAAAGGAGGGGAATATCTTGGAGCAGTCAAATGCCATTCAGATTTGAGAAGAGTTATTTTTTGACTGTTCTTTGTGAATCAGACAGATCCCAATTCTGTGTGTACAGGCATTCTGCTGATAGGGCTAATTTTCAGAGGAAAACACCACCTATTTTCAAAATATTGTAAGTCCTAGAAATCAGTAGGGAGAACAAAGTAATGTATTTACTCTGAGTCATTGCTACTTACCTTATTTCAGAAACGGATTGAAGGGAGAAAAGGATGTTGTTTAAAATCGGAGAGAGTCACCTGTAACTTTTTAGCCTTGGTAGTTTTCATCAAACTGTGGATTGACATGGGAATATATCTGAAAGTCATAAATCAGAACTGCTTCTTTGGGAACCACTCCCTTGAATTGCATGTTTATTATTACAAGGATAGTTTGGCAAATTACCTGTGGCAGAACACTGTAAAAAATGTAACTGTAAGATTTTGGAATGGCTTTTCCATGTTCACCTAAGTTCAACCTAAGGCAACAACATCTAATGCTATGTTCAGATAGATAAGTTGTACAACACGTGACTGTAACTTGAAACACAGACTTGAAAGGCACTCAAATTAAATCCAGTCTCTGAGGTTTACTTCAGAGCCATGAGTCCGTCCTTTGAAAAATCCCTTGTCATTTTGATTCTTTACCTTTAAATTTTAGGAGACACTTGGTTTGTTTTCAGTGACAATAGCACTTGGTTAATTTTCAACTGCAAATATTGTACAGCTGCACAAGAAATGGAGTTATTAATGCCTGAAACCATGCCTTTAGTAAGAAGAAAATTTATGTGGAAGAAACAAGTGCTTATATGTGAAGATAGATGAGCTCACATACAGAGCTGGATGTAGATTTGTGAAACAGTTGCCCTTAGCAAGTCTTTTTCCTGTGGATTTTCTGCAGCAGCCGAAGTATAGAAGCGATACATTTTTCTTTTCCTAAACTGGAAAAATAAGGGTCACTCTGTATGGCATCATTCCCCATGACTAGCTCAGAGACCTCGCAGCTGTGTTTTAAGCACTGCATGTGAGTTTTGGGACTTCCCCAAGGGAAGCCTGGGGGAGCTGCTGGTTCTGATTGTGTAGCAGAATAGCTCCTGAAACAGTTTCAGTTTAAAGTACGGAAACACTAGAGAGGAAAATCTTAATAAACCCATGCAGAGGAAAGTATTGGTCATTTCTGTGTTACTCCCAAGACACCCAGTGTACTTGGCAGTTAGTGATTTGCACAACTGTAGTGACTATACTACAGAAAAAGCAGTGTTCAATCTGATGCCCTGTAGTTTATGTGAAGTAGATTTTCTAATAATGATGTTACTGCTTGTTTCGTATAGCTTCTATTTCCTTGCCTCCTGTCTTTAATTCGAATTTCAGTGACTGAGGATGGAGCCTTTTTTATTTTTGAGAGTATATTGAAGGTATTTATAGTGAATCTGACCTTCCCCTACCTCTGCCCCCACAATCCAACACAAGAACAGTCAATAAAAAGGTGAGGAGCTCTGAGGAGGCCATGGGTGGAGGCATGAGCTGTAGTCCCAGTTATGTACGTGGGTCTGTGAGCAGTGGATCAGCTGTCCCTTGTGTAGAGCTCAGAATACCTGTCTTTTAATGTAGGGTCCTGGGGAGTGTGGAGCTCTGGGAGATTAAAGACAAGGTTTCTCCCTTCAGGAAATAACTTTTAGAAATAGATATTTCCAACAAAAATTATGAGGCAAGTCAATGACTGCAATTTATCTGGATCCTTTTGCACTGGTTTAGTGCTGAGTGGTGTCTGAAAGCAATGAAGGAAAGGAATGAGCATTTCTCTTATTGTGGAAGAGGATGATGGTGAGTGCATGATGTTTGAGAAGCAGGTTTGTGCCTGAGGCATGTGTGAGAGGGAGCCCTGTGAAAGTGAAACAGTTTCTGACTTTCAGAAACCAACCTCAATGACCAGTTCCAGGTGATGAAATAGCAAAAGGGAAGTTTACTTTTGTTTAAGGCGTAGAACGTAAGAGAAATGGAGTGTGAAAACTGGCCTGGGTTGGCAGGACCAGTGCAGTTCACCTCACAAACACGAAGAAAAATAACAAAAGCAAAGTACTTAAAAATCCCACCAAACTCTTTGAGCGAGTTCTGACCCTCTCAGCACTTTTCCATTTGTGAGACAGCAGTGGGAAGGAGGGAAGGAAGTCTCTCACAGGACCCAGCTTCTGAGTGTATTGTTAGCACCAAGGCCTGATGAAATCTGTACATTCATCTGTTGGTCTTGGTTTCAGTTTATTTCCATCTGAAGGAAATGGCCATGATAATGACCTACTTCCTGGCAATGCACTGACCAGCCTCTTGCTGCACAAGGCACTTTACCTCAGTGATGTGTACCAGCATGGACTTGGGAAAAAAAAAATATATAATCTGATAACTTCATGATCAGGAATACATGAGTTTTTCTATTCTATATTCATCATTTATTCTACGGACCTTGATATAAACAAAAAAACATTGGCTATTTTTCAGTGCGGAATTTGAATGAAGCTAATGTAGCCATAACAAGTGTTAATGATAGGAGCAGTAGTCTAGACAGGGCAGTACAGAGTTAACAACAAGCTAGTTAGCTGGGCTTATCTGATTTATGTAGCTACACACTTAATTCCTGGATTCCTCTGCACACCATGTGTGTGTGTCCAGGCTTTTGGAAATCATTTACAACTTCCTCCTTCTTATGCCACATATATTCATAGTTCTTATTTAATTAAATGGCAGCAGACTTGTGTAGCTAGAGATGTCCTCTGGGTAAAAGATACTAATGGCATGTGGTATAAGTCATCAATTTATAATGCTTGGGGTTGAGCCCTACATGCAAAAGTTGAGATATTTAGAAGAAGGTGGCTTGAATGTCTTTAGTTAAGAAAATGAGACATACATACGCTGTGCATGAATATGGTACAAAATAAATCCAGATCTTACAGGGACCCCAATGTTCTGCCTCTAACAATAGGGTTAAAGTTTGTTTTTAATTTAAGTATTTGTGACATGCATTTTGATGTCTACATTGTTTAGCCTGTGGATGGATGTAATGTAGCAGAAGGGGTAGCAGAAGGGTTAGCAGAAGATGTTTTATGTGCAAAATGGAAATCGTGACTTCCCCACAGCACATATGGAAAGAAAGCCAAGAAGGCATGTTGGTGCTGTCTGCCAGCCCTGCCTGCTCGCCTGGTGCAACAGACTGCCTCTTTTAGACTCCCAATCCTGGGCAGCACAGCTACTCTCCCATCCATGGGCTGTGAGGTGGTGTCTGGCAGTCTGCATAGCTTGGTGCTCTCCTGACCTTTCCAAGCTCTAGCAGTTACAACAGCTCAGTTAAGCACTCCTAGCAGGCAGGCTGGATATAGTCCAGTGGTATTTTGATAGAAACCTTCCACACAGGGAAACCAAGGGCCAAAAATCTCATTTCAGAATATTTGATATGAAGTTTCTTTGATAGTCTTTCTGGGGCACAAGTCCTTTTTTTTTTTCTTTGCTTTCCTCTTTTTTTACAGTTGAGGCTGTGTTTGTGTCTGTTTGGGAATATGTTTTTGTTTTCCAGTTGATGATAATAAGTAAGATCATTTATTCTGATGAACAAATTCAGAAGCAGCTGATCAGAGAAAATCTATAATTTATTCTTATTTAACATTGGCTCTTAGGAAGGCTATCACAGAGAAAAAAATCCATCTTCCTCTTTATCGCAGTCATGGACATCTATAGTCATGAAGATATGTCTTCTCTAAATTATAAACAAGCTTCAGCAACTGGACTGACTAAATGAAATGCTGTTTGTTTACTTACACTGCATGTTATTTTCCAGATAATTACTTCAGCTGATGAATAAGAATCACAAAATGCTGAGGATAGGTAACACATCTTTAATAGGAATCATCAATTCTTTTTTCAGAAGTCTGTTATTTACACCGAAGTAGGTAATGATAGCCATGCTTTTTTATTATTGTTTATTATTTTATACATCTCTGACCAGATTAATGTCCAAGATTCTGCCAGGAGAAAATTTAGCAAAACTTGGGTGTTTTCATTGCTGTAACTCCAGAACCATAGGAACCAGCCATCTTAAAAGGTTTTTTTCCTGAGAAATGAAAGATTAAAATCCCTGGGAAATTCTCCTGTGCACATTTCATTTTACATTGTCGTTTACAACACAGTGTGATTCCATACATTTTAATTTAGCAATGGGTAGGAATTTTTGTTGTTTAAAATTCTAGAATTCCATACTGTATTTTATGGTTTACAATAGAGTTCTAGAGTTCTGTTAGAGCTTACAAACCAGTCAAACGGAGTTAATAAGAATTGGGATTAATACTTTTTTATTTTTACTTTTTTAAGGCAGTTTCTGTGTTTTTTACAAATATCTATACAGATGTTCATATTAAAAATAAGTTGTTTAAATCAAAGTATTTTTTGTTGGTATAAGAAAAACAATTTTGTTTCAGAAATACAAAATGAGAGTGCTTCCTACTCAGCTGAGTGGTTAAGTCTAAGGACAGGTAGACCATTACAAGAATTTTTAAGCAGAGGGAACAATAAAAGGACAATTTATGGGAGCAAGGCTGATACATTAATATTACTAGCTGGGAGATGCTAGCTGTATGTATTATTGCTGATCATAAATGGAATAACTATTACAGAAGGAATAATGGAAGGAGAACAGTGCAAATCAAGAATGACATTCTAATTTACTTAAATAAAAGTTTTCAATATTTTGTAATAAGTGTTTCAGCCTAATTGAAATCAGTTAAGAATAAATGTAAAACTAAAAAAAANAAAAAAGGAATAAATAAGATACCAAATCCCTTTTTTTTCCTCCAAAATGGAGTTTAGCTGGCATAATATTGAGAGCCAGGAGAATTTCTCAAAGTGTGAAAATCCTGTCTTTAGTTTAGTGGTGACTTCTGACTTTTACCTGACCAGGGAATCTAGCGTTGTGTCTGAAGAATCTTTGAGGGGTTTTGGGTACAAATGTATTTGAATTGAGAGAGTCAATCCAATTGAATTGAAATGAGAAGTGCATATACAGTCTACCGAATGGGCCATGGGTGTGACCTAGGAGAGGTGATGCATCTTTGGTTTCTTTAGCATTTTTTAATTTTTGCCAGCCCATGCACACTTTGGGGACTGACTTCATGTAAATCAGGGTGAACACAGAGCACCTGCTGAATGCTTTTAAGCAGGAAAAAACCAGTTGTTTTTTGTTGTGGAATTAGCTTTCTACCTGTGTGCTTCAATTCAGAAGCCTAGAACTGCTGGGTGTTTATTGGCTGGCTTTAATGGAAAGCTTCATAGACTACAGAGGTGATTGAATGTTATAAAAATGTGTATTGTGTAATGTGTATTGTTAAAAATAATTCAAAGGAAGATAGTAGCTTGCAAATTATCTCTGTCATGCCAGGCATATAAGCCCAAATAGCTGGTGAGGGGCTTGGAACACAAGCCATATGAAGAATGACTGAGGGAGCTGGGGTTGTTCAGCCTGAAGAAAAGGAGTCTCAGAGGTGACCTTATCACTCTCTACAACTCCCTGAAAGGTGGCTGTAGTCACGTGGGGGTTGGTCTCTTTCTCCAGGCAGCAACCAACAGAACTAGAGGACACAGTCTCAAGCTGCATCAAGGGAAATACAGGTTGGACATTAGGAAGAAGTTTTTCACAGAAAGAGTGATGGAGTTCTGGAATGGTCTGCCCGGGGAGGTGGTGGAGCCACCATCCCTCGATGTGTTTAAAAAACGACTGGATGTGGCACTCAGTGCCATGGTCTAGTTGAGATGTTAGGGCACATATTGGACTCGATGATCTTGGAGGTCTCTTCCAACCTAGACATTCTGTGATTCTGTGAAATAACATTGAGGTAATTTTTTTGGGTTTTGGTATTTTTATACAGTATTTTTCATCCTAGAAAAGATATTTTTCTGCTTTTGTCATCTCTGCTGCTAAACAAGTGGAAAGAACTAGCAAAAGTTCAGAAAATGCTCATTGGCCTGTCATCCATCTCTTACATGCTTGAAATACTCTTATATTTCTCTCATATTACCCTGATATTTCTCCTCTTGAAGCTTTGTCCTTCTTTGCTACTTTGTCATGGTGCTCATCCTCTGGATAATCTGAATGATGCCCATCATCCACCTACCTACTTTTGGCTGCTCCTTGTTCACTCTCTTTATCTTTAGGACTCTCATCCTACGAGTTGCTTTCCTAATTAGCACAGCAGAGTGGCAATCTCAGAGCCACCTTTGTCATATTCCTGTCACTCAGTGGGAATCCAGCAGTGATAGCAGCAGAGGGACAGCTGATACATTTGGGTGGTAATTTCTCAAGCAGAAACTGATTCCCTTATAAACTGGAAAAAATACAACTTTAGACTGAGCATAACCATATGAGTTTAAGGAAAAAATTAATTTCATTTCCAAACAATGGATCAGAGAGGAAAAAGCAGGCTCTAGCCAGTGCAGTTCCTGAAGAAAACAAATTGTCGGGGGTGACATAGGCTTGTTTGTATTTCTTTGATGAAAGTTAGCACAACACACTTTGAGACCTTAAGACTTGCAGAACTGGAGTTTCTATTCTTGTGTCTTTCATCACTGCAGGTGCTGGAGACTCATTTGTAACCAGAAACTTGTAAGTGTTGTGTTGGAAGAAATCTCTTTAACTGAGAGATTTTAAAAAGTTGATTGATCCTGGTAGCATATTAACAATGTCACTCTACAACAAAGTGAGATACTGCTTGTCTTAAAATTTTTGAACAAGTTGACTGTTGCATAGCCAATCTGAAAACGAAGGTTTGCCAAAGGTGTATGTTGTCTCTTTTTTGAGAAGAATTCTATTTGCAGATTCTTTTGAAATCCCAAACTCCTGATTACTGTATGAGAAGTAGTACAGGCGCTCTATCCAGGGAGATGATCACAGCAGTCATTAGAACATAGCTGCTTTACTGTGACCAGTTTTGGTGCCCCAACAGAAAGATGTGGATGAATCAGAGAGGGTTCAGTGAAGGCCTGCCAGGATGGTTGCAGCTGGATCACTTGACTTGCAGATACAGCCTGAGGGAACGGGGCTTGCACAGCCTGGAGCCGAGATCCCTCAGCATCTACAAGGAGGTTATAAGAACAAGGAGCTAGGCTCCTTAGAGGTGTGTGTGGCAGGGCAGTCAAACATGTATTTTCTGCCAGTATTCAGTATTGCAACAATAGATGAAAGAACAACCAGTGGTCCAAAATTTGGTGTATCCTCTAGAAGAGGAAATGGCTCAGTGAGGGATATGATGTAATGTGCTCTCCTGACCCAGGCAAAGTCTGTTCTGAAGCAGAAGGAATGTTCCTGATGTTTCTCTTGTGTCTGAAAACCAGAAAATGCTTCATCTTCTAGGTTGCAATAATTTTAGAAACCTGAGTTCAGTTGTTATCCTGGAAAGTACCTGTTGTATTTTTCCAACATTTGAATGTCCCAGACATTCAAAACACAAAACACAAAAAATATTCCAACACTGAATTATAAAAGTTCACCATACCATTTGCTGCTTTTATGATTTCCTTGAATTTCTTTTTTTTTTTTTTTCAATTCATTTTATTTTCTTTTCAGGTTAGCATCTAATCATTAGCACCATCTTCAGCAGCAAGCACATTTCTGTTTCCAGGTTGCCTAAAACATATCCTGCCCTTTCAACCCTCCCATCTTCATTTAAGCAATCTGATTTCTAGTGTTAGCATAAATCCATAGTACAAGATCTGTTTTATTTATGAGAAAATACATTTAGGTTTATTCAATATTGTATATTTCATACTATCAGATGGTTTCCTAGAACATTTTACTATTTTTTTGTTGTAAACAAGTATTGTATATACTCTTCACATTCTTGTTTTTCCTTGCAGATGAAAAACAGGGACAATAACATACATAGACTTCAGTCTTATTTCTTAGTAAAGAGATGGGGATAGTGCTCTGAAAATGAGCAGGCTCAGAATCACAAACTGTCTCACTCTCCTTCTTTCAAAGGACAGTTGGTGGAGCTGTGCAAGCAGTGACAGCCACGTGGATTGGGATGGGAGAATCAGACATGCAGTGCTTCCTTTGGCTTGATACCCTCATGCACTCTGTGTGGATGCACTAGGTCAGGTGGCTTTTAGAGACAAATCTGAATGAGCCAATGGATCTGAACAGTTGGCATCATGCAATCTATACATTAACTCATGTATTTTTGGTTTAGAACAAAAACTATGAAAATACATGCTGGAGAAAGGGAATTTTTCAAGATTATTTTGATAGGTGATAGACAAGAGGGACAAAAGGCCTTTCCAGAGATATTTTCATTCATGCCAAGTATTGCAGACTGTTGTATTCTTGAAATCAGATGAGAGTAACTGTAATGTGCAAATAGTGGAAAAGTAGCCTCATCCTCTTGGTAAAATCCCAAGTAGTTTGATTTGTTTTCTGCTAGACCTGGTGGAGAGGTAATGGGTGTAAAGAAACTGTCCTGGTATTTTTCAATCCTATGAGGATGAAGACTGAAGGAAAGGATTAACACCTAAAACCACAAGGACTCATGTGGCTTTGACATTCTTAGAAAGTGGGCTTAGATTCAGCCCATTGATGAGGATGTGTTTTTTGTCATGTTTATATCCTGAAATAAATGATGCCAGGCAGTGCAAAACTGGTTACTTGGTGTTTCTGGCAGCATCAAAGAGAGGAAGGCTGCAGAAGCTTAAAGGGTCATTGTGTCTGCAAGAGATACCTGGGCTGAATCACAAATGAACCTCTGTTTTAAGGGCTTGGGGTTTCAATGAACCTGGGTGAGGGAAATTTAATTAATTCCTTAGTGTTCACATGCACAGTTTAACAAGTGTGTCTCTTAATCTAAGCAGTGAGCAAAATGTCATTCTATGTCATGACAGTCATTGAATGTTAACAAGAGACCATGATTAGAAAATCAAAATTTCAGTAGCAGATGATCTAGAAAATAAACTTATCAGTAGACAACTAGTGTATGACAGCAGTTTCTTCAGAGTGTATCATTGTCAGACTAACTCATTAAGAGATGGCAAAAAAAGACAGTTATTTAAACAGACAAAAACTGTATTTATGGTATAAAAATGAAGGGTAACAAGCAAAAATATGTATAAAAGCAGTTGTTACCTTTGAAAGCTGACAAAGTTTGAATGCTGGAACTTGAAGTTGTCATTGGCACAGTTGAGAGCCCCTAGGTAAGGATTAAGGGACAAACAAAGCAGGTACCACTGTGAGAGTCTTCCATAGGGCACTCAGCTAGGATGATGACACTGATGAATTATTCTTTAAGGAATTAAGAGATAGTTCTAAATCATCCATCCTTGTCCTTATGGGGGACTTCAACTTGCCAAGTGTTAACTGGGATCACGGCAAAGCTAGCAAAAACAGGTCCAGAAGATTCCTAAAACATCTGGATGATAACTTCTAAGGGCTCTGGCTAGGAAAGATGCCCTCCTTGATTTGATGCTTGCTAAGGAGAGGATCTCGTGAAGTGGTAGTTGGTGGCCTCTTTGGTGACAGAGACCATGAAGCAGTTGAGTTTGAAATCTCTAGTGACAAGAGGAAAACTGCCAGCAAAGCTTCAACCCTAGATATGCTAGCTATAAGGAGACCAGACTTCAGGCTGCTCAGGGAACTGGCAAATAAGGTTTCTTGGGAAAATGCTGCTGAAGATGCTGGGGTCCATCAGTGCTGGTTGGTCTTTTGGCACCATCTCCTAATGGCACAGGAGTGGGCAATTTCAAAATGTCAGAGGTCCAGCAGGCAAGGCAGATGGCTGGCTTGGCTGAATAGGATCTTCTTCTGGAGCTAAGGCAAAAAAAAGTAGAAGAAAGGTCAGGTGACATGGGATGTCACCTGAGACAGTGCTCACCACTGTAGGGAGAAAATTCATGCAGCTGAAGCTCAATTGGAATTGAAGCTACCCACTACTGTGGGGGACAACAGAAAGTTTTAAAGAGGCAATCCAGTAATAACTTTGACCCGTTACTTGATGAGTATGGTCACCTCACAAACAGGGACGTAGGAAAAGCAGAGATGTTTAATGCTTTCTTTGCTTCAAGACTGATGATGGGCTTTGGGGGTCCCAGAGCCCTAAGCATGGATGGACCATGACTGTGAGAATGATAAACTCCCAGTCAGCTCTAAATTTGTGCAGGATTTGCTGCCTGTCAGTCTGTGGGGCTTGATGAGATTCATCCAAGAGTCCTCAAAGAGCTGGCTGATGTAACTGCAAGACCTCTTTCAATGATTTTTGAACAGTCTTGGTGAACTGGAGAGGTCTCAGTTGACTGGAAACTGAAAATGTCCCAGATTTCAAGAAGGGCAAGAGGAATGACCTGAAAATTACAGACTTGTCAGTCTCACTTCAGTGACTGGTAAAATTATGGTGAATATTGTTCTGGGAGTTACTGAAAACCACCTAAAAGACAATGCATTGTTGGTCACAGCCAAACCACTTATTGAGCGGCAGGTCCCGCTTGACAGACTTATTTTCCTTTTATGACAATATAATTCACCCAGTTGATCAAGGGGAGCCAGCTGATGAAGTCTTTTTTGGATTTCAGTAAAGCTTTCAATGCTGTCTCTCCCAGTGTCCTCCTGCACAAGATGTCCAGCTCACAGCTGGATAAACACATCCTGTGATGGGTGAGCACCTGGCTCATGGGTCAGGCACAAAGGGTGACAGACTGGGATCTGATGGGATTCTGGAATCTAGTAGGATTCTGAGATTTTACAGGGCTCCATCTTAGAACCAGTTCTCTTCAATATCTTTATAAATGACTTGGACATGGGACATACTGATATACTGAACAAGTTTGGTGATGACACTAAATTGGGATGAGCTTTTGACTCCCTTGAAGGCAGAGAGATGTTGATAAATTAGAGGGCTGGGCAATCACCAACCGTTGAAGCTCAACAAGGGAAGGTGCTGGATTCTGCACCTGGGGTGGGGCAGACCTGGATGTACAGACAGACTGGGGAATGAGAGGCTGGAGAGAAGTGCCATGGAAAGGGACCTGGGGGTCCTGGTCCATGGCAAGTTGAACATGAGCCAGCAGTGCCCTGGTAGCCAGAAGGGCCACCTGTGTCCTGGGGGGCATCAGGCACAGCATCACCAGCAGGGCAAGGGAGGGCATTGTCCTGCTCTGCTCTGCACTGGGGCAGCCTCACCTCAATTCCTTGGGGCACTTTTGGGTACCACAATATAAAAAAGACATTAAACTGTTGGAGAGCTTCCAAAGGAGGGCAGTGAGGATGGTAAAGGGTCTAGAGGGGAAGCCTTATAAAGAGTGACTGAAGTCACTTGGTCTGTTCAGCTGTGAGGAAACCAAGGGGAGACCTCATTGCAATTACAATTACAATTTCCTTGTGAGAGGAAGCAGAGGGGCAGACACTGATTTTTTTCTCTGATCTCTTTTTCACTGATTTTGTTGTGCCCAGTGACAGGCCCCAAGGGAATAAGCTGAAAGTGAGTCAGGGGAAGTTTAGGCTGGATATTAGGAAAAGCTTCTTCACCCAGGGGGTGGTTGGACAGTGGAACAGCTCCCCAGGGAAGCAGTCACAGCATGAAGCCTGACAGAGCTCGAGAAGAGTTTGGAAAATGCCCACAAACATATGGTGAGATTCTTGGGGATGGTCCTTTGCAGGACCAGGAGTTGGACTTGATGATTCTTGTGGGTTCCTTTCAACCCAGGATGTTTTATGGTCTTTGTGAAACAGTAAAATACGTAAGAGTTCATTGCATATATGCTTAACATACTGTTTTAATAAGGTAAAAAACAGACAAGAAAGCAAGCCCCCAAACCTTCAATTGTTTATCTGGAGTAGATTAAAAATGGTAAATTTGAAAACAAGGTAGGGCCTGTATATATGGAGATAAAAGATAAAATTCAAGGAAAATAGGTTTTTTTCCTTCAGTATTCTCCACTGGTAACAGAATTTCATGTTGAATTTTCAAGGAAGCTATTTTTAAGTATGCAGAAAATCTTAATGACTTGAACCAAAATCCCAGATAAAAATATACTGACGATCTGGAACACAGAATCTAAATTGGCACTTTTAACTGAGCTGAGACAAATTGGGATGATGGTTGCCATGCTTTCCTGCAAATTCTTTCCTTTTCTAGCTTTCTGTTTTCTTGTTGACATCCCAGATGTGTTTTCCATTTTTCTTCTTCTTTACTGTCCACTTTTAATTTTGTGGCTGACCCAATCTTTGTCTTTCTGTCTGTGCTCTTATATCAACACATAGAAATTTATATTCTAAATTCTTTTCTTTTTCTGAGTTGTCTTTCTGCAGTTTAAAATCCTTCCTTCATGATATTTGCTGCTTATTAATAAATACAGTCAAAAGTTATATTTCCATTTTTCCTTAAAACTTTTAATTTTTAAGCCCCTTCTGCCACAGTAAACAGCACCACAGGTCAGTTTGTTGTTACTAATAGGTCTGATTTACCTTTACCTAAGGTCTTAAATATATATTCAAGTTACCAGAGTTTTCAAATTTACCATGAGTCAATCAACCTGTGTTAATATCCATGTGTGTGCTGACAGTCTGAGACAAAAGTGAGATGATTTAGGTTCATGCTGCTTGCAGTCATTTCCTTGGTGTATTTTTCTTCCTTTGACACCTGTCTCCAAGTCATTCCACTGGCAACATCTTAGTCCTGTCATCACTCTGACTTTTCTCTATAGCTCAAAATCATTAATAGTTTAGTGTCATTCTCTAGAGCCAATTAATTGTCTCAAAACATCGAATTCCATTTATTTTCCTTTAATTTGGGGGATGTTTTTGTTTCATTTTTTTAAAGTTCTCGATGTGATTATACTATTGATAAAGCTTTTTTTAAAAAATCAGTTTGGAGACCACCTTCTATTTCTGTCATTGCCCTCTTCCTCAAAAGCCCTTTCTCTTATTTCATAAATGTGAGAATCTCTCTGTCAGAATACACAGAGCTACCAGATTATCCTCCTTCAGAGGCTTTCACAGAACTAATCTCTGACATAATACATATACGAAACTTACTTAAAGAACAACCCACTGTGGTTATGCAAGAGATGAGTCATAATGCTGGTATCGAATATTATAAAATGCTTTATTTTCTATTGCATTGGTCTGTTGCTACCTTGGTCCCTTTGTTACTCCTTTGTTGTTTTTTTTCTGCTTATATTTTCTCAGCCTTTAGATTGCAAGCTCGTTTAGGCAGTGTTTGTCATTCACTTTGTGACTGTGCAGTGCCAAGCACAATATGGTTTCAAGGAGTTTTACATCTTAGATGGTTTTTGAAAAAAACCCAGGTAAACTAACACACCAGAGCATCCCACAGATTTGGGAAAAGTTTAGCTCTGACTACAAGGGCTTTATTTGTTTGCTAACTAGGCTGAGCTCTGCAGCTGCCTTTTTACATATTTTCAAAGATTTTCTGAGGAGTCTCCATGAAAAGACCATCATTCCTCTAAAAATACCTACCCATTCCACTTTTTCTTGGTGAAACAACATAGAAGCAAACATTTAGGCTAATATAATGAAATGTGAGTACAAGTGTGTGGGTTTGCTTGGTGTGGGGGGTTATTTTGGTTTTGCTGTTTTGACTTTTTCTGATAAAGTACCTGGTACAGATGTTTACCTGGTTCCTGAATGCCAAAATCTGGTCTTCTGCAAACCTAAGAGCTGTTTTAAAAAACTCTGCTTTCAGGCAGCTGTTGATTGGATTAGTGCCTTGCAAACCTGTTAATGGAGATCTAGATGCTACCATCAAGCTTGCCAAAGTCATGTTGAGGGTAAAGAAAAGACTGATTTCCTATATAATCTCCTTTTTAATTACATTGCCACCCTGAAGCTCCCAGCTGTTCTGAAATTTCAGTCCTGCAATTTGAACATCCCCCATGGCTGTAGATGCCATAGCAAGGCCACATTAGCTCTAAAGAACAACAAAAGCATTCTAATCAAATTTCATTCATTTGGTTTTTAAATGCAAACACAGAGTATTTCAATGCCTAGGGTAGGAGCTGGAAGCCCTCCATGGACAGTAATTCTCTACCTACATGTAAATTTTGTGGCACTGCACTTCAGGGTGCATACCAAGAACCAGGGAGGACATCAGGACTAGGCTTGGCCAGGTTGTGAAGCATCCATGACCCATACACAAGAAATTAACAATTCCTGTTTGATAGTGCCTTAATGAAAACGTGGACTCTCATTTTTCCTTTGCTAAAAGGTATTTCTACAGTTTGTCATGCACTTCAAATATACCTTGCAAAAAAATAATTGAATTAAATTTGGTCTTTCTATAAATTCTGCCCTCAAATAATTGACATCCATATAATATTATATAGCATTCTCAGAGCAGCATTTTGTGCTTTCTTCTACATAATTCAAAATAATGGCATTGTTTAGACATCTGGAGAAAACTTCATAGATAAGAAATTTTCACATTCACCACCTGTGGTTCCTCTGCCAAACTGAGGTACCCTCTACTCATGGTGCATTTGTGGAAGAGATTCTGACTTCTGACTCTAGTTTACATTTTTCAGGTTGATCAGTTTAGGATGAAACAATAATCTGCATTCCCTGGCATATTATGATGTGCCAATGTCAGCAGTTTCACTTCATACTAAACTTTGACATTTCACATTTTGCCTTTGTTCTGAATAAATTTTAAAAGTTTTTAAGAGAAATTAACATTTTACGGAAATAACTCTTTTTCTTTACTGTAGTTCATAGCAAACAAGAAGGAGTTGCACATCACAAGAACATAATATACTATTACAAATCATGTTCTAGTGGGATGTGTGATGCCATTCTTACTACTGCCACAGGATAAGTACATAAGCAGTTAACAATATCTCTTTATAAATTCTGAATATTGAACTGATTTCTTCCTCTTATTGGCACAGTGAGGCCTGAGCTTTCCATATGCAAAGTATAAATCAAATTAAGACATAAAGTAATTTTTCCTTTTGGATTTAAAAGTCTCATTAGCATCAATTGAAGGAAAGGATGAAAAATATATCTCAGAGAAGACCCCACTGCTATAAACGAAGGGTTTTATATATGTGTCACATGTATTTCCTTATTCCTAGTAAAATCTCAATGCATGTTTGCTTACTGCTTCATGCCTTCATTTAATAAATAATAATGTGAAAAGTCTTTACTTGAAGGAACTTGGTTGATCTTTCTAAGAAGAGAATTACTTGAGAATTTTCAGTAATCTGGAAAATTATCTGCTCTAATGATATCTAATTCCTACCTGGATTACCCTGTTGAAGTTATTCATGGTACTCAGATTGTTTATATTCTTTAAGGGAAAAACACAAAATAAAGGCCACGACTGAATCGGTGAGAGTAGTGATGGCTGTATTAACCCAGTGAGAATTTATCAGTCAAAATCTGTACTAAGCTCCAACTGTACTGACGAAAGTTAAGCGTGGATACAGAAAACTAACAAGAAAAGTAAGAGATCTAGAGTCATTACTGAATTTACCTAAATAGTTTATACAAGTAAATGGAAATAATAAAAAAAACCCCTTTTACTTGAGGGACGCAGTCTCCTAAAGATGACACACTTCTGCAATACTAAAAACATCAGATATTTATGATCTTGAAGGAAATATACTATAAATATGACCACTAGCAGTGTGAAAAGTATGAGTTTGCACTATAAGAATAGCTCATAGAAGCTACTCTAATATACTAAGTGGTAAGATAATTGGAAAATATTTTTTGAGCATGTTATTAAAACAGAAATTTTATTTTTCAAACAAACTGGGCCTGTAAACCTACAAAGTAAGGAATAAAATAAAAAGAATAATTAGCTGGAGTAATTACTAACATGAATTACCTCACTTCTATTAGACAGTTTCCCATGAAAGATGAGGAATTTGGGTCTGCAGTAATGTATTACATACAGATGTTACTGCAGCTCTTCCATATTGCAAAGGAAGGAGATCAAGACATGAAGAATTTCACAAAGACTGAATTTCAGAAGCTCTTGGGAAAAGATTTTTACTGTTCTCCAGAGTAACCCAAAAAAACTTCAGTAACACAGGGAGGAAATGCAGTTTCCTTGGTTATCTTGAATGCAAGATGCACATCCACTTGTCACGATTTTTTCTGACTAGTCAAGGTATTTCTATTATAGTTTCATCATAGTTTTGTATAGGTTTATTTTTTTTCATCTTAATGTGATTGAATGCATTCTTAGCTCATATAAAAATACTCAGAAGTTTACACAGTTAATTAAATGTAATTGTATGCTCCTCCTTTTCCTGTATTATCCAGCTGTGAGTTTTTTCCATATTCAAAAAGCAAAAAAGCTTCCAGCTTTCCCTTTCCACAGAAAATTTACATGACCATGTCTGTACCGTGGGGAATATAAATGTAATAGTGACTTTGATTCATGCAATTTGTCAATATAATTAGAATAAATGGAATCACTCTGATTTTTTGGACAAGACATGACAAGCACTGTAAATGATCTCTGTGGCCGGGAAGATGAAATTCAAATTTCAGCAATTCTAGCCTGACCCTAAAGGCATTTTGCCCCCTTAGGGGAGATAGGAATTATGTTACTGTGCTTCATGATTTTTTTAATAGGATGAGGACCCGTTAGGTAGCATCCCTTGTGGACAGCAGAATGAAAGACAGTAAAAGTGATGCTGTGCCACTTGGTTAGTGTCAAATATTGTGTGCTCACCACAGAAGTGCTGTAGGAAGCAAACACCCACACTGTCCTGTGATCTCTTGTCAGGCTTAATGGCTGCTTTGTTTGTTTTCTCTTACTTAAAGGTAGTGTTGCTTCGGGGCTGGTTTATGGCACCATTCCTCGTGGCAGCAGAGTGGCACCAAGGAGCTGCAGTGCTGGTGGGGAAGGGTTTGGATTTCAAGGTTTCCAGGGAGGATTGAGTGTTGAGGGACCACAGAGTGTCCTGGGGGCTGGGACTCTGGGGGAGCTCATCACAGCCTCAGCTTTCATTAGTGCTGTGATAACATCACTGGTTTTGCCCACAGGCTGCTGGTGTGTCAACTATAACTGGATTTAAATGCTGCACTAAACTCCTGTCTGCTTGTTGGTGCTCATCTCTTCCCACTATTTCCATTGGCAGCTGTGTCAGAAGTTATGGCAAAGGGAAATTTTAAAGAACAGCAAAATTTGACAGGCTTTGGGGAGGTTACAGGGCCTCTGTATATTTTCTTAACAGACAAGATATTTTTAAAAATGCAATAAACTTTGAGTGTATTTTGATTTCTGCTCCTATTGCTCTAGCTCAGGAGACATTTTAGTTTTGAACAATCACCAAGACTTAGCAGATATATCTGAACTCCTTAAAAGCAAAATATTCCTTGGAGAATAATTTTCTTTATATCAGTTCAAATAGTTACAGTTATGCTGTAGCTATTACTTCAGGAAAGAAAAAAGTAAAACATTTGTAAAGTTAAAAAGTAGCTTTATTTAGAACTGAGTTTAGTGCCAACTGTTGTTTGCTCTAATGATGGTGAAACGTAGGCTGCTGCATCACTTGTGATGGGCAATTTCATTGTTATACAGACACAAATCATGGCAGGATTCGATCATTCCTGGGATATGCTGACATACTGCAGCATGTGCATGACCACTGTTCTTAGCTGCAGTCTCTTTTCGCTGTTTTCCTTGTAAATCAGAATTTATATCAAAGGTGGGCACTGCAGTCAGCTGCAGTGATCTTTTTCACCTAGATTGTTGCACGTCCCTCAGTAAATTGTAAACGCTCTAGGAAAACCTGCCTTAGCGTGTCACTCCCATGTCAGTTTCTTACAGGGTAGAGGGTGATTCTGGAAAGCAGAATAGTGAAATTTAAGGTTTTGTTTGGCTTTTGTCATATTAGGCTCTAATATTTACGTGTTGCCTGGTATGTTGCAGTTATTCCTTGCTCCTTTCCTCTGCTAGTGTCAGAAAAAAACATACGCGGTAACCAGGGGGTTAAATTCCCACTCAACAGGCGTATTTTTGGTTTCTGTAAGGGAAATGTGAGTGGAGCTCAGTGCTTTGCAGCGGAGGGCAGCACTCCGTGGCAGAAGCAAGCATCCAAGGGAAACGTGGCTGGCAGCAGACATCCATGACGGGAACGGAACACCGTACCAGCTCTTCCAGTTTCACAGGGACCTCGCGTTTTCCAGCTGTTTACCCTTGAGATGTAAAATGGCAATTTGGCATAGGCTAACAGCCCGGTGTGATGTGAGCATCTGCGTAAAAGGCTGCACATATGGAGCATGCCCAGTGGTATGAACAGCCTGTTACCCCACCCCCAGCCAATCTAGGAAGAGATGAAATGAACTTTGCACTTGCAAATGTCACTGAATACATTTTGCACAGGATTTTAAAAGGTTCTTTTACAAGCACTATTTTTAACAGCCAAGTCCGCCCCCCAAAACAGAAAGGAAAAAGCCCTAGGTATTTTTCTGTGATCGATCTCAGTTTATGATCAGCTGAAGCATCTCTCACAATATTTCTGAAGCTGGTTTTATTTTATGTTTTTATCATTGAAGTTGAGATTTTTGGAGGTGGTGTGGATTTTTGGGAGTTTTTTTGAATTTTTTTTTTCTTCTTTTTTTCCTACTGGCATGAGAAAATTTGAGAATTTAATTGCAGTAGAATACTTGGAAACAGTGAGGCTGGAAGCTTGAAAGGCAGAGGGAAGAGAAGGAAGGCTCTCACAGCAGAGCATGGATAGGAAAGGAGCTGTGATTCTGCAGTGCTCAGTGTGCACATGTTTTATGAGATCAGTGCCGGGCGCTGCAGCTGCGGACAGTAACTGAGCTGTCTGGCTAATGAAGGCCACCTGGATCAGGCTTCTGAAAAGAGCCAAAGGAGGACGTCTGAAGAATTCTGATATCTGTGTAAGCCCTGCATTTTCCTTATCACCTTATATTGTATATATTGGAAAGAGGGAGAGAAAAAAGGCGGTGAGGAGAGGACAGTTGTTTTCATTCTGATTGAATTATCAGAACTCTGTTTTGTATGCAGGGAGATGCAGAGGGAAAGCAGAGCTGTCATTATTTATAGAGCTGTTCTGGCATTGTGGCTGCTTCCATTGTGGTGATACAGGGACATGTGTTGAGTCCAGACGGATTTTATTAGTTGGAAGTTGATTTGTGGTCATTTGCATGTCTTGCTGAGGGGCAGAGATGGATATGAGCCATTTGCTGTTCTGATGGGGAAAGTGTGTCAGGTAAAGAGGCTGCTCTAAAATAAAAATGCATAGCAGAGGTTAAATCTCTTAGCAGTGATATTGTGTAATGGTAATTATTGATACTGAATTTGCATTTTGATTATAGAAAGTCTGTTTGCTTGCTATTTCTATCACTGTTTAGAGTTCTAATTTTTATGGAGCCATCCTTGAAGCTGCTGTGTGTCCTTCAGCCCTGCACTGCACCAGTGCTGTAAGTCTCCAGAGAAACTGGCTCTGCTTGCTGAAAAGCACACAAATAGGAGTGCAGAGACAGGGCAGGAAGTAAAACACTGGAGAAGACACCTGCACTTTTGAAAGTTTCCAGAAGAAAACGTTTACCTAGACATCATTTCTTCTAGGTGAATTTCCCTTTTGGGCAGTTAGTCTCTTTTCAGGGATACTGAAGTAAGAGAAAAGGCAAGGTGTATAATCACTTCTACTGTTTTTTTCTTTTTCTTTTTTTTAAACATTAATGGAACTTGTGACATTATTTTTCCTTCTGTTTTGCAGGGTTCGGCGGACTCCTACACCAGCCGTCCATCTGATTCAGATGTATCTCTGGAAGAAGATAGGGAAGCAGTGCGGAGAGAGGCAGAGCGACAGGCCCAGGCACAGCTGGAAAAAGCAAAGGTAAGGTATTGTTTCATGTTACAAACTCATAAAATGCTCTGCTTTAAGGCAGAGATTGAAACTAGGTAATTTTTAAGGTCCATTCTAACCCAAACCATTCCATGATTCTTTGTCGTCTCATGCATTAGTGATAAAATGTTTTTAGTGTGTTAACATATAGATTAGATCTCTTATAAACATTCCAGACAGCAGTTGAAAATATATGCTCCATGAAAAATCACTTAGAATCAGTTTTCTGTAACAGGCACTTGATTGACTTATGTATTTCAGAACATTCTTATTTAAATGTGTGCATTTCTTCTTTTATTAAATGTAAGCATTTGTTGCAGTGTATAGGGTCAATGCTATGAGTTCTTACTGAAGATGTTTCTGAAAGTTTGCTCATGGGTTGCCAAGGCACTTAATACTTTTACAGTGTCAAAAATCAGCCCTCAACTGAACATCCTGTTCATCTCCCTTCAATGAAGGATAAGTCCCTACAAGTCATATGTAAATAGGGAGAATCTGTTACAAGGATGTTTCTTCCTAAAGACTTCACTGACTTTCTTTACAGTTTGTGTGTTAAGTGACCCCATGAGTCATTTGCTGTAGGTCTTCTTCAGATTTTGCCTCTCTCCATACTCCTGGCAGATAGTGACAATGTAGTAAGAAAACACTAAATGAGCTTTAGGTTTTTGCTGTGTGTTTATTTATTTTTCATGAGATGTATTTAGGACTGGGAAGGTTTTAGCAGTGAAAGTGGTGGGCTTGTTTCTCTTTCATCTGTGCTACATCTTTAAATAACACTGCACCTGTAAAAACTGTGTTCATCTTATTTATTATCATTCATTTATCACTTCATTCCAGTTTTTCTTTTTGTGTATGCTACCTGCCAGGTTTAAATGTATTACTGTTTTCCAAAATCTGGTTTTTGTTCTAATATATTTAAATACACCATTGAGATCCCCCCTTAGATCTACCTGATCTACATTTTTCCGTCACCTTCTCTCTGAGTCCCCTCCTCCATTTTGCCTTGTTTTCTTAATTCTTTATCTCCTTTCCATCTCCTATTCCATTTAATTCTCCACTGCCAGCTTTACCTCTGCCCATTTATGCCACCTGTTTAACAAGGGCTCTTCAGAAATCTGTGAGTCCAGATGACTGTGCTCTGTAGCTGATCGTGTGGCGAGGACCAGCTCTGTAAATAATACAGTACTATAATGCACAAGCAGACATCTTCATCAGGCCAGAAAACCCGAATAGGGAAGCCAAAAATGTTTTTTTGAAAATGTGATTATTAACTGGTATTTAATAAGAGCTCCTACAGCAGCTTTTTAATGAGCTGCTGGAATGTGCCAAGTGTAGGAGATGCTGAACATCTCTTTGAAGTTGGATCTTGCTGTTCTGGGATCAGTGTAGCAGAAACTCAACAGAAGCAGCTCACTTCTTCCCTTTAGCCTTGTATCTCAGAGATTGCTGATTGTAGTCAGGAGTTTCAGTTTTATCAGGGGTGGGTTTTACTAGTTTGAGGGTTTTTTTGCTCCTGGAAAAGGTGATAAGGGCTGCCCTGAAATTCAGGTGAAGTTTTAAATTTTATCAGTAAATGCACAATCTTGAGAAGAAGAGTTGAAGTAATAATATCTTGCAGACTAATCAGGGTAGCAGTGCAGTGCTTACTGCTGAACTGATGCATCCCTTAGCAATGAGTAAATCTATGCGAGTGTTGCTATGGGAATTTGGCTTACTGATGCTGGCTTGGATACATGGACAGCCCTTATGTAATATTCATGACCTCTAGCACAGCTGCCATTGTACTTTGTAGAGAATCTGCTAGCAGACCTTGACTTCTAAAAGCTGTATTTCTATACATAAAACCAGTGTTCCCACTCCAGCTGGCATGAGACACAGTCTCTAGGTCTGACACCATCTGAAACTGTAAGACAACTTGTGAACAGTCGAAGTAGTAAAGGCACTGCCAAAGCCAACCTGCTGTAACAATGGTTATTCCAGTCATAGAAAACACAAAATTAGTTATTTGAATATTTTTTCCTTTAAAATAGATTAAGGCTGGAATTAGATTCGCATTTTTCTTTCTCTAGTCCAATGTTAAAAGGCATTCCAGGATGTAATGTATGGAAGTAATTTTATGTAGAGACTGTAACAGTGTTATATTTAGCCTAGCGTAATATTTAAATTAATACTATTAATTAAAATATTATGTACAACTGGTGCTTTTGTTCTAAATAAGTGGCTAAAAATGTGTTTAAACTAAGCCTAACTCGGTAGATGTAAAATATGACAGGGTGTGGTTTTCTTGCCTTGGTTCAGTCCTTCACCTCCCTGAAACACAGTAAAATTAAGGAAGCAGTAGCTGCTGGTGGTGCCTCCTGGCTGCTGTCAGCCCCCAGATGTGTTTGCCACAGGCTGCAGGTTTGCTGCCTGCTCCCCACAGCTGCCTTGCCTTTGCCCTGACTGACTTCCAGGCAGAGCTCAGTGACAGGGCTGCTTTAACTTTTGCCTTTTCTCATTGTGAGAGGAAGTGTTGATCCTAAATAAAATCATTACAAATGTATTTGTCACAGGAATTAGAAGAGGGTGACACACGTGAATAATGCAGTGGTGGAGGAAAGATGATTGTGAATTAAGGGTAGATAAAAAACTATTGAACCGTGTCACACAGTTAATGAAAAGAGTTAAATGACATCCATTTTCCTTTATTACAGCTAGGGAAGACACCTTAAACTGAAGATAAAAATACAGTGATAGAGAACACAATGCCAAATTGTTGATTATTTTAAGATTTTTAAATTTTAAGGTTTTTAAATTTGGATTTTGATAGCGTCTAAGTGTTTGTGTGACATGAAGCCGGAATGTATGTCTGGTACCTATCCAAACAGGGAAAATAAAAGCAAAAAAGCTTGTAAGGAAATCCACATTCTGACCACTTTTATTCATTTATTTATTTAACACAAGCATTGCTTCTCTGGAAAATGGTTAAGCATATTTTGCTGACTCACTTTGGCATGTGACATACTGTAAGGAAGGTGGGGCCACAGGCGCGTGTTCGGAGTCATCCAGGGACAGAAAATTAAGAGGCAGCTGATGAGGCTACCTGC
Organism: Leptocoma aspasia; assembly: GCA_013399835.1. NCBI lineage: Eukaryota > Metazoa > Chordata > Aves > Passeriformes > Nectariniidae > Leptocoma > Leptocoma aspasia. The sequence continues at coordinate 474,270 of VXAX01004901.1, read as the reverse complement.
AGGCCAGCACCTACTCCTGAAGGAAACAGGTCTGAAATGAAGCTGTTAAGCTCAAAGCTGAGGTGAAATGTTCTTGGTTAGAATAGTTTAGCAATAAAAATGCAGAAAAGCTGGGATGGTTGTTGTGGTTGTTGTTTTTGGCTGGTGGGTTTTATATAGGAAAAAAAGAACTCAAGGCATTGAGGATTTCCTCAGTGTTCTCACAGACCACAGCATGTGCTAAATCTAAGATAAAGTGAGAGGACCTGTGTTGTTGCCAGGTAGAGTATGTATCCATAGTATCCAAATCTAAGGGCTTCTGGTGGTATTTTGCTAAGTTTCCTACTTGCACAAAACCATGAATCTTCAGCAATGACAAGCCAAAAAAATAATGACATTAATTGTGTTTAGCACTAATAATTTAAAAACTGTCATTTCTACAATCAAAAAAGCTTTTTAGTTGTTGAAGGATGATGACTCAAAATAAATTATAGTAAGTAAAGTGGGTTTATTTGTCCATTCTTTGCAAGTATTCAATTAAATATTCTTTAAAATTTTGCAGCAAGTGAGAGAGATGATATCAAAGGAAAACTGAAGGAAAAGAAATCAGAAGAACTTTCAATCCAGTACTAATTGAGCTAAAGTTTTTACATGAGAAAGGGGAGTTCAGGAATTTGTGGCTTTCTCCAGTGCTACTAAAATCAATTAAAATATTCCATTGATTTGTTTTGCCACAAGTACTTTATGTTTTTTGAATCTAGTTTTTGACTGAGATATAGTCAGATGTTCTGTAAACCTTTCTTCTCTTCTGAAAGTAGCTTCTTTCTTTTCTTGTCTCTTCAGATTTTTATGTTTTGCCTTTTTTCCTCCCATGCCTTTAGAGCTTTTTATTCAGAAACAGTTTCAACAGAGATTTATAGAATATTTTCAGCATTTTATAAAATGATTTTTTTTTCAGTTATTTCTAGTACATTGGGTACTGAAAGTGCCAGTTAATAATTCAGGTTCTGTTTCTCACTTGGGACTATGGGGCAGCTCTTTGTTCTCTGTTAAGGATTGTTCTCAATATCCTGTGGTCCTAAAACTTCTTAAATGACTGTCAAAATCAGATCATGGCCTATGAGAAGTCAGTAATTGCGTTCATAATAGGAAATTTCAATTCCCCTCAACTCTGCTTTGTTTGCACTTCACCTAACGCTCCACTGCCAGCATCCTTTCAGGACTTTGTAAAAATTTGAAATACGTGCAGTTCTAATTTTAAATGCTGTTAAGATAATTTTTATGTTAAGATGGCGAACCACTAAAATTTTGATACTAAATGTCCCTTTTCTGGGTCTGAGGCAATGATATAAGCTGTCACATTTTGCTTCTTTTGGTGTGTGCTGTAGTAGTGGTGATGGCTTGTGACTGTGAGTAATAATGCAATGTCTCAAATGTAATGCATTGCCTCCATGCATGGTTTGGGGACCACAGCCTTGAAATGTGTAGCAGGCTGGGATAATGCCTACATAGCTCTGCGAGGCTGAGGGCATGAAAAAGATTGTCAGATGTAATTATCCAGTGCAGTGTGCCAAGACTAGTTATTTGAGTATTTATTCACTCTCAGACAGGTTTCACAGCCTCAGAATGACCCCATGCTGCTAGCGGGCAGCTGCAAAGCTAGTTGAGGTATGTCTACTGAAGCTGCAGGAGCATTTTTGACAGGCCAGAAGTGCCCATCTCCTTGATGTGCATCCTTATATTATGTCAGCTTGTTCCCTCATGGACATTCTTTCTATTTTCTCTCAATTACCAGAATGTCGTGGTGCTGAACAGCACACAAAGCTATAGCTGCACAGGATAGTACTGTTTACTGTTGTGTGTGGTAATATTTTTTCATTGATTTATTCTCATTTGCCCTTTTTTAAGAATATTTTTAATGAATGTAACCATTTAGGTCACTAATGTTGTGTCATAGTTGCTGGGATCATGTGAGAGCTGGCACAGAGGTCTAGCTGGAAAAAGAATGAGCTGTTGATCCCAAAGTACAGTTGCAAATCTGGTTGTTGCTTAGCTGCAGGTGAGTAATTCTGCGTTACTGGATCTGCTCAAATCAGGTTACAGATATTATTTTTCTTCATTTTCTTCATTAATTGCTGCTGTTTTTTCTTGGGAGTGTAAAGCTTTACATCCTTTTACTGGATGTAAAGCAGCTTCCTTTATACTCTCTGTGACCTATAGTTTTTTCTTGTGTGTATTCATGATCTATTTTGTCTTCAATTGAAGTGTGTGTACTTGTTCTACACCAGTGCCTGCTGTTATATTGGTTATTTCCTTGAACAGTTTATCCCTCCTTACCATTGGGCTGCATTGTTGGGGGCTGGAATTCTTACTTCCAGTGGGGTCTCACGTACCCTGGAATCAAATGTCCCAGAGACAATACCATTTCTAATCAGAAGACATCTGTCATCTCCCATTCATACCGTGATTAGAGTGATGAAATATGTTTACTAAGTAGCATTTCTTCTTCTGCTTCTTGGGTTATAGTAGAAAAGAAAGAGTGCAGGGATATTAATGCAGCCTACATTTATATACCTAACTGTAGATACTTTAGTATCCTGGCTTTTTTCACATAATAAGGAAGAGAGATAAATTGTCTCCAAGGAATGGACTCAATACTGAGACAGCATTTTAAGGTTCTGAGGACAACCACATCTCTTCTGCCTGCTCTTTTACCTGCTGCTTTCACATGATCCCGCTCCCTTGGTGAGATGTCTTTGTTCTGTTTGTTCTATATGGTTAAACTACCACATCGAGGGCAGCAGTGCCAGTGGTACTTAGTGTAAAACTAAATAACTTCTTTATTAAGAGCAGTGTGAAAGAAGTATTTTAACTAAAGTAGGTGTCGTAAGCCAGGTGCAAACATCCTTGCCTGGATGTTTTTCTGCTCCTTGTCTCATGGGTCTCTGGCACACCCAGCCAGTGAGCTGTAAGCCTCTGCTGCAGGCTGGTACTGCACAGGTCACAGCAGAGATTCCTGAACCCTCTGTGCCTGCATCCCACCTGTGGCTGCTGAACCCAGCTGCAGATAAAGTGTGCTCAGGCCAGCCCTCCCTGTGGCTCGGGGGTGGTGACTGATGGGTCTGGCTGTTGAGCCAAATGCACATGTGGGGACAGCAGAAGCTGCTGTGTGTCATGGGAGCCATACAAGAGGATGAGAAGTGGCCTTGGGGATGTGGCCTGTGTCTGGTGGGGAGTGAGTGTGGCCTGGGAAAGGAGGAATTAAGGTATGTCTTTGCAGGCTGGTACAATGGTGAGCACTTTCGCTGATATCAGATAGAGGTGGATGCTGCTGGTTGCTCTAAGCAAAGTAATTTCAACTTAAGACACATATGACCCCATTCATTAACTTTCTTAAGGTGTATAGGGTCCGATTTACTTTTTCCAACATCCAAGACAGTAATGTGATCCAAGACACTGTAATCCATTTCTATCAGCAGCTGCTCCTCCTATTAGATGCCATGGGTTTTTTAATGGTTAACATACAATTTTTCTACTTAAAAGGGAATAATTCAAATGTTCAATCATTCCCTTAAGAAGGAATGATTCAAACGTAGAGGGGAAGGAAGGATTCCAGGGCACGAGCTGCTGTTAAAGGTAGCTACAATGTGTGTGATGTTTGAATATAAAAGTCTGTGGTTCTGGTCCTCTGACCCTGAGATCAGTTCAGTTGGTCAGAGCATGGTGCTAATAATGGGCTATTTACTTAAGATCCTTGTGGGTCTCTTCCAACTCTGAACATCCTGTGAATCTGTAAACAGAAGCATAAAGGAATTGTTAAAGGAAGAAATACACATGTAAATATATCTGTGTGGGCTTATACATGTATATGTATGCATTATATATATCCATATACATATCCCTCTGTATATATGAATATACCTTTGGTTATGTGGCTGCATGTATTACATAACTATCATTGATGCCTTGAACTGGCCATTTATATTCCACAGCTGTACAGCTTCCTATTGTAAAATGGTTGGTTTGTATGCAGGGAGAGCCGTTGTACCAAAGTATTAACTTGTGCAGAAATACAAAGGTTTTGTCAGAGAACAAAGTTGTCCTGTGATCAGAGCTGGTAGTGGACTGTCACGGGGTTTTTGGAAGCAGGAACAAGTTGGAGTAAGGACTTCAGTGCAGGCAGTGAGTGTCTCACCTTGCAGAGGTGCCCCAGCTCACACTGACACACATGATGTGGCACAGTGCCTTGGAGAAAAACTTGTTTGGACAACAAAGCTCTGTGCTTCCTGCTTCCTGTGCTGAGGGGACTATTTTCCAACCAGTTCAGGAGCTAATCTGATTTCTGTTGGAGCAGAAACCTGGCTGATGTGTATTATTATGCAGGGAAGTACTTGTCATCTGCAGTGAAAACAAACCTCCAGACAGTTCTTGAGTCCTTGGCAAAGATCTGAATCACTTTCTGTCTCACTAACACAACCTCTCAAAAATTTGGAAGAAAGAGAAGAAAACCCACAAGGATCTATAGTTTTGGCTATATATATTATCATAAAAAATGGAAGGAAGCTTCAAAAATAATCTTTTTTTTTCCATCATAATTGCAACTTGTTTTGTAAAATTATATGCAAGATGTTCTAACTATAGGTAGCATTAGAGTGCTTTGATACAAAATTAGACTGACATCAGATGCCAATTCTAAAATGTTTCCTTTGGAAAATTTAATATTAGTTACATAAACTAGTCACTGGTTGTATAAAACTTAAAAAAAGTAAGTAGGAACTCAAAGTAATCCTGTAATACCTGGGAGAAGGATACTCTGTGTTCCCAGGTTAGGAACATTTTAAGTGCAAAACTTAGCTTGAACTATGAAGAGCGTCCAGATTTTGCATAATTCAGAGTATTAAAGAAATTACTTTAAAATGAAGATTCAGAGAGGTCCCACTGATGCTTTTCTGCTTGTGTTCTGGGTATGTTCTGGATATTTTCTGGCTGTGTTCCTGCCATCTTTTTGTCTATATTCTGTGTAAAGCCAGTGCATATCCTAGAGCAGAAACCTTCCCCTAACATTCACCTGTGGACCCTGCAGAAGGCTCTGAACACTTCCACTGTATATTAACCTCCAATCCTGCTTTGATGTTTTCCTCCAGGATTTCATAACCTGGAGGTTTCATTTGGGCTGTATCCCAAATTAAATATGATAAACACTCTATTTTATACTCCTAAAATGATCAGTCCTGAGGTAAAGTGTATATACTGAGATGCATTTTAGGCTGCCACAAAACATCAAAGATTAAACAGACATTTATGCTTTGTGAAAGTATAGATAACCATTTACCCTTCTGCTTTCATTTTTGTCATGGAAATGTCGCCAATGGGCTTTAGTCCTGTAACTTTCACAACTACCTAGTTTTATTTTTTTCTTACTTGATTGAAACAATTCAGCTCTAATAACAAGTAAGCAAGCAAGCAAATACTTCTATTGAGTCTGATGTGAAATCTTAACATATAAGTTTCAAATGGTATTCTCTATCTTAAGATGAGATAATAATCACTGAAATATTACTTCTTGGAGTTATTTTTTTAAATGCCATCTTCTCCTTCCTAAATAGCTAGAGGGTAATATTTAAATCCGATTTTATTGTTAGCAAGACCTGCAAACAGTACCTGTTTTAAACAATGATTCAATGTCAAGCAGAAAATTCCGATTAATATTGTTGCACAGAATTCAAGGGTTTCTCCCATTTAATTTTTTTTACTATCTTCAGCTTTACTTTTCTTAATATTTTTCCTGGTCAGATTTGGGTGATTTTAGCATACTGTAATTGTTATATTAATTTTTAGTTTATTTAAGTGGTTGCCTGTCATAACTGATATTAAAATAAGAACTTCTCATTCAATTATTCTTAGAAGTGAGACTTCCTCTTGCTTGTTGATATGAATATACGTGAGTTAAATACATGTTAGCGAGATTGCCCTTTAATCTCATTTTGGAAATCTTATCAGATAAGATACATATTTTCAAGGTGATTTGTTGTTTACATCTAGAATACAGAATCCAATTTGAACACTGATGATTTATTTTCAGTATTTTGTGCAAACCTGCATTTGACAGGTATGGAAAGCGGGGATGCACCCCATGGTTTGAGTTTTGTTGTGCAGATATACTTGTGTTATTGAACTGCAAGTCATCCTTTTTCAGTGACTGAAGGAAAAGCCAAGGGAAAAAACAACTTGAAAGGGAAAATGAAGGATCAAACTGCAGCTGCTTTGATTATTTTGACTGGAGATGTCAGATTGTTGAAGTGAGAGAAGAGATGCGCCTGCTGCTTTTTGGCTCTATCCATTTGGCCAATTACTTAAAAATGAATTTTAAAAAGTTCTTGGATTCTAATATTTCAGTTGGGGTAAAACATGTGAACACAAAGCATCTGGGATTACTCTATGTCCCTATCACCTCTGTCTGTCATAAGAGAAACACTTCCTCACTGAAGTGAAAATGAGAAGTGCTGCGAACCTGCACTCTTGTAAATCAGCTGTGCACATTGCTTTTAATAATCAACAGTAATAAATGGCAGGAATTGGAAAGGAAAATCTATTTCTGGCTTTCAGAAGCAGTCAGATTACAGATGAACATATCCTCCCCAGAGGAGCTATAAGGGAACATACTACATTTATCCCATATACTTCGACCCTTTTATTCCCTTTTTGCAATGAGGCACGTGATTCACTCACAAAACACATTTCTTTGCATTCTGCCCTGGTGTTTTTGGTAGTTTAATCCAATAGAGATATAACACAGCACTTCCCACCATGGAAGTGCTCAGCTGTGCTGCCTTTATAGTAGCCATGGCATGTTCAGTGGACCTGCTCTGCTGGGGTGCAGCATGGGCCTGCCCCACCCAGCTGCCCTCCAAGGGCTTGAGCTGCCTTCTGCAGGCACAGGGAGGTGATGTTTCCTGACAGGAACATGAGGAAAGAGGAGTGTTTTCTGTACCTGTCCCCACTCAGCTGGCAGTGACCTGAGGGACCCCAGTAACTCCAGCAGCCTGTGCCAAAGGAGATGGGTGCATTCCCATGAAGGAAGACACAGCTGTGCTGCTGTACATGGCTGTGCTGCTGTGAACTCTAATGAGACCCTTATTTTTTCCTCAGAAAGGAAGAGGTTCCTTACTCCTAGATTTAAACTCAGCATAAAATTGCCAGGTTAAATCACCCAGGGTAATCCATATCTGCCCTGTTTGCCTTCCAGAGCAAGAGCTTGTCTTGGGATTACGCTCAATGCTGGGTAAGATCTCCGAGGGAAACTCTGAGTCCAGGAGCTTCTCTTGGAAGCCCATTATTACAGTAGAGGCCTGAGTACAATGGGAGGTTAGGAAAGGATAAAGGGGTAAAAGTGGAAAGGAATTTGGAATTTTGGAAAGGAATACACACTTTGTGGATTGACTCTCACAGCCTTGTTCTGTGGTTTAACTTGAAGAAAATCTATTGGGAAGGAAAAACAGGGAGCTGTTCTTGATTTGGCATTCTTGAGCAGGTTTGATAGATTCAACTTCCACCTTGTATTTCTCAGACTTGACAGTATTTCTCTCACACTGTTTGACTGTGCTGTGTCTATGCAAAGCATTTTTTTGAGAAGTTTCCATCTGCAGCTGCTCAGTTCATTTGTTTTGGGAGGGTTATTTTGAAGCCAGCTTAGTTAGGCCCAGTGCGCATGGTGCAGTGTCGGGTTTTGGTCCCGCGACAAGAGAGGAACCCACCCCCAGGCCCTTTGGAGGAGGTTCCCCTGGGAGTTCTTTGCCAAGGATGAAAAATGAGCAGGACTCTGGATTTTCTCTGTCTTTGGTCTATTGTTTATTCTTTTCTTATCTTAAGTTCCATACACCGTCTGCACACCAGACTTAGCACACAAGAAACAAGGCACAAAATGGACTCCAAACACCCAAAGCCAAGGTCTTTTAAAACGAATTAGTCCAATTACCTTCTAACACGTATTTGTTTTTAATTTTCTACCAATAACGTCTATTAATCTACTCACGTAGCACCTATGCCACTACTTTCTCTGGCCAATAACTTTGTGCCAACAATACTAGAGAAACGGAGCAGAAGAAGAACAAGAAGGAGATGAGACAATGCCCAAAATCCTCCATCTTGTCCCCTATTCACTCTCATATTAAAATCCTAAAACCCTAAATCCTTCACCCTGTGATAAACTACTACTACTACTACTATCTAGTTCACACCTGTATGCTCCAACTCATCCCAAAGCCTCGGTAATTTTTTCCAGGGATGAAGGTTAAAAGCAGTGTTCTGCTGAGGATCAGGGCTTCCTAAAACAGGCAGAGAAACATTTTCTGTGCCCTGGATTCCAACAGTGCAGCCTTGTAGGCAGCGGGGTGCTGTGGTATGAGGAGTGCTCCAAAGCACAAGGCTGGAAAAGTGAGTGTACCTTTTCAGCTGAGAAATCCACCTTCTCCTGTGTGTGTTGGGGTCTTGCTTTTAACCTCCTGCTGATCATAGCTTCTGATACAGCAGCACATGCTGTTGGGTGCTTGTTTACCAGCTGACAGTGAATTGATTACTCTTAAGGACTTTCCTTCAGAAGCTTTCTGATGTGAACAAGGACATGGCTACATATTTGCTGCCTAATTCCAGGAAAATTAGCAGGACATAAAAGGTCATAAAACAATGTATCTGCTTTATCTGCTTCATTTTGTCATGAATGCCCAAGGTCTTATTTTGGTCTCAAAAATTACATTTCAGTGTTTCTTCCTGAATGCCCTTGCAAACCCAGTAGAAATTTTGTCTAATGCAGTCTGGTGGATAGTTGTGTTCCAACAATCAGAAGTAAAACTACATTTTCTCCTTAAACTTCAGTGTATGTTCCTGCAATTTCACTCTATTCATGAGTATATATACTCATGAATATATATAGGCTCTCTGCTGTTACTGCAGGACTGTTGCACACTAGGACAGGAATGAAGACAACCATAATTCAACAGCTGGAACATATAATATAGATACCATCCTGCATGCATCTTTCATGTCATCACAAAGACAGTTGCAATAGCTTTTTCTGAATTTTGTTCACACTGGGTTCTTGAAGCTGTGTTCATTAATTCTAGACACCATGAATGTCTGCTCTGGTGCATGACTTCCTTCGGAGTCTCCCTGGGTGTTTTAATGCTGACTTGAAGTTCTCACCACAGTGATCTGTTGACATGAAAGACCCCCCACACTAACCTATGGTTAATGGTAATAAACCATACCCACTCCTTTATGAAAGCCTGGAATTGCGAGATGAAAGGCCACTAAATGCGCTATAACTGTATCTGGTTCTCAGATGTTTATATGAAACTGAAATTCATCATATGTGTATCAGGGGTATAAATTTTATTAACTGTCAACAGAGAAACACTTCTTCTTTTGAAAAACTATTAAAAAATGGATGCATAACTGATACTGTCAAGTTTCCTATGTATCTATACAAACCAAAATAACAAGTCCTAAATTCATTTATTTGAAGTGGTAGATAAAGCATGTATTTGTTTTGTGAGATAGTTCATTTAGGTACTCATGCAGAGTATTCAATGTCAATACTGCTATGATGTCTGTTAAGATTCTGTATATCCTTATAGCACCAAGCTCTAGAAATAATAAAAAAATACTATGTTAGTTCTTTAAAAACAAACAAACAAAAAAACCCCGAAAAATGTAAAAAGAACTGGTGCTTTTCATCAATAAGCTCATTTCTTTTCAGGAATTTCTATAAACCACCGGTAACACAGGAACCTCCATGTCAAAACCCACAAACAATTTTCTTCCCTGTTAAAACTATTTATTTTGTGTTGAATAGTTTAAGTAGAAGTAAAAGATATCAAGTGACAAAGTACACATAAGGATTTATGTGGCATTAATACAGCTGGGAAAAAATTCATGTGCTGATCCCACTTCCAATTCAGGCCTAAGAAATATCGAAGCATTTGAGAGATATATGGGAGACCCAGGGTGGATACCATTCTTCTTGATTTATATCAAGGAATTAAGCTAGTTTCTTTTGCTCCAGGTTTTTTGTTTTTTTTTTTTTAGTTCTTCTTATGGAGCCAACCTGAAAGTTTAGATAGCAATAAAAGTGGAAGACAATCTTATCAAATCAGTTAAAATCTGGTAATGCTCTTTTTTCAGTGAAAGAACTTTGAATGGAAATAGAAGATAATACAATATTTTGGGACAGTTCAGAACATACTTTTGAATTTAAGTTTTAAATTAAGCATCTAATCAGGGTCTAAGAACACACATTTATGTTGTTCAAGGAGTATAAATTTAATTGATCAATCTGGTCAAACATAATGATGTTCAGAGTCAAAATATGATTTTTGTAGTTTTTTCAAGTTTTTGCAGAATTCTAAATGTTAAGTATTTTTTACTTCTCATTATTGTAGATTTTTGATTAAATAAAAACGCCTGAGGTTATTTTCTAATAGCTTTTTCAGTACATTCAAGATCTTTTGTCGCTTTGATTCTTCACATTTTATATATAAAGTTTGAGATTTTTAGTAAAGTACGAGGTCTTTGATACAGTAAAAGGAAGATAAATTGTTAAAGACTCAGCAAATTAAGTGTGTTATTTCTTCTAGCAAACGTCGAGTAGCTGCTGTGTGTTGCTTTAGCTACTCTGAGGACAGAAACAGCTTTAGCAAATGCTGGGCCCTGTGTGAAATCAGTATCTAGTATGCATGTGAGAGAAACCTTTTGCAGAGGTGGGGGATGCACATGTTCTTGCATAACACTGTCAAATTTAGCAGTCAGTTGAATAACACCCGAAGAAATTTCATGCGTGGAGAGTAAGGCTTCTCTAATTAGGTGTAAAGTCCAAATGATGGGTGTTAAACACTGTATTATAGCAGTAAAAATCTCTGCTGTAATGCTTCCATCACTATCATATGTAAGGAACTGCTGGGTGTGGTGGCCAGTGGTGTTACAGAAAACTTAGTTAAAAGCGTCATAGTAAACTACTGCTTGTGGTTCACTGCACATTGTCTGAGGCGCTCTGTATTTGCAGAAAGTTGTTTCATTTTGGAAGGGGGCAGAGAGAATAAAATCCCTCAAATCTTCTTTAAACATTCTGCAGATGTTTCTGATCTTTTTGTTCACTTCTGAATCCCGGCACAGGCTTCCTCAGTGTGTTCCCTCTGGAATGGCTGAAGCTTTAACACCAGATTCTCCTCCAGTCTGCTTTTAGAGGTAGAAAACATTTAAATTGCTTCCACTCTCTGACCGGTAGCTCAAACATTTCACATTCTTGCTAAAAGCCAGCTCAGGCTGGCATGGAAAGTGAATGGTGCTGAGACCCATAATGGCACTGTCTTGCTCCCAGTATCTGCTTTGAGACCTGGTTTCAGCCCCCATTAAATTTCTTGGATCAGCTTCATTACAAAAAAATCACACAGATCTATTTAGTAACGCATACACCGCATTTAAATGATTAATTCCTCTCAGGGTTAAATTAGATAAATATATTTTAATGTCATTCTAGAACTTAAAAAAAGTGTTATATATTAAATGGACCCTAAATCTCTCCTATTTCCTCTTAAGCTGAGAGGAGGTAGGCTGCATATGCAGAAATCCAGTTTTGAGTAACATTTTATTTACTGTTAAATCTTTAAATTGAAATATGAATTCTGTATTCAAGTCTTGGCTTAGTCATTATATTTAGCCTAGTTAAAGTAGAAGTTAGCAGATAGGCTTTTAAATTTTTTTTAAATTACTCTGATCAGTTTAGAATGTCTATCAAGGCAGGCACTTATTACATGTATAATGTATATATGCAAATAGGAGATACAGGTAAAGAAATGAGCCTGCACTGACTGTGAAAGAAGTCTGTTTGTGTGTAAGTAGGCTGCAGTGAATTTCTGCATGTTAAATAGTGAAATTCTTTCAACTTTGTCAAAATGTAGTCCATGAAGCTAAGTGCTTTTATCCCACAGTTACTTGAAGAAAGACATGAGTCATCAACTAAATAAAGTTAACATTTTAAAAAGGAATATATTCCAATATTCCAAATATACTGTATTTAAATATGTTTCTAAGCAGAATTAATTTACAGTTATTTTTGTTTCCTGTTGGACTACACTAATTGGTTAATGATATAAAAATTAACAATTTACTATAGATGAATGCTGTGATCCAGCTCTCTTGCTGGAATAGCTATTATGTGACTTCATAGTGAGAATGTTGGCTGAAAGAAATTGAAAATATGCATAAAGCCATGTCTAAAAGTCACTCTGAATTAGGCCTCAATTTCATTATTAAAATACCCCCGAGAGTACATTGTTAAAGACTTCTGCTACAATTCATAAATAATGAGTACATGACATCTGATCCAGGGCCATTCATCTCACCTCTGTATTTCTCCAAAAGGTACTTTATAGAGTGGGTATCTACTTTATATTTAGATGTAAGTTGACTAGTCCTAATTTCCTGAAATGCAAGGTTTGTCAAGATTTCATTAGAACAGAGGATTGCATCCAAATCAACACCTTGTAGAACAACTACAGCAGCTCTGTTTGGTGCTGGTTTTACCCTCATTTTCTCAATCTCTCTCTATATTTTACCTGGCATCTTACTTTCTTGAGATTTCTGATTCTTTCCTTTCCCGTTTTCCTCGGTTTGTCCTTGTTAGTCATGATGATGATGTGCCCAGTGCCTGGGCAGCCTGCTCCTTTCCTTCCTGCTTGGCTGGAGCATCTCTGCAGGCAGATATTGGTGCAGGGGCTGGGAGCTGCTGCCTGCCATGTGGGAAGATGAGGCACCAGCATCACAGTAAGAAAGTGTCATTCTTGGAAATCTTGAAAGCTCCCTCTTGTTAGAAAAGGAGAGAGGAAATGATAAGGGGAAGGCTAAGACCTGCTTTGCAGAAATTCCTTCATCACCAGTAGCTGGCTCCTCAGCTGTGGAAATAAAACCAACTGTGTAGACAGCACACATCATCTATCCTTAATTTCTAATCTAGTTGCTGGTCTTTGTCAACTGTCTTCATTCATGACTTTGCCAAGCAATTAGCAAGTTGGGTAAAATTCTCAATACCAGAATTAAACGGCCTTGAGGGAGAGTAGGAACTTTCTTCCTTTTACCAGCACTGAGAAAAAGGATTGTTAAATGTGTGAATTCTTTCCAAATGCACACTTGTATGATTTCCTTATAGTTCTTTGGTGGTTTGTTTTTTTGAATTCTCATCAGGAATAGAGCATTTAGTCCCTTCCATTTCCTTTTTAGTATATTGATGGTTTTGGTTTGGTTTTTTTTTGTCAGTTAGTTGGCTCTTTTAATAATCTTAAAATGTGTCAGACATTTTTCCTCTCCTAGAAAACAATCACTAGTGCACAGAATGAGAGTAGTATTGCTATTGCTGCTTGGTTCCACGTTTCTTTCTTTGTTGGCTTGCTTAATGTTCAAACTTTTCTTCCTGTCCAGTTTGTGTGTTGTGATTACAAAGACTCTGAGGTATGTGCAATATTGGTAAATGCAGTAGCCTAGTCCATTAAATATCTATCAAATAGGATAGGACACCTCTATAGCTGATGCATTTATAATTATTCTATTTGTCTGATGGAAAAACATAGGCAAATTGACACTTTTAATATTAAAAGTGTGGTTTACCATTGCAAATAATGCCATCACATTCATCTCTGTTGCATTTGCTTTCCTCACAGTCAGTTTCCTTGCTGAGCTTCCTTTGCTTATATTTGTTTATGATGGAGGAACACTGTCTTTCCACAGAAAAGAAGGTGCAATGGTTGCAAATCTAATGGAACATGAGGTATTAAACTGTTCATGCATCAAGCATGTCTTTATAGATATCCTTTCAAGATTACTGAGTAACAGAGAGAAATGTTTTCATGTTTTCATGCCCTATTTATTGGTTGGATCTCTGAGTTTCCAAAGGTACTGCTTTCCTTCACTCTAACCACCAAATACGTTCTGCAAGCTCACATGGGTGGTTGGCACCAGGTTCCAGATCAGGAGCACCCTGAAAGGACTGTTCAGTGTTCTGTGGTAGAGAATTTGCAAACATTAATTTTGGAGGGACTCTGATTTTATAGCCCTCAGCATTATACACAGAAAGGATAAAGACAGAGATTATTCTTGCCCCTTGAATTCTGGATGTGGCTCTAACTTTATTCTTCTGTTTGGGAACATTTGGTACTTTCAAAGGCTAAAACCAGCTCTTGGCAGTGTAAAACTGAACAATATTTAACCCAAAATATTCCTCTTATCATTTTCCTTACCAGATGTATAAGCATGCAAATGAGAGAAAAAATCAATGTCTAAATCTGATTTATATGATTTATAGTCCTGCATAAGCAGAATTTTTTACAAATTTTACCTTATGGTATTGCTTAGTTTGAAAATTAGGGAGACTAAGGAGAAGGTTAGCTGCAACATCAGCTTGGAAAAGATCAGCATTTCAAACATAATTTTTATAAAAGAAAACAGAGTACAGGTACAGCTTAAGTGACATAGGAATGGTTGTGTCTGTCCCTGGTGCATTAGGAGTTATTTTGCATTGACAGTATGCTTTAAAAAATATAATAAGTAGAATTTTAATAATTAGCCCACATTTTTACAAATAATTTTTTCTCTGTACAACAGAAAAATGTATAGTATAACCCCAGCAAACTTTGATTTTGGTTTATTTATTAATCTTAGTAATGAAAAAAGTTAATGTATTTGTGATTTTTGAAAAGAGTAGAATGAAGACAGGAGAAATATGATACTGAAGATATTTGGCTGGATGTTCCTCTGACATTTTTGAAGCAAAAATTTGAGTGATGTGGAAAAGAACCATGATTAAATGCTGTCCATTCTCCAGCTAAGTTTATTTTTAATTTTTTTTTTTAATATTTTTGCATATTTTTAGGAGGCAAAAACCTTTGAGCTGTTTCTGTTGTAATCAGAAGGGAAAATGAGCCAAATTCTATGTTTGCGTTATAAACACCAACATGTTTGATTTGGGGAGATTGAAGTCTTGGGAGAAGTTTTGTTGAATCATTACCAGGTTGTGACTCATGAAAGGAATAGACAAAAGCAAGCACTTTATGTGGAAAGCCAGGAATTTATTGTTAGTTTAATCAAAGAACTATTGTTATTCCAGTTTCAGTAGTTTAGAATTATATACAGTTAAAAGGATATGCACACAAATTTTCAGATATTTTCCTTTTTTACCTCTGTACCACTGGGTCCTGAGGTCAGTGGCAGCTGTTGTGATTAGGGTGGGGCTCCAGGGAGCCGTCACAGCATCCTTACTGCTGGTTTCTTCCTCTTCCTTACAACATCCATCATGAATTGTTCTTACCTGTTTTCCAGCACGCTTTGGGGATTGCTTTGGGCTTTAATTCTCCATTACAACTATTGCTGCTGAGTGTGATGTGCTTTACATGTGCTGATAAGGGTTCTTTGTTCTCTTTTTATCCTCTAACGCTGTTTTTACGCAGTGCCTGAATTAGAGTTGTTTAATAGCCACTCTTACAACACTGTGCAGGTTGCTTTTAGCCCTTGGGCCCTTTATTGAAGGGACACAGAGAGTCCACTCCACATATTATTTGTTATTCCTGATTAGTTGCAGGAGCATATCCAGTAGGTGTTACACAACACAGCTGTACAGAGCAAAGCAAAAGGTAAAGCAAAGCTCGTGCCTGTTTCTGGGACTCAGGTAATTTCTGATAGGGACAAGTCTCCTGGCAGGGAAGCACAAGTCCCTCGGATCTGTGGTGTTAATTTAACAATAGGCTCGTGGCCTGTCACAAGAGACAGCAGCACTTCATTTCTTTGTCTCCAAGGCCTGCAGGGTGTTGATGTTTATATGCTCCTTCGTTTGCAGTTGGCACTTCTGCATCTTTTCCTGGGAGCCTTTGAAAGAAGATTGGCAGAGATACCAGAGAGGCATCATGACAGCATTGAGGGCTGAGGGGCTGGGCTGGGTTTTACTCAGTTAGTACTCACACAGTTAGCAGGAGAACAGAGTGGATGTGGTGAGAGTCCTTTGAGAGAGAGGAAGGAGATAACCCCAAAGAAAATTAAAAAAACAAAACTTGAGATTGGAGAAGCACAGCTTGTGATGAAGCGACAGTGAAGAGATTGAAATAAATAGGGGGGAAAGATCAGAGAAGTAAATGCTATTTCCTCAGTTGCAGACCTCTAGAAGTCACAAGATTAACACCAAAAATCATATTTTTTAAGTGTTCTCCCAAGTTCTGAGCCTTTAGGCAACATTTAGGAAATATTTTCAAGACTTTTGTTACATTTGTAAGGACTGGACTATAAGCCTTTTTTTTTTTTTTTTTTTTTTTAATAATATTTTTTTTTTTAATGACAGTTTGTTTTGTAACTAAATTATAAAATTTTAAGACCATGGACTTAAAGAGTAAGAACCAAATAATCCAAGACTGAAAAATTAGGCATATTGGCTATACTACTTGCTTGGTTTCATAAAGTCATTATCTGATGAGGAGGGGAGAAAAGTGAATGTGCCTTGTTGTTTCACCTTTGAAAACTGTCTCCTAGTGCGTGTGGCTGTCTGTGCATCTCTACTTCTACATTTCAAACCTTCTTTTCTGAATAACTTCAGCAAGTAACTTAGATATTCCAGCACAACTGCCTTCATGATTTCACGAATTCTGGGAATTAATGGAAACAGTTACAACAGATGAAATGTGATTAGTGACATTTAGAAAGTTGATAGTATCTATTTCAATTTTTTGTTGTGGCAAAGACGATACAGAGCCTCATTTTTATTTATTTTTTTCTTTCTAAAGTGAGTTTGTATCTCTGAAAACATTCTGGAATGCATATTTAAAAGATGCAAATTCCTGGAAAGGAGACTTCCATTTATCAAGAAGAAAATGAAAATGAGTTTTGAGTTTGCTCTCCAGGTGGGAGTTTGCTCTCCAGTTGTGAGCAGCTTTAGCACTGTCTGTCCAGAAATTTCTGCAAAATTTGTGTGAAAGGCTTACAGAAAAGCCATATAGCATATAGGTTTAGTCACTGCTGTCAAATTTCTATATTTAGTCAAGAGTTATTGTAGAAATACTCCTTTTAAAGTAATAACAGTGTCACATGAGGATTATCTCAGAGAACTGTTTGTATCTGTTATGGTTATGACCTAAATTATCTATATTTAGAGCACATCACAGATCTGAATACCTGTGACTTCACATTTTGTACTGTGAACTTCAAGGTTTAGTCAGTCATGAATGCATGCAGGTAGCAATATAAGCTTCTTTATTGTGGCCTTTTAGATCTGTGCAACATTTTTCCATGGCAAAATGCTCCCATTTTTTAAAGTTGGTTGTGCATCAGAGGAAGAACAAAGAAAAAACTCTTTGCCATGGTCTTAGTCTATTTGTGCTTACATACATTATTCTTGTAAGAATTTACTGTGCTGGTAATTTTGTATTTTTAAAGAGGAGCTAAGCTTACCATTTCCTCCTTGAAAGATGTGTTACTCAGGATTTCTGTCTTGCCAACTTCTCGTTCAAGACTGGTTCTTCAATGTGATGTTCTTTGCACTTGGAAGTTATATATGTGATTTCTTAATTACCCTTTGTGATGCTTGGTCATTTTTTTGTCCAGGACTAATGTAAAATGAAAGGCAATTTATGATTATTGCATTAAAGTAATGGCTTTCACAATTGATAGGTTTATCATATTATTTGCAAAGGTTACTAATGGAAATAACAGCATTGAATGGAGGACAGTAACCCTGCTAAATGAGAATTGATCATATAGTCATATACTTGGATAGCTAATTTAAATTCAAGAATCTTGTATTAAATGCAAAATTGTGACTGGTAAATTAATGCAATTAAAAAGAGACATTTTCTGTTTTGAGCACTCTCATTTCACTATCACATCTTTTTAAAGCATATTTTTATTTTAAATTAGCAATAAATATTATTTCAAGGCAGCTGGTTTATCACACGTTGAAAACAGTCAATTAGTTATTTATGTTCTCCTGTCATGAGAGTACCTTAGAGAATACTTCATTATTGGTTTTTACCCTATAGATTATTGTACATTAATGAATTGTGCTTTCATTTGTCTTGGAAATTTGTCTGATGGATATAGAAGTTGTCTCCCAGGATATCTCAGGAGCAGAATTGAGCATCTGACTTTGTAAAGGTTTAGAGATTAACTTTCTCTGAAATACAATAATTTCTAGAAAATTATTGTTATTATTACTTCTTATGTAACTTAAGTAAAGTGATTCTTACACTTTTCTAAAAGTAATTTGCTAATAATTTGATTCAAACCTGTGACTTTCTAATCCAAATCAGTTTTTAAGCATCATTGGGGGCAAGAAATCTGCAACTTTTGATCAGTACAGCTTAGGTACAATTTGAAACAAGTAAATGAAATAAAAATTTAGAGCCAGTAGCACAATTTCACTTTTTATGTTAGAAAGAGAAAACTTTTAATAGAAAATTGGTCAAAAGGCAGGGCAGAAAGGCTGGAGACTTGTCATTCATGGACTGCTTACACAATCAGTAGATAGTGAACTGCTTTCCCTTAGCTTGCTTTCATTAGCAGCCTTTCCCATACCATAACCAAGGCTGGGTAGCAGCATTTCTCCTAACAGTTTTAGAGGAAAAATCTGCTTAGTCTTAACCCTAAACTGTCTTGTTGAGTAAGATCCTGCATAGTATTTTCTTAAATAATTTAATAATGCACATAGTACATGTTCAATTTTGTATTTTAGCTGAATTATACAGGAGGGTGGGGAGTTTTGTGCCTGAGCAGAGGCAGGAGGCTCCCGGGAGGCCGAGCAGGTGCAGCCTCTAGGAGCTGCTGCTGTGGGACACGATGGCAGAGCAGCACCAGATGACAGCCACCCTGTCCCTTGGGGCAGCAGCTGCCTGTGCCCGAGGGAGCTGGGCTTCCTCCTTCCTCACCTTGCCATGGCACTAGTAATGAACTCCATTAAGTTCAATAAGGTTTCAGCATCTTGGGTTTTGGTCAACACAAATACAAATACAGAAATTCGTCAGGGTTTTTTTGCACTTCTTACTTGCGTTTTTCACTTAAGTAATTTGTTGTCATGGTGCACTGTGCTGTTCATTCTTCCTTGGACATGAATGTGGAAAATGGCCATGCTTCAATACACTTTAGGAGGAAGGGTTTGTCAGATATTACCTTGCTGAAAGGGTGGTGTAAAACCAAGACTGATCCTGCTCATTTTAACTTACCAGGCAATCACATTAACTTCTGAGTTAACTGAGCTAACGGAGTTCCCGAAGGTTGTGTGATGTTGGCAGGATGTCCCAACACTTCAACCATAAAACCCTAGCTCAAAAAATGCTATTAACTTCCATCCTCTCAGAAACGGGGAGCCAGGAGGGAGCAGGGATATGATACTGAACAGACAGCAACAATCAGTGAGAGCACTGCAGTGGTCAGTGAGATTTCTGAGGAACAGGACTGCCAGAGAGTGCAGCCAGGTTGGAAAGGCTGAAGCTGGACTGGACAGTGGAGAGGGATCGTGATTTTTCCCTCTACAGCCTGTTAACAAGGGGAGCAACAGAGGTTTTGGTTGCAGCTTTGCCCTAACCTGGAGGAATGGGGTTAGCACAGTGAAATCCAGGAGCCTGTTGGGAACTTCTCTAAACTGCAAAAGGGTCTGTGAGGGCCAAGAGAATGCCTGTAGTTAAAGACGGAGAGATCCTGGATGTCTTAGTGAAAAGAGGGAATATATTCTGGGTGAAAGGCTACAGCATTCTTTTCAAGCACAAGAACTAGTGAAGTTTATAGGAGTGGCAGATCTGAACTGGCATGTCTTCATTGCCACCTTCATTTCTGTCCTCTGGCTGGGAGCACAGCTACCTTGTATTGTAAGTTGCCTGTAAAGGTGACAGAAAAATTGCACATCTTTTGTTGCACATGTTAAAAAAAAATTGGATACCCTAATGTTTAAGATATTGTAATATTGTGTGTTCAAAGTATATGCTTTATCCTGTACCTCAAAGACTTGAATTACATGTGAATGTTCATTTTCCTCTGTATGTAAAGGAAAGGGTAGCAATTTCTAAGCCTAAGAAGCTTTTAGTTCTTTCCTTCATATGCATTGCCAATTTACAGAAATGCTAAGTCTGCCTTAACATGGGAGTTTACTTTCCTGGCCTTTTGGCCTTTTTCTATTCTCTGCACTGGGTACAAGTTTTGTTTTTTTTTAATAATGAGCTGAGTTTTTTTTTCTTTAAAGTCAGACATTGATATCTTGGATTTCATTTAACGGGCTACTTATGTGTAAGATGAAGATGGAAAAAAAGAGCAACAGATCTATGCCACTGTGATCTAATAAACAAGTTCATTTATAATTTGAAAAAAAAAATCAAAAAATGAAAGGTAAAATATTCACAGTACTTGAAACAGTTCATGAAATGCTGATGGGAGAGAAATGACAAGGCCAGGAAATCTAATGGTTTGTGAGGTTATGGGAAGCGAAAGCTAGTCAGCTACCATTACCCTTTGGTTGACCACTTTGAGATGGTGAACGAAAAGGTTAAAGGTTTCATGTTGTTTTCTTCTTCCCTTTTCCTTCTGGGAACAGTTGCATCCCTTTTCTTGGCTGGATCAGCAGTAGTGTCCTGACCTCATGAGGCATTTTCCCAGGAATTAAAGTCCCCTCCTTCTGTTCCGTGCCCTCCTGCATCCCATGGGATGGTGCTTCTCTCCGCAGCCTGACTAAATATCCCCCTCAGAGAAGGAGCATGTGTCTTCCAGGGACTTTTCACTGGGGTGGTAGGATTTTCTCCTTCCAGAGAAGACAGAGTATTTATGATAAAGGACCTTCTGGGTGCTTGTCTCTGCTGTGCTTTTAAAAGCTATAAGCTTTTCGTAAGCCTCTCAGGGGTTACTGGGTCAGCCATGGCTTCTGCTTCCCAAGGAATTCATTGGTTGGTGTTGATGTTAACAGCTCCAATCTGGTATAATGTGCTAAGCCAGGGAAAGACAGTGAGCTCTTCACTGCTTGAAACAGGGCAGGAAAACACTCTCATAGGGGGCTTGAAAGAAACACAGTTTTTTCACAGAATGTCTTTATGTTACCTGTTGTAAGTTTAATGTTTAAATTTGAATTTGATATTTAGGATAAAAAATGCAGTTTGTAGACTCTGGATCTTTTTTCATACTGAACTCCTCTTTGTTGAAGCTGTTGTGTTACTGGGCTACCACAAAGTTCTCCAGTGCTACACAAAAACAGTGCTGGTTTTGTGTGACTTTGCCTTTTTGTTGATTGTGAAGTATGGTGATATTTGTGTTTTGGCTGCACTGTTCACACATTTGCTTTTATCTGCTCACCTATCATCAGAAAATTCAAGAGTTCTTGCTATTAGTATTAGACTTCTACTCCCTCTATCAAATGATAAAGTAAAAGACTGAAAACTTTGTGGGTGCAGAGGTTATAGTGTGTGGGAAGGCTGCTTGGATGAGCACCAGAGCACAGTCATGGATACCCAGCATAAAAGTCTCACACTTTTCCTTTCGTTTACTGCTTTCCCAAAGTTCCAGTGGTTCTGAAGGTCAGAGCAAAGAAAAGTACAAAGACCATTGTAAACAAACACCCTGTTGTTCTTTCTGAAATCAGAAATGGCCAATTTGATCCTGTGCACGAAAAGAA
>VXAX01004901.1:406621-452576 GCA_013399835.1 Leptocoma aspasia | reverse complement strand
TAAAAAAAAAAAAAAAAAAGAAAAACTGTGAGCAAATAACACTGGTTCTGGTAAATCAGAAGGGTTTGGGCTTTGGGAGATTTATGAGAACATTAATTACATGGTCAGAACACATTATACTGAGCTGGACTGTAAAAAAGGGGGAATACTTCCAACTTAAACTCTGTAACTCTTGCCTTTGACTTGTTGCATAAAATGAGGATAAGTAAAAGCAATTAATTTACAGTTGAAACTGAAAAGTTCACTGGTGTTTGTTTTGTACCTCCAATCACAAAAATGCAAACAGCTGGAAAAGATAAGAGTTTATACTGGATTTTTAAGAAATTATTTCTTTCTTTTTAGTATTATGCAACAAAACCAATATACAGGGTGACAGACTTGCTGCCTGAGCAGCAGGTTGCTTCTGTCCTGGCAGTGTAGCCGGGGCCAGCCCTGCCATCCAGGGCTGTGTTTGCCAGGGTTCCTTTGTTTGATGCCACCTGGCTGCAGTGCTGTGGCCAGGGAGGATGGAGGCATGACAGGAATATCTGAGGTCAGGCGATTCTCCATCAAAATGCCTCAGCTACTTTGGAAGCTGCATTTCACTGTGACACTGAATTTTTGAAGATTCTGGTTGTTTCCCCTTCCCAGATTTTCCTTTCTCTCTGTGGCCCCGGTGTCTATCATGCACACATTTTAGCAAGAAGGGCTGCCAAGTGACATAGAGCATGAACAGTTTTGCACTTTGGATATGTCTGTGACCTTCCTTTGTTGCTTGGCACAGCAGTTGAAGGCGATCTGTGGAGAAGCACAGATGAAAAAGGAGGCGGAGAAATTAACTTTGAAATATATTTTGAGCAATAGACTCCATCCTTACTTTGCTGCTGTGTTTTTGCCAGCTGGGGAGAGCTGTGCAGTAACCATGTCAGAGTTAAAGCTGAAGACCACATCTACCACTATCTCCTTCTACTGATTTTCTCCCTGAGCAGTGCTGAGATGCAGGACAGTACCAGCTCATGTGTTGGGGCTTCCCGTGGCTCAGCAAATTCAGTCAGCTGCTGCTCAAAGACAAATGACAGGACAGTATCCCACCAATTTCTCTGCTAACACACTTTCACAGCTTAGGCTGTCTCGCTTCTTCTCTTTTCTTTGCCTATTTATTTATTTACTTTTCCTCTCTGACAGTTTTTTCTGTCTTCAGGGTGTTTTAAATGTCACATTTCTGGCGGGTGTAAAAAGCATCTTATGAGTGAGTTTTACCACTTCCCTGTCTGGCCTATGGAGGCCAAGTCATCATTACCTGACCCTCTGTGTTATCTTCCCTGCAGGAGATAATCCTGGACAAAATGCTCTCTGAAAAGCCACCTTTTACATCTTTCCTGGCCTTTCCCCTGGCTGTTTCTTGAGAGTGTGGGTGTTGAAGCCACTGCACGGTAGCTTTAGGGTTGGGACCCGCCTAGTAGTAGCTCACACCTGATGCTTTGCTTTCTGTGCCTTAGGTTTTGAGGGTTGACTCTGGGGGCAAGTCTGAATACCCATGTTAACTTCTTGGTAATGTCCTTTGGGCTCAGCAATCCAGGATGTTTTGCTGTTTCTCTAGCTCCTTTGAGCTTCCATTTCCTGACATAGTTTCCACTTTGTTTCGGTCTTTTAGCTCACCTGCCACCACTGTAGTTGGCTTGATCTGTTCCTCTTCCCTACAAATACAGGCAGCTCTCTTAGATCCTGTGAGAGATCTAGAAGGGCTTTGTGGGCCACTTTTCTGGACTTTCTGTGTCTCAGTAAGTTGCTGCCTGATCTGACCTACTACAGGTGGCTTCTGCTCTGAGTAGTCTTTCAGGCTTGTTTTCTGCCCAACAACTTAGTAACTTGTTCAGTTGAAATAAACCCCACCTTGTCTCTTATAGGATCCAAGAAAAATAAATATTTTCTTCTCTTGTAACTCTGGGTCTATTCATAGAAAACAATATTATGAGATATGCAAGAGAAGAGATTTACTGTGCTCTTGACTCCATGATGTACAGCATGAGTTTGACCAAGTGGAAGCAGTGAATCTGATAGAGTTTGAGTGTTTTGTGAATGTAAAGTTCTGCTGTCCATTGCCCGCCCTTCCTTCCTTCCTTCCTTCCTTCCTTCCTTCCTTCCTTCCTTCCTTCCTTCCTTCCTTNCTAAAATTAAAAGAGTTTAGTAAGGTTTGACATATTTTTTTAAATAAACTTATGTAAATTTGAAAAAGTTCAGAGATTAAAATAAAATTAAGACTTAAAGATATTTCAAGGCATTCCCAAGAAGTCTGTTCTTCTACACACCTTGTAGGTATTTGCATAACTTTTTCTTGCAACCTCTAAAAGTTAGAAAATGAGTAATTTTCTTTGTTCTCCCTGCCATTTTCTACACCTCCCATCTTCATTGCTGCTCCTGGCCAAACTGTTAGTCTTCTTCCTTCAACTTTGTCTTGAAGTGCTGTGCTCAAGGCAGTGCAGCACTGCTGCATGAGGCCCCAGACCCTCTCAGACTGATTGTTTAGGGACAATGTGGGCTGTATTCTTGCCTCGTCATCTTCCATGGGGAGTGACTTTCACATGTTTGACAGTCATTCCTAATTGAGATCCAGTTCGTAAATCCTGTCATTAGGACAGCCATTGAGTCAGTTAAGTGTTTCTTTTATACAGTTGGTGAGTCTCTGGCCATTTACATCTATCCTGATAAACTGTGCTCTGTTTTTTCATTTAATTCATTCTTCCAGTTTAGAAATATATAATTTTATGCTGATTTTTCCTTTATTTGTTTCCTCTATTGTATTTGTGTGACAGTTTCAGGTTATGAACTGTCCATCTTTTTTTTATATGTAGTTTAGTTTGTGCTTATGCCTTTAATATTATTTCAGTGAGGACCTGTCACTTTCCTGAATTTTTTTCCCTTGAGTTGCTTATACTTGAGGATGCACTGCAAGTATATTAAAATCTGCTTTCATATAGAGCGTTGTATTTATTCCCCTGTTATCAGTCTCTCCTGACTGTTGTGACTTTTTTCCAAATCCTGATCACTTGTTTCGTTCTACTTGCATGTTTTAAACAGTTTCTACCAACTGATTAGAAACAAACCTAGAGGAGCCCCCCTTTTTATTTTGTTTTTTTCTGCTTGTGGTTTCCAGCACACTCAAAGATGTTTCTCTTGCCCTGCTTGATTCCATTCTTCATAAATGTCTACGTAGTTTATGGATGCCGTTAGGATAATGAACTCTCTTTATATCATTGGTAATTATTCAAATAAAACCCTTATCATCTTCTTCAGGCTTGATTGCTTATAAGGTGTCTCTTTCATGTCCCTTCCTTGGGTTGTTTGTTTTGGCTTTTTTGCTGATTTTATCCTTAAATCAGGGAGTTTCAGTGGTCTATCTCACAGTGCATTTTGAACTTCAGAGAAGGCCTGTATATTTGTTGTGCCAGACAACATATTTTTTCTCCCATCTCTGGATAGGAAATGTCTTCATGTAAATTCTGATTATGCTGTTATTACACAACTCTGTTAAGACATGATTTTTGTTGTGCAGTGAACTTCCACTTCATTTAGTTACCATATTGTTGAGAATGCAAAGTGACAAAAAACATTTGTGTAAGTTATTTAGTGATACCTAAAGAGATAATTGTCTTCGGTTTTTAACTGGATGCTGATTAATTAGGTGCACCATCTGTAATTTTTCATGTGAAACCAGTCTTTATAAACCCATCATGATATCAAATGCTATGAAGTAAGTGTTATTTTACAGTGAATATTTGAAAATTTAAGATAATGTTGCATTAAAGTAATATAAAATTTATAATTTTACCTGTGTAAAGTTAATATAGTGTTTATATTTATTCATTTTAAGTAATTTTTTATTCTCATTGTGCAGAAAAGGATTCATTTTAGATGAAAAAAAAAGTAAAATAGGCCTTTATCTTCCAGTGTCTGACTAAAAAAATTAAAAATTACACAGCCATGAAAACACATACTAGAAATTTTGACTTTGGTACCAATCAACCAATCTTGAAAGTTATTCATGCTAGCAAAAAAGATTATTTCTTTGAGATTAAATACAAAGTTTAAACAATATTAAAATGTGTAATTTAAGTAATAATACACTGATTTTATTGTATTTTGTTTTTCCATTTTCCACATCTTGCAAAAAGTTTTTATTCGCAAGAAACAGGACATTTAACAGAATTGCTCAATATTCTACTCTTAAGGTTCACTCCAGTTTCTTAATATAATTTATTTCCATATTTAATTTTAGTAAATATGGAAATAAAATATGGCTATTAATAAAAATAATTTAAATTTTAAAAAAATAAGGAGCAGAAGTCCACCATTTGTTTTTCTCCATCCATGGTGTCACTTTGTGCCCATGGGTTATGCCATAAAGCCATTTACAAATTTCTGATTGACTACCAGCAATTCAGAAAGGATTATAGATCTTGGAGAATAGCCATGGATTTTATATCATTTTAATACTAGAGGAAAGTTACAGAATTTTGATATTGTTCTTTTAGAGGCTTTAGAAGTATGCAGAGTTTTAGTTGCTTGTTTGGAAACCATACTTGGTGTCCAGTGATGTTTTGTACTGCGTGTAAAAAGGCTCTGGTGCAGAGTGTGTTGAGGCTGGCTGGCATGCACACAACTGCCCCACCAGATCCAGAGTGTGCATCACCTCTTTATAGGGATAGGGACTTTGGGGGGAAAATCAGGAAAAAATGGGAGAAAGAGGAAAAAAGGCAAGGAGAGACTCTGATTGGCCAGCTGGAGAAAGAAATGATCCTCTGCTGAGTGCCCTCATCGTCCTCTGGGTGCTCTCCCCTCTACAGTATGTGGCGATGAGGAGTAAACTAAATTTTGGATTTCTCTGATATAAACTAGACCCTATAAAATAAAGGCAAGCCAGTTTGAGGGTTGGAGGGGAGAAGGGCTGATTCTCATGCCAATGGCAGTCACTTCCCAGGAGAACCTGCTGCAGCAACAGGTGTAGGCAGGTAAAATCCTGCGTGGTGTTGAGAGTGTAAATGGCAGCTGCTCATGAATGGAACACTTGTATGTGTGTGGAGAAAACAGCTGTGTGCACATAGGCAGCTGTATCATATAGGGGTGATTCCCTGGTCAGACTGAGCACTCCACTAGCTTTGGTTCAGCCTGAGGAGTTATGTCCTTGCATACCCACAGAAAATTTAGTCCACTCAGCCAAGGAAAGTACAGTAAATTTAAAAAGTCTAGAAACCCAAATTAGAATTCTTACTGCCACTTTGCTTTTTGATGCCATGTCTCTTTTCTTACAAAGAGAAAAATTGTTACAATTCTGTGTCATTTTATTTCATGTTTTTATAATAACTCTTGCTGCATCCAGCCTGGAATTAAACCTTAGCAGTTCTACAGCTATAATAAGAGTAAGGTTTACTGCCAGCTAATGTTTCATCTGCTGGCTAGATGACTAGCTGTGCACCAGCTGCATAATATATTCTGTAAGGATATCATCATCACAGCACTTCACTCTTGCATCTTATACACCCACCAGGAAACATGTTTTATCTTGTGCTCTGAGCAAGGAATACAAATGAGATGTCTCAAGGAAAAGTAAATAAAAATATTAGGAAATATTAAATTAAATTAGAGTAAGAGGAAATATTTAAGAGAAGTAATTCTGTTTTTAATTTGTTGGTGTGAGAGACTGTTTTTGGACAGGGACAAGATGAGAGCTCCCACAAATCTTTAGGTGCTGATGATGGACTGCTTTTGGCACAGCTCAGACACAGAATGGCCCAAAGCCTGGCTTTTAGCTGTTCTTTTGTTGGCTTCTCCCCTGCACGGTTCTTTCTTGGTTCCTGGCTTATGTCAGAGAAGCCCTAGTACTGCTCTAGCTTAATTCTAAACCTTTTTTTCTAGCAGAAAGGCATCTCCAGAACATATGAGCAAGACCATGGCTCCTCCTGTACTGGGGCAGGAGAACTGCAGTGCAGCAGCAGCTGTGCTGGTGCTAAATCTCCTGGGAGCTCCTTTGTTCAAAGAGAAGGAGTAGGGGTTGATGCTCACTGGTCTCCCAGATGTGCACAGGCACAGTGGTGGCCAGGCTGAGGAGTCAAGAATTGCACTTTTGCCCCAAGTATAAAGGGAGGTTACAATATAAAAGACAAGACACAGGAGAATTATAATAGATGAAGTTGTTGATGTAGAGTTTATTTTACTTATGTGAGTTATTCTGCCAAAATTATGATATTTGTCCTAATAGTTTATATGTTTTGTATCAGCTTCATGTAAACTTTGGTTTTTTTAAGCAAAATTAAAAATTTTAGGTAAAACTACATTTCTCATTAGCTTTGCTTTGAAAAGCTCTAGTTCCCAAGTCTCACAGCTGTTCTGCTTCCAGTAAATATTTGAACAGCAGAGCCAAAGTGTACCTTGGCTCTAGTGCTCTGCATCTTACAGAATATTAAACCATTTGCAGTCTGTTAATTCTCTGCTGGAAGTTGCAGGAGTTGGAAGTTGGAAGCAGTTTTTGGCAATGGATATAAAGATTTCAGTCATACTGATGGTGTTTGAAAATGTCAGTGTTACACTAGAAAGACATGGCTGGGATGATCCTTTTGTTGTTTTAATTAAACATAGAAAACTGCACATACACATGTAATAGTGTATTAATAGTAAATATTGTATTAATACAGTAAATAATGTATTAATAGTAAATAGAAAAACGTACAGACTGTGTATACAATGTCAAGTGCTCCAAAGGTAGAAAATGACATATTCAAAGTGTTTTGTGCTATCTTAGATTTCCTATGCAGATATATAAAGCTGTAGACTTTACTGTATATACTGATAATATTTAACAAGTAGCTGTTGATTATTTTGTTTCTCCTTTGTTATCATGGGATTGGTGCATTATCTCCCTGCTTGAGGGATAAAGAGATAAAAAGAGAGAAATCATCCCTTAGAGACCACTTGCTTTTCCTCTTTTGAACTGGGAACTTGACGGCAAAAATGAAAGGTTCTTGGATGCTATGGAGAGCTCCTTGTGTTTCACACATTTTTGGTTTTTTTGCAAGGAAAGATCCTCCTTTATGCAAGTAAGATACAGATATTGCTATCTACAACAACCTGGGAGTAAGCTGGTCTCTTCTCCCAGGCAGCCAGTGACAGGACAAGAGGAGATGGCAGGGGAGGTTCAGGTTGGACATCAGGAAGAATTTTTTTACTGAAAGAGTGCTCAGGCATTGGAAAAAGATCCTGAAAAGAGCCTGAAAGAGTGCTCAGCATCCATCCCACACCCAGGGAGATGATGGAATCACCTGGAAGTGTTCAGGAAATGACTGGACATGGCACTTAATGCTGTGGTTTAGTTGACAAGGTGGTGTTTGATCAAATGTTGGGCTCAGTGGTCCTGGAGGTCTTCTCCAGCCTTAATGCTTCTGTGATGCTGTGATTCTATAGTGCTGAGGTGGGAGAAAATATATTACTGTGAAGTTAATGGTTGAACAATAATACTATGCACAGTGAGGGCTAAGTTAAAGATATCACCCCCATTCCCCTAAGGTAAAGGTAGCCTCATTTTCACCTTTCCTAAGTCTGGGATGTTTAACTTACAAGTTTAACAAATACTCATTCACCACATCTTTGAATGTGCTGTGAATACGTGCTCTGTGTTTATGTAATCTGTATCTAGGCTTCCAGGGAGATTTGCAGTATAGATGCCATTTTAATTTAAAAATGAGAAGTATCTCAGATAGTGCAAAACTTAGATAAACAATAGATACCCAGGTGAGGCATAAGGTAATGTAAGCTATGGCCATAAAATGTAATCATTTGAAAGGGGCAGGAGCCTTGAGGCAGCTGTAGTGTTTATCATATCCTCACATAACTTCTCAGTTTTAGTTCAGCGTATGAGTTAAAACTAATAGAACATTTGGCTTTTCAGACTCTAAAATATCATCCTTGGAACATATAGCCATATAATTCCTGGAAACAGAGGAGTCTAGCTACAAAATGTATGTTTTGAATAAAGGAAGAATTTTTCAGCATAGTTTTTTAGAAAAACATGCTTAAAATATTATGTAAAAGTGAAACATTTTAACAAACATTAACCTTTGGCTCTAGCAGTTGCAGAGACTTTCTGATCCAATTGAAAAAATGAAGTGCAGATTTACTTAAATATTGGAACCAGCAAAAAAAAACTTGCAGGAATAACACTGAATCAGGAAACAATTTAAGTGAAGCAGCGTTTTTTAAAGAGATTTTGGTAATAGAGTCTACATTTTTAACCATCGCATTGCTGGTTTATTCAGTGTTTACTTTAGCTTGCTATGTCACAGAATTTTGTTTTCCCTGGAAAATTTTTGTTTGTGAAGAGCCTGAAAATGTTATTGCAAATCTTTTCTCTATGTGAACCTCAGTTTAGGCAAAGAGCTAAGATCTGCTAAAATGCTGTCTCATAAGCTTAAGATGTCTCATAAGCATAAAACATCCTCATTGTGACATTGAAAAAAGAACTTGAAATCCTAGCACAGTATTTTTATTGCAAATGACAGTTTTCATCTGTTGCCTTTTGCTGCCAGAATAACCATGTTTTCAGTAAGCACAAACAGACTTTTTCAGCTGTGCTGGTTTCCAGCGGTTCCTGTTCACTCCCCAAGTGGGTGGTATGGAAGAGCCACCTTTCTGGCACACTTGCATGCAGACAGCACATGGCCACCATCGAGTTTTGGCATTATGCTCTAATAAAAAAAGATCCTGCTCATATGAGAAAGCTTGGTGTGCGTCAGTACAGCTATTTCAGTCGTTGCTGCCTCCTGAGCTGAATGTCAACCGACATTGGTGACTCTATTAAAATACGATTTCGCAAAAGGAAGTAAGAAACATGACTTTCAAGCTGTGTGTGAAGATGAGCTAAAATAGTAACAAAAGTATCTCTAGAGAGTACTAGAGGACAAAAAAAAAAATTATCAGAAATCTACCTATTGTTAAGATAAAATGGATCTGGCAGACTCTCTTTTGTACCAGCTGGATATGTTAAATTTTCCCTCTCTTCAATACTGAGAGCAGGCATTGCTGTAGGAGGGCTTCCAAGGAGCTGGAAGGATTCAAAGGTTTCCTCAGAAAATTTCTCCAATGGTCCTTGATGGTAAGAAAAGTCAGAATTAAGCTTTAATAGCTGAGTTTCCATGCAGCAACCCTTACAGCCCGTGTCGTGTCCGAGCGGGAAGCTGGTGGCGCGGGGGCCTCGCGCGACGGGCACCATCCCTGCTGGCTGCTCTTGCAGAAGGCACCAGAGAGCAGCAGTTGTGACGTGCCCTAGGCAAGAACTCAGTGAGCCAACCCCTTATAAAGTAGCAGAGCACCACTGGTAATGGCTGCACGTTATTCACATTGCCCTAATTTTGGAAACAGATGGGAAAACGTACTCAGATCAAATAATTTTGTGTTAAACTACTTC
The DNA here is from genome assembly GCA_013399835.1 of Leptocoma aspasia. NCBI lineage: Eukaryota > Metazoa > Chordata > Aves > Passeriformes > Nectariniidae > Leptocoma > Leptocoma aspasia. The sequence continues at coordinate 443,143 of VXAX01004901.1, read as the reverse complement.
TGTCCCAGATCCTTCTGAAGGGATCTGTGCTATCCAAAGCCATTATAATTCAGAAGAGTTTGGATGTCATCATACCACTGTACCTGGGCTGCTACTTATTAACTACAATTGTACTGTGTTTTGTTCTTCTCAGCTGTACTTCTCAGCTCCTGCACTTCTCAGCTCCTGCACTTCGTTGGAAGTCCTGAATATAGCACAAACCCTCTTTTTATACCACTTACAATTAAAACTGGTAATAGATAAATTCTACTTGTAATAATACTTTGTTTTGCTTGTACTGGACTATAAAAGTATTTGTTTTCCATTATGAATTTCTGTGTTCTTCACTCATTGATATGTGAGAGAACTATAGTTCCTGTATGCTTTTTTCACAACCACGATGGTCAAATACTGGAGCAAGATGCACAGAGAGGTTGTGTTGTTCTGTCCTTGGAGGTGTTTAAGACTCACTGGGGGACAGCCCTGAGCAGCCTGATTAAACAGACCTGCTGCGGGCAAGGGTTGGACTGAGAGACACCAGAGGCTCCTTCCTACCTCAGTTATTCTGTGGTTCTGGCTTCCTACCAGTCTTGTTTGGTACACACACCTATGGCTGTAAAAGGCCTGGTCTTTACAGGGAAGTCATATTTTTGATCACTGCTTTTAGTGACAGCAGCTGTATATGCTCCTGATTTTCTATTGGGACATTCATGAATTGTCATTGCTTCCTTAGCAATGAGATTGCTGAGCAGATGCTATTGTTAGAGATTGGACAATTTCTTATCTGTCATGAGGCTCCAGCAATAATCAGCATTTAGGACAAAAATTTCCTGTAAATTGTTTGTGTTCTCAGGTGGGTTTGACTTTTCTTTCTTGTGTAACGGGTGCATAAATTAGTGTACAAATTAAAAAAGGTAAAATAGAAAAGTTCTTTTATTATTTTTGCATTTGGATTCTCAAGCTGCTTTTGTGACAGTATAGGTTTCATAACATTGTAAATTTCTTTATAATAGTAATAAAAATCATGTAATTCTGTAAAACAGAGATTTTGAACTGCTTCTGCTTTATATATTTGACTCTATGTCATTAGCAGGACAAAATGAAGTGAGATGTTTTCAATGCAGCAGTCATTAGGCCATCACAGTGCTATTGATCTTTGTCCTTCATGGAGTATTAATATTGTTGATGGCACAAATACTGTGTACAGGGCTACTCTGTGATAAAAGTAGTGAACATAGGTCATCATCTGTCATATTTGCTCCCCACTAAGACTACTAGTGAAAAATTCAGTAGTAATAATCCCCTTTCCTCAGATGAAAGAAATGGTGTGACTTTTTAAATTTTCATGAGTGCAAACTTGTTAGTGATTTGAGAGACACCCATTATATTCATTACCCAAGAGAAGAATAATTCCTTCTTTCAGGATAAGGTTGCATGCATGTGTGAAAAGTGGATAGGATGAAGGATGAGTAGCTTTATGTAGAAGTAGGGAGGGAATGAACTTGCTTTGAGACACATTTTCTGAACTTTAACACAGACACCAGCTTTGACAAGCATTTTGTCAAAATGGTAACTGTAATTGTTTTCTGAGTCAGTTCTTGTCTTAGCTGGCATTGCCTTCATAAAGGTGCATTCTGATTTCATTTAAACTGGTGTAAATACAGAGGTGCCTCTACTGTGGGAATGATGTAACAGAGTAAGAAATAAGATGGATCAGAGATCCTAGATCAAGCTCAAGTGTAAATGGTTTGGAGAATGCTTTCATTCAGTTTTTCTATATCCTGGTAGTGGATGAGGAATAGAGATACTTTGATTATCAAGCAACTGTTCCAAAATTAGTGGCCATGAGGGAGATCACCTGTTCTGTGAGCAAATTCCATGATAGAAAATTTGCCTCCTTGGCTGGGATCCCCAGGGACTGCCTTTACTGGGTTTATTGCACAGCATAAAAAATCTGAAATCAGTTGCAGGAAGAAAAGGTCCTGTCATGTTTTAAGTACATGACTAGAAAACAGATAGTGTTATTTTGCTCTGGTATTGAGTGAAATATTTCTTGAATACAAATTCAACCAAGCAGGTAAGAACTTGTTAAAACTGACAAATTGACCAAGACAGATAAAATGTGCAAATTCTCATGTTTACATTCACGTTAATCATGGCACAAGGAACCACCGAAATTGGTTCATGAAGAACCTCACTCCAGAATGTGTTCCATGCTGCCCTCATGATATAGTTGATGGTAATGTTCATGGTCTGATTGTTCTCCTTGTGGGTTTATTCAGCTGTTTGAATGTTGTACTTTTACAGGAGAAAAAAGGAAAAGCAAGATGGAAGTGTTCATTTTGAAGATAAATTAATTTTTCCAGGCTACTTTGTTTCTCTGGAGAGACATGACATGTTAAACTGTTTAACATCTGGGAGCATCTGTCCCTGTAGTCCAGCCTGTGGATTAACTGAGTGCTAAACTGCCATCCCATTTTCATGGAGATTTAGAGAATGAACAGCAAGTGCTTAACTGTTTTGACCCAGTCTTATTTTAGAACTGCAGGCAAATGCAAAGATACATTTTCAAATATACATATGCATGTGTCAATTTTTTTTTTTTTTTTTTTACATAAGACCCTAATTACATAACAACTGGGCTTTTTTAGTTCAAGACAATGTAGTTCAGGAAAAGTACTTAATTTGATAGTGCTATGAAGCCTTCAGAATTATTTATTTATGTAAAAAGGCTAGCATTTAACTTCTATAAATTAATTAGTTTTAAATATTCAATTAGATGAATTATTGTAGTCTAATCCCATGATAATTTAGTCTCCCTTTCTACCAGTGTGACAAGTATCTAAAATGGGACATAGCATTTCTGTGAATATCTGTAACCCAATATTCTGCTTTGTTTTTCTACTCAGAGTTTTACATTTTTTTGATGGCATAAAATGACAGAGAACTTTCACCTGCTACTTTTCTTTCATGTTAAGATAGTTCTGGAGTAGTTTCCATTGTATTTTTTTTCTTTGGTAGTCAGGTGTTGTCTTCTAACAGGAAATTTTAGATCACTTCTAAGAAGTGTGTCAAGGACATTAACTTCCTGGAGATGTCTGTTTGTTGCAATGCTGCCAAGATTTTAAAGTCTTTAATCAACCTATAGTCTTTCATCCATTGTTACTTTTAGGAGTAAGTCACAGTGGTTAAGCAATTCTTCTATATTTGCTAGAGGATACAGCAATGTGAGAATGGATAAGCAAGCATACTATCCCTCCTATCAGTGTTTGGCACAGATTGTTCCTTAATAGATCCATTCCTGTTCTGAATGATTTATTTGATTATTTACTATTTTATGGTAAGTATTGCTTAGGATATTTAACAATTCAATGCTTATTCATATCTGTATTTTGAGTGTTGAAATGAGTAATAGCATAGAAAGCATCAGCTCTGTTAGTCTGTAATTTTTACATTCAGGAAGGTTTTGAGGTTTTGTATGAATACTTAAATCCAGTAATTTATGGGGTCTTTTATTTTTAAGGAAGATTCATGATATCACTGAATCCAGTGCCTGTGTGACTTCTTTTTTTGTGACATGACTAGTTCTGTAGTAGTTAGATATCTTTTGTGTAGGGTAATAGTGGAAGTAACTTGGAGAAAATTATAGAGGAGATCATTAAGATACAAGTTTGAGCTGTTAGGAAGTGAACATTCCCATTGTATCAACACTGCAAGATTTTTTAATTGATGTGCAGAAATCACCAAACTTTAGTTTTGGATTATTGTTCTCATAAATGCCCAGTTTCAGAAGGGTAATCATGAATACATAACCATACCAGGATGCCCTTCTAACAGTTTATCTGGTTATGACAAAGTGGGCCAAGGCTGATTTGGGGTAGTTTGCCTTTGGGCTAGGGCAAAAGGGTAGGACAGTGGTGGGTCCTAAGGATACTGTGTGATAATCTCTGTGGGGAGAGCAAGCTCAAGCTGTTGTTTAGCCTGGAATAAAGCAGAAAAAATGTTGTTCTCCTGTAAAATGGTTGTACCTTTGAGAAGAGGAAGCCTTGGTAGCTGTAGTCTGGGCTGAGCTGGATGGCACCTTCTATTACCATACCTGTGCAGAGAGGTGCTCAGCCCTGGTGGTGCTGGTAAGGAGAAGCTGTGCAGATGTGGGGCTTCTGTGTGACTCTTCTGGCAACTGCTTCTTGAAAATAAAACTTGGGAAAGTCCTCTAACTCACTGGTGTCAGCTAGCAGAATAAGAAAGAATTAGGGAAAGGAACAGATCTCTCTGTGGCTGGTATTTGGTAATGACATGATGATCTCAAGGCACATTGCTCTGCTCTCAGAGTGCAGTGAGATTACTTTCTTAGGGGCTACTGGCAGCTGCTGGCACCTCTTCTCCAAATTTACAGTTTCCCCAAATAGTTCTTGGGGGCTGAGGCTGTGAGTGCTTCACTTGTGGCAGCCTTAGAATGATCCTGAAGTGACCAGCACGTGGGTGCCCAGACAAGAATGGTGTGCAAGGAGCAATGTTGGTGCAGTGCCATGTTGCCCTTGCAATTTCTTTTGCAGCCCTGTTGTCCATGGAGCTTAGGTTTTATAGGTCTTGAAAACCTACTTCTTATGGCAGCCCCCAAACACAGAACTTGCAGCAGAACTGCAAGCTGACAATATTATATGGATTGCCAAGTCAATTGTGATTACTTATTACTGCCTTGACTTACCTCAAATTAATTCAGAGCTCTATCACCTACTAAAAATCTGTATTCTATGAAATGTGCTGATATTAATAACTAATGTCAGTAAAAACTAGTCTTCATTATGTTTCGCATGGATGCATTGAGAGTTCTCTGTAATTTTTATGATTTTAAAAGCATAACATACAGAAATCATCTCCCGTGTATATGTTTGTACATATGTATGTGTTTGCAAGGGAAATCTTCACGATGTTCATCTTTTATTTTGCAGTCAAAACCTGTTGCATTTGCAGTTCGGACAAATGTTGGGTACAGTGCAGCTCACGAAGATGATGTTCCAGTCCCAGGCATGGCCATCTCATTTGAGGCTAAAGATTTTCTTCACGTTAAAGAAGTAAGTAAAACCAGAGGAGTAAGTGAATCACTCTTTAAGGGAATACTTGAGTAATAGTGCTACTATTTTGCAATGTTGATAACACTTCACATTGCCAAAGCACTTTACAAATGTTAAAGAAGTTAACAGTGTATAAGGAATTGAATGTTCTTTTCAATGCTATTCTTGTAGAAGCAATGGCACACATTTCTTGGAATCAAATTAATGAAGTTCAGAAAGCAAGTACTTTTCTTCTCTAGTAAAAATCACTTATTTATAGGTTTAAATGCCTGTGTCTGACTATTCCAAGATGAAATATTTCTGGTTTTTTTTTCTAATATGATAGTGTGCGGTTTGTTGTGATTCAGCAGCCAAGGGCTGGTTCTCTTTTATCTATGTGACTGCATCTCAGTTAAACGCAAAATCCTCAGGTCTCCTCTTTTTTTACTGAAGCTACTTCCCTGGCACAGACAAAATATTTAGTTAGCAGTTACATGCTGAAGAACTGGAATGATGTTTCAAGATAATTGCAATTGTCAATATATGAGCTTTGCATTTGCTGCAATGGTTTTCTTTTCCTGTAGTTTGGTTTTGACAATTTTAAATTTTAAATTTTTTACAGTTTCAAACACCTAAAGTAATTTTCTTTCTCTGCTCCTTGCAAGACACTCCCAAACAAATAGCTTGGTAACTTTCACATGCAGGCCCTCCTATGTAGCCTGATGCTCCCTTTTGAATGACTCCTTCATTTTCAAAGGTTTCCTAGCTTTTGGTCATATTCCATTGTGGTTTGTCTCAAAATAGCCCATCTGGATATGGAAATTTATAGAAAAATAAATAGAAAGTTAGTTTAAGGTTGAGAGCAACCTAGCCATGTATTTGAAATTATGTCTTTGCCTCATTTTAGACTATTGAAAAATACCTCAGTAGTTATGATTGATGATGCATAATGATTCTGCTAGTGCAGGTGCTTTGGGGAAGAAAGAAACATTCCTAATACAGAGATAGAAATACAGGTGGACAGAGACTAAAGAAACACACAAAACAGACTTGGCCAATGATCATTATTTTTCATATATATTAAACACACAAAAAGAGAATAATTGTGATTCAGACTGTATTTGGTGAAGGAAATATGCTTTCTGACTGTGTGAAAGAATTGCTCTGCTCTGTCTTATGACAAAAGAAGAGATGAGCAGGCACAGAGTCCTGGCAAGAGAAAACCATCAGCCTTCTCCAGGGAGTCTTGAAGCACTGGAAAATAAGGCTCAGTTTGGTTAGATCAAAAGGTTTTGTGTAGTCATCTATTCCATCTGCACTTCAAATGAAGTGGTAATCTCAGACTTTACATCAAGTGTTTCCCCTGTTTCCATAAAAACCAGACACACAGGGTTAGCAGTTTTCTGTTAAAAGTTAATGCATTTTTCTTCACAGCACAACTGAGTCTCAGATGTATGTATATGTCGGAGAAAATCTGGAAGGAAAAGTCTCCTGAAGTTTTCTGTATCTCCAAAATGCCTTGAAGGGAAGCTTAGCTCAGCTGAGTTGTCTGCACGGAGGGGTGGAAAAATAGATTAAAATGTTCTTGCAACCCCAGGTGTAAAAGAATAGGCATTCTGTACTGATTGCCTTTAAAAACACCTGGATTTCTCTGTCAGCTGTCAAGGAGAGGTGGTTGTCTACTAGTGCTGATCCAGAGATTGGCTGGGAAGGCACCCTGGGAGCAGGCCAGCTGCACTGCTGGAATGGCGAGGTGGGAAGGGATCCACAAGGAGTCAAACTTGGACTTAGACTCTTGCCCTGCATTTGGCAGCAGCTGTTGTGTCTGGGTTGAAACTCCTTCAGAGGGTGCTCCAGGCCTTCCCTGCACAGACAGGTCCTCCCCCTCTAGCTCGTCCTCCAGGGCTCTGTATCCCACCAGGTATTGCTCCTTCAGTACTTTTGGTGCTCCCTACAGTGAATGCTGGGGGAACTGAATTGTCCAAACTTTAATTATTTATGCAGATTAAAGAAAAAAAATGTATTAGACTATAAAATGCAGTGTTGCTTATATATTTCATACCTAACTTGTTGCTAGAAATAAAGAAAGCTAAGTTAATCTCCAGTAGCTTTTTCCTGCATAATGATGCCATACTGGACCAGTGCTCTCCTCTTCTTGTCTGAAAGGGCTGTTCACCAATTTGTGCTGCTGAGAGGGCTCAAACAAGAAAAACCTCAGTTCAAAATGTGCATGGACAGTGGTGAAAAGTACAGCAGTGACTGAGTATGAGGGAAATTTATCTTCATTATTAGGTTACATTCATTAAAACTCAGTACACATAAGGATGACGGATTCCTTCCTGCATGAAGAAACTGCTGCATCATAGTAACTTATGAATCTTTTGAGGCTTTAATGCATGGTCATAATTTTGCTCTGTGTTTCATTTTTTGTGTTTCCCTTGGCACTCCAAACACAGGTGAATTACAGAGAATCACTAACCTGAGCCAGTAACTTGAGAGCTGGACACGTCTCTACCAAGATTTCAAAAAAAAATTTAAATTAGAAAGTATTATGTGTGTTATTTTCAACTTTAAAAAGTATCTTATACTCTTCATATACTGACAGCATTTATCTTTGAAATCCTGCAGAAGTGTATTCCACATGATTTTATTTCTTTGCGAAGAAGAAATTCCTGTGGATTTAGGATTTCTATTGCTTCTAATAAAATTAATATTGTTGCGTAGTAGTCTGTTGTACTGTAGGACAAAAATAGTGACTGTTCAGATTTTAATTTACTGGTGGTTTTTAATTATCTATCTCTTCCTTTTACCAAGTTAATGATTTAGTTAGCCCTTTGTAATGAAAGGTTATAATTTTAATAATACATTTCAGTCTAATACAGCTTTGAGAAACTGCTATTCCAGAGTAGCTCCCTATGAAATGCTGGTATTCTTACTCATAAAGGCATCCCATTGGATGAATATTATAGATCTCCTTATGTTTTATAAGCTTAAAAGTGCTTTTATTTTAATCTCTATTTTTTGTTAGCTGGAATATCTTACAGTTGGTCTCAAGCACCACAAGATATCTATAGTTGCCAAAGTGAAAGATAACACTGCAATGTAGGTTGGGTATCAGTGATCTACCAATGATGGTAAAATTTAGGGGAGCCCACACATTTTACATGTTTTATTCCTAACTGTACACTTGTTAAAGCTACTTATTATATAATTAAATATGCACTATAATATCTACTTTAATAGCTTCAGATTGAAGAAAGCTACTTTCTTCCCATTCAGGTGTTCTCTTAAAGTTTCATGAATATTCCATATTACCCAAAAATTTTATTTGATGGTTGTTATTCCCATAGAACACCAAAAGTATTGTGTGTGGGGCCCATACATGAATGACCTATTGTCCTTCAAAAATGGTGAATAAATAAGAATGGAAAAAGCAAATAGTTCTGCTGTATAGACCCCTGCAAATCAACCAACCTCCTCCACACATGGTTGGGGACGGGGTATGAATAAAGGTGTTGAGTTAGAGTAGTCAATATCTCATATTTATCAGAGCTGAAATTCAGTTAATTGGACTATCTGGTGGACTTGTGTAATTGTTAGGTTTTTTTAGTTATCCAAAGATGTCTGTGCCTTGTGGATCTATCATAGTAAGTTTAAGATGCAGATGACATGAGCTGTCTGAGGTAGGGTATATATAAGCAGCCAAATTCAGTCATATTTCAGAAGATTTTAGTGAGAAGTGGGGGAATTCGAGAAGTAGTATTTTTTAATTTAAATAGAGAACTGAGTAAAATGGAATAATAAAAATAGATTATTATAGAGCTGTAAAAATTGTAGCAGTAGGTGAGAGTCGATCCTAAGTCTCTGGTGTCCACCAAGGAGACGGTGAAGAGAGAACAAAAGCAGCTCTCATGCATGAGAGGAAAAGACTGTGAAGCAAGAAAAAATAAACATGGTGAAATGGGTAGAAATAAAAAACACGGAGAAACATGAAGTCTTTGCAGAAAGGTTTCCACTTAAGGACTGTGGATTTTAATAATTTGAAAGGAATAATTATTTTAATGTATTTCTGAATATTGCCACAATTCTTCATCTCCATAATAACATAGCACAGTGATTAAGCGCAGGGAAGAATTACAAAAAATAGCACAGCTGCAAATTAAAACTAATAACAAAATTATGCCAGATACAGCAATTTCTTAGTATGTAACTTTCCTTCTTTTTTTTTTAATCTGTAGAAATTTAATAATGACTGGTGGATAGGACGATTGGTAAAAGAAGGCTGTGAAATAGGATTCATACCAAGCCCAGTCAAACTAGAAAACATGAGGCTGCAGCATGAACAAAAGGCAAAACAAGGAAAATTCTACTCCAGGTAATAACAAGAAATCGTTAATAAAAGCAATATTGTCTGGGACACAGCTTGGAAATTGATTCTGTGTATCAGTCATGTATATGCTTAATTATTGTTAATGGCAGCTACAAACAGTTTTAATCAATGATTATTAAAGAAATTAATAAGAAGTTAATATATAATTACTTCTATTGTTTATTATATAACACATAACATTATTTTATATTGTTAATTAATAAGCTTATTAGTATCACTGCTATTTGGGAGAAAAAGTAGATATTTAGATTGGCGATCTGTGATGGCCTACCACTGAAATAGTTTCCTTCTGTATAATTTTTTAATTGTTTTGATGATCTTCCTATTTCTAAACACATTTAAAACTCATTTTAGAAATTACAGAAGATGTTAAGATTAATTTACTTGTAAGCCAAAGACAGTGCCTGTTAGTTAGCTTGTAGGGAAAAAAAAATAGTCTTGTCAAATTCATTGCTACATAAGCTTTTAAGAGCACTACATTTTATGATGGAAGTTTCATGTCAAGTCATTTGTTATCACTGACTGCAGCCACCATTGCACAAGAAAAAGGATTGTTTCTAGATATTCTGAACAAAAAAAAAAAAAAAAAACCCACAAGATAGTGTATACAGTGTATTTGAGTGGGACGGACCTGGAATTGAGCTAGGAACCATTCGGGAAGCCAGAAATTCTTTCCTATCTCCATAGGAAGGGCAGCAGTGTTTGTAGAGCATGTCTAGAGGAGGACACTGTGATTGTGCAGTGCTCAGCTGCAGTCTCCAGCTGTGAAGTGCCTTTCCCATGAGGATGCTGTCCTCAGCAGAAGGATGCTGGATTCCTTATTCCTCTAGTGATGCTTCTGGGACAGCCAGATCTGTCCCAGTGATTCAGTTCCTTTCCAAATCGTGGAGGCTTCCATTCTCCAGAAATTCTCACTGAAGATAACATTGTCCTACACCACAAATGCATTAACTTAGTGCTTATTAATATTTGAAGATAGAGAAAGTGGAAACTACTACTATCACGTGAATTATTTGAAGAGTGAAACAACCTTTCTTACATTTTTTTCAGAGCTTTTCTCATTATGGTAACTGAAATAAAAAAGACTAGAACTGTTGTTTCATTTTCACAACTTGGATAGGTTTTCACAAAGCAGAACTTGACAAAAACATTACACTGGTTTAACTTTGAGAGACATTTTTTCTTAAGTGCTATATTGTATTGAGACAACAAGAGAATTTGTATGTTAATTAAATTGAAAACATGACAGACACAGTCTCATCTTCATTAGCAATTTATCAATAACTCCTCAGCTAAAGGAAACAGATATGCTCACTGGCTTAAGAATTACTCTTATTAATGGGTAGTAATATTAATTAATATATACCAGTAGCCATATTAATTACTGAATTGTATTAAGATCATGAGGAAGTGAGAGCAGCAGAATGAATTGCACAGCAGCACAGGAAGTAAGATTGATGTTTGCAGTTCCTCAGGTCTCAGAATGTACATTCATTTTGTGTGAGATGTATATTTTATACCTCTGCCAGAAACACTGTTTGTCTCACAGCTAGCTCCTCATTTAGAGGGCAGATAATAAATAAACTAGGTTAAATATTGAGAAAGCTACAGAACTTCAAACTAATTTATTACTTTACTCCAGTAAATCAGGAGGAAACTCTTCATCCAGTTTGGGTGACATCGTTCCTAGTTCCAGAAAATCGACGCCTCCATCATCTGGTGAGTAGGTAGTGAACCCTTCAGTAAAGGGACTCATGAACCTAATATGTTAAAATTCATGTACCTTTAGACCTCTTCTTATTCCCCATTCTTCTTAGGTAAAACCTGAGTGGTATGTTACCAGACAAGGCTGGTTTGGGGTGGTTTGAAGTAATGGAGTCAATGCCAGGCAATGATAGGGCTGTTAATGGAAAAAACTCCCCCTTTGCTTTTACCACAGAGTTTTGTAGCAAAGACATAATAGATCTGTGAGACTACATTACAGTAGGATAGTGGAAGGTTTGGTCTGGTCTGAGCACTCCTACTAAACAATAAATACTTTCTTGTACAGGAGAAAAAGCAGCAATAAAAATAGAAGTTCCTGAGGTTTCTGCAGTTTCATCAATAAAGACATTATTTTAAAACATCAGGAACATTTAGTTTCACAATTCTGATCATGAGGGTGTGCTTCATGTAATTCTAGAGTACTGGATATTTTTTGCCTCTGACAAATTTTTCAAAAAAGAGCATCAACATACAGATTCAAGTGATATGAAGCAAATACATGGCAAGTTGGGGGAGGATGCTGGCATTAGCTCCATAAAAAAAGCACAGCAGAAGATCACAAAAAAAATTCTATTGAATTCAGCTGCTGTGTTGCTAGATGTTTTATCTTCTCATGTACGTTGTAAACACCTGAAAACAGAAAATATTAATGAGTGTTGCTAGTGCCTTGTATACTAGGGCAAAGACATGGATCTTCCAATCATATTAATTTATATGGAATCTGGTCTACAGAGCAGGCATCTTAAAATGAGCCTGAAGATTTTAAAGTATTTACTTGGTCATTTAAAAGGGAGACAGAGAAATTAAATCATGTTTTGGTAGTGGCTTCATTTGGTTCAATTAATTGAAAAATGCATCTGTCTTGTGAAACCATGGATTTGTTAGTAACAACCAACTTTATTGCAATTGCAGTTTGTTTATAAAAATTGCACCTCAGTTTAACTTCTCTTTTATTTTGAAAATATTGTATTAGTTTACTAATGTATGTTCGTGACAAGTGTGTAGAGCACACCTTAATCTTTTATTTTCTGATGGCTTTAAACTGATGTGTTTACTGTTAAGGTCAACTTTTTCAACAACTGCATTTTTGTAGTAAAATTGTCCATGGACCTAGGTTGTAATTTATAGTTAGAGCATTTGAAATGCTGTAATATTATTTGCTATCAAAAAAAAACACTTGAAGATTAGTACATATATTTCCAGAATCTTGCACAGAATTTAGAGTTAAGAGCACAGATATCACCTAGATTACCAGCTGACTGATTGCTACCTATCCTCTAATTTTCATTGCATTGAGTAATTTCTTCTGTCTTTCAAGAAACATGGTTTTCTGGAGAAAGAAGGAAATCTGTTAAAGTTTATTCAGTTACAGTGAAGATTTGGAAAATATGTATGGATAGTGCACATTAACTTATTCTGTGGTTGCAAGATTTTGAGTCTACAATAATTTTTTGCTTGTGACATGCTGAGAATGGTGAAAGAGGCATAGTTGGTGACTAAAACAAGAATTAAAGTATTTAAACAAGAATTCAAGTGACTTGGAAGCACAATTCAATTATTATTCCCACACTTCCTCTATTTGAAAGTATAATTAATTACAAATACATCAATTATTTATAAGTTGAAGAATACCAACTGAATAAGTTAATTTAATTTTTTGAGTCAGGAATGGGTTTTTTCAATATAAAATAGTGCCACAGAAAAACCAAACCAAAACAAACTCACAAACAAGATGAAGAACCAGTAAAAAACAAATGAAAGAGAGGCTCATATCCATTTAAATAATCAATATTGATATGGTAAACAATCCATACAGTCCTGTTAGGCCACCAAACTGGGTAAGAATAATGCTGAAAATGACTGAAAAAACCCAATGAACTAAAGATAGTTAACAGTAAAATAACTGTCACAGGAGATGTTCTGTAGTGTGAAGACTGAGAATGAAAAAAGGGGATATTGGTAACTAGCTGATTATTCTGCATTTGTTTCTTACAGGAAAAGCTTAAGGTAACTGATTTTTCTTTACTGACAATTTTGGTTGAACATAGAACCAAAGGAGTTTTAATGTGTCTTATTGTGAGTGATTTACAGCATCTGTGCTGGCCTGTATTCAAGAAAAGATAATATGTTCTTTTTATACTTATGAAGAGGATGAAGGAACAGTGTTGCTGGAAGAAAATGTTACATGATTCCTGTGGCTGTTTTTAGGAGCAGGATTATAGAAACAGGATATGGATCTACTCACTGGGTTTTTCCCGGGAGGGGCAGACTCAAAGGCACAGTAACTCAAGGAATGTCAGGTATCAAGGCATTAGATCTGTGGATAATTCAAATGGGAAAATGTACTTTATGCAAACAAAAGAGATTGCTGCCCCAAGTGTCTCTTACATCAGTAGCTGCACGTAGGCTTGACAGAAATATTTATTTGTTACATAGTTTATTAGCACATGCCACTGTATTAGTTGATGTCCCACTCATGAAGCAGATGAAATCAGGTCACTAAGATGGTTTCATAATAGTTTGCAATGATTATTTAAGGGTTTGGATAAAGTCAATACAAACGATTCCGTACAGATCTATATAGGGTTAGGCTCAGTTCAACATCATGGCATGGCAAGATGAGTGTGTGTTACCAGAGAGAGTGGAGAGGTGGGTAAGGTCTTCACTCAGGAGGGTGATGATGTATGCATGTTTATAATTCACTTTTGTGCACCTGCTTGCTTTCTGAAGGCAAGTTTAAATCACTGCTTAAGATCAGGATTGATTGTTGTAAAACAAGAAAGGTTTTGTTTGGTTTTGTTTCGTTTTAGACGTAGTTGGCAGAGTATCTGTCCTACTCAGCATTCAGGATAATAAAGCTTTGCATTTTAAAGTGTATTTATTACTGAGTCTGTGAGGATTCCTGTTGAAACTGGAATTTACTTACTTGCTAAAAAGGGTAAATAATTTGTGGTTGTGGTATAAGCATTTTTTGTTATATATTCTTTTGGGGTAGAGATTGAACAGCAACAGTTTATTGTATTTGTTTCCATTTTACCCTGCCTACGTCCTCACTCTTCACATAGGATCCATGTCTCTGAGCCAAGCTGGGATAAATTTCCTTTCTTCTGCTATCCATTCTTTTTAGTTTTCACTATTAGTAACCTATGTTAAATTATTCCTAATAAATGTATCTTATGAGTATGATGCATTTTTATTTAAAAGATTAAAAATGCCAATTGTAGTCCATCCTGAGATAAATGTAACATTGAACCAATGTTAAATAAATTGATAAATGAACATTGTACCAATATCTGGCTGATTTTGTCATCAAAAGTGATTTTTCTTCTACTTCTTCATTTCCCATAGACACAGTAGTGACATTTCAAATTTCAGTTGATGATACCCATTTTCAATTAGTGTTCATTGCTATAAAATAATCCAAATGTTGTTGACCAAGTTCTGTTGTTTACATTGGTGGAAGTCTTATCTATTCAAGTGAATCCTTTGGATTTACACTGGTGTAACAAGAACAAACTTGGCCATTGGTCTATTTTGTAAATGTTGCAGTAGCTGTTACAGACCGCCTTCTGTCTTCTAATCCTAATGTACAGCATCTTTAAATTTTTCCCTTTGTTTTATTGTGGTTTTTTCTCATGGTTGACTTTTAATTTTTAATTTTATTTCTTTAATTTATTACTCTGGGCAGTTTTGTTTCTCTTTACCTGTAATTTCCTTTTTAACCTATCTTTACTTTCCCTGTCATCTGATAATTCTGAATTGTTTGTCTGTATATAGCTGTAGACATAGATGCCACTGGCTTAGATGCAGAAGAAAATGATATTCCAGCAAACCATCGCTCCCCCAAACCCAGTGCAAACAGTGTAACATCACCCCACTCCAAAGAGAAAAGAATGCCCTTCTTTAAGAAGGTAACACCAACTTCCAAGCTCCCATCTGTCCAGCTGCTCACCTGCACTGCGTCGCATTTCTAGTCCTGTTAACTGTCTGCGTCCTCTGACCAGCCAATAACATGCATGCTTTGTTGTTCTTTGTTTCTTTTCCATGCTGCTGTAGCTAAGCAGAAGCAGAAATCGGTAAGTTTATATCGACATCGCCTGTGTTTATCCTGCCACTGGCATCATTAGCATTATGAGTCCAGATTAACAGTGCAGCTATTGTAGAATTAAGGATGAGGAGATGTGTTGAACTGGTAGTGGATTCATTACAGGAAAACAGGCAAAAGTTCTGTGTGTCTGTGAAACTCTGCTACGTGCTTATCCTTTTTGATGGAATAATAGGACACACTTAGAAGGCCTTCTAAATGTTTGAGAAAACTATTTCTAGCATTGTAATGCACCTCTCTAGTGCATGTTTATTCTTTCTATATCTTTCTCAAGTTTTTTTTTTTCTTTATTACTCAATCTGTTGAAATCATTATTGGAACCTATCAGATACTCATTTTGGACTATGGAAACAAATTGTCAAATTCGTTGTATTTTTAATTCAGTCTATACTTAAGCTTCTAATTCACTAGGGGCAAAGTCTGCAAGTGCACAAGACCCGTGGAAAACCTCAGACTTGTTTTGACAGTTTACTTCAAGTTTTTCCTGTTGTCATGTATAAATTATCAGCCAAATGTTCTTGCCATCCATCAGTGAGACTTTTTTAGTATCTCAGCTATTGGAAATGGTACTGGTGGTTCCCAGGAGAGCCAATGTCTCTCCATAGATAACCTAGATAACTACAGAATTATGCAATTGGCATCCTGTTGCAAAAAGCTGCAATAGGTTTCTAGGGCCTTTGCTGGAATAAGTTAGCAAGGCATTAGGTAGCAGCCAAACTATGTAGTGAAATACCACATTTTGACTTTTCTGTTTTAAAATCTTTAGTCTTCATAGCTCTCATTCGTTTGGTTTTAACCACTCACTTAAATCTACAGGTAATAACAGACTGTTAGAGTGCTTAAACAGTGCCATGAACAAAAGTTGTCCCTGCTGTGGATGCTCTCGTATTTAACAAGTAGATCTTTGTTCCTGTCTCTCTTTTCTTGAACTCTTTCACATAGTAGTTGAATCCTTCTCATTTCTGAAGTCACTACTATTGGCTTCAGTTTCGTCTCTTAAGTCTGGTGTGGAAATCAACAGCGGGTTCTTACTTCTCAGTAATTTCTTATTTAATCATATTTTTAATTGGATAATACATGCTGACATGTATTGGATGCTGTCTGCATAAGCATCTTTCAAAGATGCAGCTTCTAGATGAACCACCTTAGACATGGATGAGGGTTAGTCCCATGTCTTTCTTTCACTCTGTGGTGCCTCTTTTCTTCCATATCAGAATCATTACTAGTGTTAGGGGGGTTTGTAATACTGACATTTACAGTACATACTGGATGGCCATCCCAAAGTAATCTACATAGTCAAACCACTGAGTAAAGCCATATGGTCAAATCTGCCAGTTTTTATTCTGAGTTCATATTTGAACTTGAATCTGCAATGAAAGCTGTATAGTTCAGAGCCAGTCTCTTAGAAAATATTAGATTCTCTACTGCTAAATTAAAGAACTTTAATGCTTCCATTAGATAACTTCTACTCAATTTCTGCTGACAGCTTCATTATTTCAAGCTGTAAAGATTAGAGAAAAAAATGCCCATTGCAACAGAACAGATTTTAAAAATACCCCATATTCCATCAAATAAGGTAATTTCTGTGCTTGCCCTGATTGTCAAATAGGTGGTTAACTTCTAGCATGAATGCCTTTGGTTAAGTCAACCACATTAAGACAAAGATCTGTTGCATCAGGGCACTCATGCTAAAAGCACTTGCACAACTGTAATGAATTTTTCTTAGAATCTTTCTCAAATACGCTTATCAGATTATTAAAAATGTTAGCAAGAGCAGTGGAGGACTGCTTTTGGATACAGGCCCAGCCTAATTGCAGGGGTTTGCTTTGAAATGTGTTGAGTCAGATTCTGTACTGAAAAATAAATTAATTTCACATGCTTATGATGCCTTGGGCACTGGTATTCATTCTCATGTTATTAATTATCTTGTGAAACTACAGGTAACAAAAAACAAATTACATTGAGGGACATTCACAAAACTATTTTCTGTGTTTTAGACTGCTTTAGACTGCTGCTTGTGTAGCATTGTGTGCTGTCACTGTATAAATGTCTGTCTTTGTGGGTTTGTGTTTTGGAATGTATATACTTATTTTAATGTTATTGCGAAACACCTTGGGATACATTGAGTTCTGGAACAATGAACAATGTCTGTATTCTGTGATCTTGACTGATGTATTTGTACTATGTAAGCATTTGAAAAATAGATCTGGCATTTCTTTTTCTGTAACACCCACACATTTCTGGGTTTGGATTTCAATCTTTTATTCCCAAGACAAAGATAAACCAAAACTTTCCTTATGAACAAAAACCTCTTTCTGGTAAGACCCCATTCATGGTGATTTATATTGAGCAGACACTTACTAAAGAAGCAAAAATACCAAACTCAACAGTTTGATTTTTTATATTGTATTGTGATAACAGTATAAATTTTTTGCAATCCTTAAAAGGAGGCAATCTTTTTTATCTTTGTATGTTAGAATACTTTTTTAGAAATTGTGCATGATACATCAGTTAGTATTTTGATAAATATGGTACTACCAGAGTCCATTCCTGGGTGGTGACAAGAACTTCCCAAAGTGGAAGAAATGCTATCCCAAGCTCTGCTTATGATAATTTTCTAGAAATACTAACTTGATCAGTCTTTATTTTGATTTAATTTGTAATTGAATTGTGGGTGCAAATGTGGACGTCAGACTGAGTGCTGCCATGGGAATTTGCAGTGATGTCACAATGTTTTTTCAAGCAGTGGGCAGATCTGAACATTATAAAAAGATGCATTATGCTTTTCTCATTCCCTTTTGTTTTATTTTTCTCTTTCATAATTTCCTATATAAAATTTCTGTTGAAAACAGATGTCACAGCTGTAGAGTTAACCATTTCAATTCATTAGTTGTTGGAAATAACCTTTTCAATTTACCAGTTAGGAATTATGCAGTGGGAAATGTGCATGACCCAGAATAAGAGTTTTTAACTATCCAGAGTAAATATGAAAACAGTAGGAAACCCTAAAGTCAAAGAAAAGTTTTTTCAAAAAAAAATCCCTGAACCTCTTATGTCCTTATCTTGTGCTTCCAGTTTCTGGAAAAAGTTCCTGAGTCTGAGATTCCTGTGACATTACTGGAAATTCAGAGTTCCTAATACTGTTGAGAGTGTGTAACACTTTCTCTAGGTGCTGTGATGCTGAAAGCTTTTTCTGTTTTGCAGACAGAGCACATCCCTCCCTATGATGTAGTGCCTTCTATGCGACCAGTAGTTTTAGTGGGGCCTTCTCTGAAGGGATATGAGGTAACTGATTGTTGTAAATGGTTTCATTTTTGACAAAATGCTGTGCTTCATTTGTATTTGATAATTTATAACATAGGCAAACATCAGACTGTTTTTACTTCTACTGAATAGCTGCTTATTTTTATTTTACTTCATCTCAGAGTTGAGATTAAGAATAAATTGCATTCCAATCCTGTTGTTTCGATACAAGATTTACTGTCAGCTTTATTCTGTAATATTTTTAGCATTCAGTATTATGATTTTCCTGTGTGATTATTAATTTGTTGGTTTTTTCCTTCTAGGTAACAGATATGATGCAAAAAGCATTATTTGATTTTTTAAAACATAGATTCGAAGGGCGGTAAGTACTTTGCAATGCAAATATACTTCAGGTTCCATTTGGGTATTACCAGGTCTTTAAGAAATAATAACATTGGACAAAATTAGGAATGACAGCTAATTCCTTGGTCAGTGCACTGGTAGTGTGGATTGGAAGTTTCCTTGACAGAGCGTGCAGAGGCTGTGTTGCAGTGAGAGGTGTTCTGGGGCATGTATTTGTTGAGAGTGGAAAAAAAGGAAGTCTTCTTCTTGATGACTGTGACATTCACACTCCAAATTGCTATTTATCTATCTACAGATTAAAAAGTGATTTCAAGTATTTTTCAAGTGATATCTCATCAAAGCTTCCCAGGTTTAGAGCAAGCTGACAAGAGCCACAGTTCCTCCTCAGCTCTACTTCCTCACTTGGCATCCAGCTTGGAAGGAGTGATATGGGATTCAGACTATCTGATGTCTGGGATTGTCAGACTTTTGATCCCTCAAGATAGGAGCTGGTTTGACAGTTCTGGGCTCTATAGTGGGAAGTTTCAAAAGGACTGGGATGAGGGGGTGGGGCAGTCCCCTACCTTGCTGAAATATGGTCACCCTTGGCAGCAGACCGGCTGCACTCGCTGGGTTCTGATCCAAGTGGTTGCAGCACACTAGGCTGCAACACAATGGGATTTGTGTTTGAGCCTTCAGGCATTACTGTGGTGCAGATGTCAAATGATAGTCTGTCTCTAAAAGCAGTGCCGTGGTCTGTAACTCCAACATCACAGACCCATGGAGCAGAGACATCAGATGCATTCTCCAGACATGATTTTATTGGTTTTGCATCAAGCTCCAGATTGATATGTCCTAATGGGTTGACACTGGGAGGAAAAATTGTGAAAACAGGAAGATCTTATAATAATATCTGTAACTTCAAGGAATGTTCTATTTAGTTTGGAAGTAGTCAGATCCATAACACTGTTCTGTGTGTCCTGCTGCTGTCAAAACTTTGAAAAGGGAGCTTGAGGTTTTTTGTCAATGGCTTCAGTTCTTCAAAATACCAGGCATTGTGGTTTAAACTGATGGATTTTCTCAGTCAGAATAATGATGTCAATACCTAACCACTTTAGTAATCCCTCTTTATATTAGTCAGGATTGTCAAACCCTAGATAACACGCCTTCAGAATTGGAAGTTAACAAAACATTTGTTGCAAGCAGAAGAAAATTATTGCATCTTTATGTATTTAAGTATTTTAGAGCATGTCAGATTTTCAGTTGTAGATCCATCTGTGGCAGGGTGAATCCACAAATACTCCAAATAAAATTTATGTCTATAGTAGCAGATTTGAAGCATCCCAAACTTCAGTAGCAATTGGATTCGTTACTTAAGGTCCTGAACAAATTTGCACCAGAGATTCTCAGATTCATGCTACTGCTTTGAGCTGCCACACTGTTGTCCCTGCTCTCGTTGCAATTGTTTTGCAATATGAACATACACACCCTTTGTTTTGAGAGCAGACTTGGTCTTCCTGATGTGACGTTTCTCAAAGACATGAAAATGTCCTCAGAAAGATGGTAAAAAGTCTTAAAATGAAAAATAGTATTTTTCATAGATTAACAGACTGATAAATCTGGCATTGTTCAGTGTTTTTTGCATTCAAAAGGCAAAAAATTTCAATTGCCTGTAGGAAGAAAGACTGGCAGAAAAAATCCAAATCAACACAAAAAACCAAAAAGCTGTAAAAGTTTGTAGTGTTCTTCCATTAGCAAATAAAGAAAATGAATCAGTATCCCAGTATACATTTGTTTTAATTTTAAGACAAATGGCATCTGTGAGGAGCTGTGCCAGAAATCACAGTCTTTGGTTCTGCTTTTAGCTTAAATTCAATCATGCCTAGATTTCCAATATTATATTACTAGTCAGTATTATGCACATAATTTTTTTTTTTCATATTAACTTCTGGTTCTGTTACATTTTTTTGGTAAGTGCATACACATGTTGAGTTCATTGGGAAATGGCCTACTGGATTACATTTCAGATGAATAAACAGCATCTGACTGTGCTCTGCTAGAGAGGAGCCCTCCCACTTCTTAGCAAATCCATTTCCTCTTTTAAATTGCAAGTAAAATCCTACAAGGAAGAAAAAGGGAATATCATCAGTCCGATGTAACTCTCAGCACGGGAAAAATGTGACCTCTAAACCTCATTAGACCAGAGAGTTTGAAAAGGAACTTAAGGGTGCATTTTGACCCTGTAAAGCAAAACAAACCAAGGTAACTGTTTCCTAGGCAGAAGAATATGCAGAAGGTTATATAGCAAGTCAGTGCAAACAACTGAAAGTAACCACTTTTTTCTTGGCTCATCTTTTCTCATAAACACAAAACTGAGCCTGCCAGATAGTCAACCTAGACTTTTCAAGTATGTGTTTCTCCAAGTTACAGTTCCTATTTTTAGGTGGCTAGCATATTGCTAGCATGAATCTTTCTGGAAAATTATAGGTAGCTCTTGCACTCTGTTAGAAAAACACATGCTAGTAAGCTGAACAATAAAAAAGCCAAAAACCCCCAAACCAAAATAAACAAATAAACCCTGAGTTATATTGCTGGACTAATTTCTCTGATAAGCCTTACCTTTACCATTTAATTCTGCATATCCCTACATGTCTTACAGGTATGGCTAAAGTAAGCCAGGTTGTCATTCAGTACTGTTCAAGAAGTCAGGCAAAGGAGAAACCAGCCTGTTCATACTGGGGATACTGGTGAAATGTCAGACCCTCACCAGACCTGGAGACTCCAGGGAAGTCCCATCTTCCACAGCAATCCCTGACCTCCTCCTGCCTCCCCTCTCCCCGGGCATGTGTAGGAGGATGATTTATCAGTAGTTATTGTAGCAGTGTTAATTTGGATAAAGTTTTTTCTCTGTTCACACTGGGTGAAGCATACTGTGCTGCTGAGAACTTATTTTCCTATAGTCTTAGCCATCTTCTGGTGTTAAACAAGAATTCTCCCCACATCCCTGAAAGATAAATAACGTTCAGTGCTATTTTGCTGTATTTGTTTTGCAGTATATCAATTACAAGAGTCACAGCAGACATCTCGCTTGCCAAACGCTCAGTATTAAACAATCCCAGTAAGCATGCGATAATAGAACGATCTAACACGAGATCAAGCTTAGGTAAGTACCTGTAATGATGCTATCTACAAATTGCCTGTGAAGTGTGCTGCTCTCATGTCATGTGTGTAAGCTAAAAATAGCCTTCTCTCTGCTGTGAGAAAATCACAGTTCCCGTAATTCAGAAACCCTGGCGCTAGAAATCATTTAAAAATCACTCTCAGGTAAACTTCCTATAGTGCTGATTTTGGTTTACTCTGCTTATGCTCAGTTTTCATGTCTTGCTGTTGGCCTCAGTGGGGAGAGGCAGTCATCCACATAAAATCTGAAGACATGTTCTTCTGGTTAAATAGAAGTGACAGTTTTCAAATACTTGGAATTATATGGATATTATTGATATTATGCATTATTTTTCATAAGATTACTAGTAGTAATAGCTACTGACATGAAGCCTGAGAAAAATTATTGAAGTACACATTTTATGAATTTTGTACCAGTTTTAATTAATTGTAAGGCTGGTACAAAGAAAGGAAGGATGCAAAAAGGGAGATGTTTTTTTAAAACTGATTAGCTACATTCATAGCCTAAATATCTGTCATCTTACATGAGTCTTTTTGTACTGAAGCTTGTCCAGTTGTATCAATAATTAAACATTTATTACCCAGAAAGAAAAATAAGCTTAGCTGGGAAGTTGTAATTAAATGTAACCATTTACAGTACAGGTGGCTGCACTGGAGCTTCCCATCCCAAGGTGTCCTTAGAGTTAGGAGGAAAAGGTGGTCATTTTGGAGTCTCAATTCCTGACTGCCTTTGCCTTTCCTCTAGAGTGAGATGTATTGTATCCAGGACCCCGCTGCTGTCACTGGTGCAGTCCTGGGACACCTGGAGATAGCCAAGAGGTCTAGGGGAAGATTCCTAGTCCATGGCAGGGGGCTGGAGCTAGGTGATCTTTAAGGTCCCTTCCAATACAAACCATTCTATGATTCTAAGATGAATCCTGCCAGGAGTCTACTTACTTGTGTAAGGCCTGACTGAGATACAGGACAAAAGCCCCATAACAAATCCTGAGCAAGTCCCCCATCAAATACCCAAAAAGGGGAACTGGCTACCACCTAGGTGAATATTCCAGTCCTTTTTCTGCCTTTACAGAGTTGCAGGTTTCTCATAGTAGCCTTTGAGAGAGATTGGTTTCCCCTGAACACAGCATTGCATCTTGAAAAATTGTAAATTTTGTGGAACAAGAAAGTAGTTTCATTCATCCTATTAAATAAGTTCTTATCAGTTTTGCAACAAAAAATTTCCAACAACACCTGAACTGTGACTGAATATTTAACATTTGCCTAATATAGTAGTAGTTTTTAGAATAAGCTTCTCTGCCTTAAAAATTTTGACTTCCCTTTCTTGAAAATTTGTTTTGTAAAACCTTTGCTCTCAGCTATGAGGCTGTGAATTTTTGCTTGAAAGTAGTCTGTAGCCCCCAAGTGTGTCTTACTTTAAGTGTTTTCAAATATCAAAATGCAGTGTACTGTAACAACATAATTAATATCTTTACAGACAAGAATATTCTTCTGTGAGAATTTCAGTCTTGTCACCAAAGACTGTTTAATAATCTAATGAAAAGATAAAGTGTCACTTACTTTGAGTAGGACTGAAAACTGGTAATAAGTATGGAGGTCAATTCATTATGGAACAAACAGAATCATGGTGATTAAGTTTCCAGCCTCATCGGCAAAGCTTGTGCAATATTGCAATACTGTACAAATATATCCAGCAGTGACAGCATATCATTCATTCCTCATGCTAAAATATTCTCATATATGTGAAACACCTATCACAAAATTCTATACAGGAGAAAAAAAAGATCAATAAAAATTAAATGCTGCCCAATCTTGTACACCTTTATGTCATATAGAACCGTACTCTTGAGAGCATCAACATTTTTTCTTTGTGTCAAGGTACTTTTTTAGATGGAGGTATTTAAAATGGGAGTTCTGACAGAACCTCAGTTTGAGACACCCAAAATATGACAGTGTTTACATATGCAAATATGTGGATAGATGTGTCTCTCTAGTTTTGGTAACAGGCCTGTTACTACCCAAGATTTTCTGCTACATATCAGGTTTTCAGTTGCATATAATTGTTCTAAAAATTAACTGATTTATAAAATAACTTCAAAGACATTTGACCAGAGCAACTGGGTCATTCTAGCATAAAGTTAGGGCAAAAATTAATTTTATATGTGCTAAAATATTCTCAAACCCTTTTCTTTCAGAAGCTGTAATACTTCCATTGTTCTAGTAATCTAGCAGGGTTTTGAAATTTGGTAGTGAACTGAACAAAATTACAGTTACATGCTTCTGAGCAATTTTATGAAAATAATGAGAAAACAGGCACAAATTATTAGAAGCTGCTATTAACACATGCCAGGTTTTGCATCTGAATTGCTTGAAGACTCAGCTTTCCTTGGCAAGGTCCAGCAATGATGCTGAGCAGAACCTCCTCCCAGCAGACTGAATCAGGGCAGCCAAGCAGAACTGAGGTGAAAAGACACTCATCTTCCAATCTGCAGTCCCTCCTTTGCTGTGCAGCATGGAGAATGGAATAAAAAGTCATTTCCTTGAAGGATGCTGTCCTGGAGGAATAGGTGGCTGGCCAGGCTAAGGCAGGAAGGCAAGTAGTGAAAATCCATTATGGAAAAGGTTGGACTTATGGAGAAGGAGCTGGGATAGTCAAACCCACTGATAAAGCACCTCCAGGTCAGTGCTCTAGGCATGGGATAAACCATGGGAGGACAGAAATCAGGCAGGAAGTCAGGGAGGGAAGTGATGTGGCAGCAGTGTTGGGAGGAAAACTGAGATAAAATAAAATAAGCTGGAGTCAGAAAAGGTAACTGCTTTTGTAAGACAGTGGGAAAACCCTTGCAGAAAGCAAAAGAAAAACATACAAGGCATGTTACAGCCTGTTCCCTTGCCTACCTGCAATGTATCTCAAGGCAGAAATAAGAGTCAGAATCAGAAAACATGATTGTAGTCTGCTGGTAGGTAACACACCACTGCTGTGAGTATTTAGTTGGCTGAAGTAGAAGAGGTGAGTGGCAATATCGCACTATATAGTGGAATTTTGTTTTCAGTTTGTGTGATGAATTTGCTATAAGTCAACAAAATGTCCTATTAAAATAATATTATTAGTTTTACAAATTCAAGCAGTGCAAAATAAGGGTTAGAAAGTGATAATAAGAAGGCTAACTGTGCAGCTTTTTAGTATCTTTAGGTTTTGTATGCTGTCATCCAGTCTTTGATCAAATATTTACAGACTACTTTTCCACCAATCCTCTGCCTTAATCTTCTTGAAGAATGTATAAAGTAGTGTGGGGAATTAGATGCAATGGAATTGCCCCAGTGCAATAGTGGCTTTTGCTGCTTTTGATACAGAACTGCTGTGTAGTACTGGATTAGTTATTTACAGATTTTATTAAGGTGGCTATTTTTTCCCAGTGTTCTTTTTATGCTTCAAGCATCTTTTGCAGAAAGACTGAGTATTGTAGCTGAAACAGAAGTTCAAGCTTTGGACCTGTCAAATAGTAGTGTATACCATCAAAGTCAGCATGTTGCATGGTAATGCACTGACTTGGAGAAGGGGGATGGAAAGCAGGCAGTCCTTTATAGGCTACTGGAGCTCCTGTTGGGTACCTTGTAAAATATCAGCCTTGTGGATTCTCATTCCCCAGAAGTTCTCTTATTTTAGGCTCTACTCTTTGCAGACATTTAACTGGGGAGGTATTCTTTTCATTCCCAGCCTAGCTCAAAGAATTTTTTCCTTCTCTCAGATCAGTACTGATACTCTGTACTGACAGTACAGAGCAGCATCAGGAATTTCATGAATCTTAGTACTGATTTCTAAAAGAAGCTTCAAGGTTATGTTCCATTTTGGAAGAAAGAATCCCCAGGAATCAGAATTGCCTGCATTTCTATTCTGAATATAATTTCTACTGGTAATTACTCTGAAGAATCAGACACTACATTTCTGAAAATTAATCCCCCCGAATTATTCATTACTTGTGATTATTCTTTGTAATTCAATTTTCTCTTTGGAATATACGAATAATTCCAGCTTCTCACCTAACTGAGGTGTTTCAAAGGGAAAAATCTTTTTTTTGCATATAACACCAAAGTAAGCTCCACAAAATAGCCCATAAATATTTTATGCATTCTGTTTTCAGAGAAAGATTAGAGCCATGTGTTCTAAATGAGATGTGAAACACATATTTGACAATGAGGAGAAAGTAAATTATTCAATGGCTTCCTATCAGTTGACAGTGTATGGAGTTGCATACTGAATGAGACAGCAGCCCTAAAGGAACAACTATATTATATGTTCCTGAATGTGCTCTCTTGTAATTCAGATGGCAAAAGATTTGGTTTAGAAGAGCTATTTTGGCATTTTGTATTTTATTAGCATTAGCTTTGCAGCCAATAGTATTCTCTACTAATACAGGTTTAATATATACATCATTAAATCAGGGCTCATATCACATTAGTTCTTTTCTAGTATCTCCTGCAGGTCTCCTCAGTTCTGGAAAATGAAATTTTTCTCTGCCTACATTTTCCCTTCTATAATATGAAAATAATAGGGTCTTTTCCCCAAATCACAGGGGTGAGGGGAAGGAATGAAAAACCCCCAGCATTTAAGTAAATACTAAATTTGTGCTGGTTTGGGAGGTTTTTTTTTGTTTGTTGGTTTGTTGTTTATTTGTTGGGGTTTTTTTTCCCCAGACTATCTACAATGACTTAGCTCTGGCCTAGGTATTTAAAACTGGTATTTATCACAATAAAATTTTGTTCTTGTTAAGGAAGAACAGTATTTGTTTTGGTTTGCTCTGAAAGGGTCTCCTGGCTGCACAGCTATGAGATGTGGGGAGATGAGTTGCTCTCTTTCTCTCTCCTCCTTGAACAGTCATTGGCACGTGGACAGAGATCTATGTGGTTTATTCCTACATCTGGTATAACTTAAAAATGCCTTTATGCAAATATATATATATATATTTGCTATACAATATATATAGCAAATATAGCTCCCCAGAACTGCTTTATGTTAATCCAAACCCCTCCTTCCTTCCAGATTCAATAGAAAGATATTTTTACTCATCAGACTTTGTGTAGTGGTACCTCATGCAGCCAGGCCACTGAACTACCCCTCACTTATGATCACGTTTGTGAGCAGAAGTTGTAACTGCAGCAGAGAAGGCTATTTCTTAGACTTCTAAAAATATTTGTTGTTTTATATTATTTTAATAAGTGTTCCATCAATTACTTAAGGTAGTAAAAAAGTCCTGTGCTTGATATATTAATATCAAATACTTTTCTCTGGAAAATAAATGTACCTCTTTTTGAGAACTCTTTCCTTATCACCCAGTACAGGTCTGCAATGTTGTACATAGCACAGAAAACAGTGAAGTGAGCACCATTCTTTGGAATGATTTATTAGAGAAACCAGAATTAATTTCAAAGAGACATACACCAACAATGTGATAATCAGAAATAAGAATAGCCGTAAGAACTGGATTTACAGGATTTTGAGGGAGTCTCAATCAGCTTCTAATGCTACACACACCTATCGACTGACAGTTTGCTTTTGTAATGGAATCAGTTAAAAATAGGCTTGGGGTTTGACTCATTGGAAACCAATGCTGCCACTGAATATCTAGGATAAAATTAATGTTCTCGAGAAGTTTTAAAATAGTGTCTGGCTCATAAAGATTTAGGTGGATAGTACAGTCTTATTCCCCTCTGGCCCAGTTTGAGACAGGACACTCTCTAACTAAGCTTGTTTTGATGTAAAGGGAGATGTTTGCTTGTCAATATTGTTACATGTTTTCACACGTAAGATGTTAGAACTAAATTGAAGGAAAGGCAAATTTCTTTAAAAGCCTAGAAAAAATCTGTAATTTTGAACAGATCTTTTCTCCAAGAATATACAGTACGTGGTTAAATCTGATTCATCTGAAAATCAGCCCCAATTGGCTTAGTTAATTTTTTATATGGACACATGCCATTTGCAGAAACTGAGCCAGCTTTGTGCTTTTGCTGCATTTCTTTGTCAAAAAAACCCAAACCTTTTTCTGTGTATGTTACACTTGTTATAACCTTACCTCATGCTGTATGCTTTGTACAAAACCTGATTGTGTTGGCTTTTTCCATTCTTTGCTTCATTAATGCTCTCCTTTTCCAGATGTTTTAGGTATGTATACAAGCTTGCCAATTACTTTTCCTGCTGTTTTGTGTTCAGTGCTTTATTGTACCCGACAGAACCACCGTGTGTTTCTCGCATCTGGCTCACTGACAGACAAAAGCTGCTCCTGTACTGTGTTGCTAAGTCTTTCTTTTAGAAAACCTTGCTGGTTTTCCTTATTTATTTTCAAGTAATTCTAAAAATAAAGTTGACATTGACAAGTAAACACTACAGATTAGGTATTCCATTGTGCATTCTGAGATGTGTGTACCTAATCTGCGTGTGACCATGGATGTGAAATGTGTCATTGTGTTTATGGTAAATTGATTGCTGTCATGTGCCTGGGAGTGTTTATTTGCTTTCCATGTGCACATGCAGTAACCTGTCAGGCATTACATGCACGCAGTTTGCATGTGCAATTGAGCACCTACCTTTGGAAGGCTGTCTCTAAAAAGTGTGTAGAGCTTCCATTCACATCATTAGGTTGATACCCTAAAGTTTTGTCTTCTGAAAATGAAATATAAATGCTTGAAGAAATAGTAGTGGATTAGCTGTGCAAATTTCAGCCTTGTGGTTTTTTCCCCTTAATATTTGTCTGAGAAGGTATTTGAATGCTTGAAACTATGGTAACAATTTATTTGTTAAATATATATATATATGTGTGTGTGTATATACATATATATGCATACATACATACTGTGTATTATATACATATATGATATTATTATGTATTCTCCATGTCTGGTAATTTATTGACAGTTTTGCTGTACAATAAGTTTCAAGTAAAGGCTTCCTCAACTATAAATCAAAGATAAATTTAAAAGAGTCCTAGCTAGGCCTCATAAAAATTCTTCATTACTTACAGAGGCCAAGGAACAGGAATGCAAAATTTGGACTTAACCAAGAGTGCATTTCCTTTCCAAAGTCTCAGAGATCTAATACAGTTCAAAGAAAACAAAAGAGATGTTCAATGTGTTGTGGAAAATCCCGATTGTACCTTTATAATTTTATGTTCAAGATAGCTGTGACAAATGTCCATAACTCTCACTCTCAAGTGTTAAATATGTTACCTGGTAAACCTTGAACCTGCCTTGAACCAGAATGCAGTAAAATAGCAGCCAGGAGCTTTTGGATCCTCATGAGATGTAGTTATACTTCTTTTTGCCCACAAATGGAGAAAGAATAGCATGAATTTATTATTTATAATTTATAATTATATAATTATTTTATAATTATTATTTATAATTTATTATAGTTATAATTTATCAGTCTCACATGTCCCAAAATACTATTTTATCCTGCTGGGGCAGCCTTGATTTTCTTAACATCTAAGGTCAGAATTTCCCTAATGAATTGTTTGGGTAGTTCTGTATTAAAAGTTTGTTACTAACTTTCCAATATTCTAACTTGCAAATAAGGCTTTGATACAGTATAGGCAAAGCATTTGAATGAAATTTCCGGAGTGTTTTCAAAGGGTATATGGGGGGAAAAGAATCTTGATTTCTTTAAATTAGAAATAAGTCTTGGCAACGTGTTCTTATATTTTCTCATGATACTATGCAGAAATATGTGTGATTGATAATTACATTGAAACAAAACCTGCTCAAAACAAAGTAGTGTAGCAATGTGTTAGAATAATTTCTAAGGTTATGGATGACTGTATTATAGACAGGATACTTGGGTAGGTGAATAAAATATTTTAAGCTAGTCAGCTGTTTGCTTAAGAGTACAGTTTGGTTCCTTTAAAACTATTCACAGTGTAGGTTGAATTGATCCAGGTTTTTTTCTTTCTCCTGGGCTGGTGGAACTGATTAAAGTTGGTGTCTGTGTCCCCATTTTATCCGAGACTAAAAGTTTGCATTGTTTAACCAGAATGCAAAGAAGTCTGGGTTCAGTTCTGTTTTCTGCTAAGAGAGGCATGGATTCATCATTCCCATCACCGTGACAGGGCTGTGATCACCTTTAGGATGGCTGTTGGTTGGTCCTGCTGAGTCTTACGCACGTTGCATAATAACTAAACTTTCCCTGGAGAAGGAACTGGAATCCATGTGTTTTGCCTCCCACTCTGAGCATCAGGCTGCAGAGTCAGTATCTCTCCCACTCAGTGAATACGCAAATGTTTTGTGAGTGGCACACCATCAGCAGGAGGGCTTGAATAGCCAGGGATGGAGTAGTTCCACGTCCTGTCTGTGAGGAAGGATGAGCATTTTTATTTGTTTGTTCTGAAAAAAACAACAGACCAAGGGAACACTTTCTTGGTGCCTATGTATGGACTAGATCTGTAAAAACATGTAGCACTGCACTGAGTAATGAGGCATGGTGCACAAATACCCAAGTTATTGCCAGCTGACATGATGATATCCATCCTGAACTGTGCAGAGACACTTCCTTGATCCCCTGGACAAAATAAATGTTAGACTGCTTCTTTGCTCAGCTTTCCTATTACCATTACTCCTTAACAGAGTGTGAGGGAGCTTGATGATAGGAGCAGTGCTGTGCTGCTGCATGGCACCTTCTGGAGCTGCTGTGGTTCTTCCTGGCACAGTCATTTCAGTGCACCCTTGTGCAGTGCTCAGCCACTTGTGTTACTGCTGCAATCTGCTGCTTTCAATCCTTTCCATTCACAAGCCATTAAAATTTACTTCCAGTTTAAACTTGGCATAAGAAGCATCATTCCATGAATGCTGTTGTTTGCTAGCCCAGAGAAATGAGGCAGGAAGTAGACATTTTTATGTGCCATTTAGTATTTTTAAATGACACTATCTGTTTTATATTTTCACATAATTACGGTGCTGCATTTCAGGAGATGTTAGTCCATTATAAATAGATCCTGGTTATGTTGAGGTTTCCAAACATGACATTGTTTCTGTCAATACCACTTGGACGCGTGTGTACATTAAAAGCCATCTGAATTCTGCCTAAACTGAGCCTGAGCAGGCAGGAGGAGGAAAACCCTGCAGCACCTCACCCCACAGCTCCCCTTCAGCAGAGCCCAGACAGGAGCTCCAGGCAGAGCAGCGGACATGCTTCTTCTCTCCTTTCTGCTGCCTTATTCCTTGCAGGAGCCCCATCTGTTAGGCATGAGTAACACATGCAGCCACTTTTCCTGGAAAATATTGTCATCCTCCCACTCCCACCCTCCCCTTTTTACGTAACAAGCTAGTGGCTAAGGTATTTGGTGGAGACCAGGGAAATCTAAGTATAGTCACAAAACTACATTTAGGTTAGACATTTGATTAAAACACCTGTAATCCAGGCATCTTTTGACCAGTTGCTTGAGGACTAAGCTAAAGCATTTATTCCCTCTTGCTTATTTTTTTCAAGATTGTTTCCTTCTTAGCTGGATATGCTGGAGCAGAGGCACAGAGCATTCTGCTTCCCAGCACTGGGACACCCCACAGGGTGAGGTGGGTCATGTAATCCTGCCAGGAGACTGTGGGACTGAACCTCCCTGCCTGGGGAAGGAATGGAGACTGCCCAGCCCAAGTCCCCGTTCACTCCCAGCCTGCCCAGAGCAGCACTGCTGCTTGAGGGGAGGAAAGAGGAAGATGAGAAGAAAGAGGCCAAACACTTATATACTTGTAGGGTTTCTTCTAAGCTTCCTCTGCTGTGCTCAAACCCCTTGTAGCTGATTGGATCACCTGGGTAGTGTCTCAGCCTCGTTGCTTTGTTTCCAGTGAGCACAGACCCCTGGTGCAGCCCGGGGTAGCCTGCTGTGGCCTGCATTCTGCTTACAGCAGTACCCCATGGTGACACTGGTGGGTTTTCACTCGATATTAAGCATGTGTATACACACACATGCTCACAAATTAAAATTTAAATTTTTTATTCTGTCAGTCAAGCTCATTATTTTGTTCTCATTAGAGACTTGTGCAGGCACAGCTCAATATTTTCTTTTTTTGTAGTTTTCTTGGATTTCAGATATGACCTTTACTCATTTCTAGCAGGTGTTTTTGGTGCAAGACTTTCTCAGTGGTTTTAAGGCACTTGGATAAAAACTACATTTTTTTCTTTCGCCTTTGTTATGGAAATCCTGAGGTTGCCTTAAACTTCTCATTACTTTAGTTATAGTCATGGAGTTTAGTGGTTAATTATTTTTAAGTAACTGTGTTTGTATAAAAGAATTAGCATAAAAAATCATGGCTACTGATAGCTGTTCTCCTCAATTCATAAAATTATTTCAAAGCCATTTGTTTAAGATGTTGCTAATCATTTTGTATTGCATACATTGACAGAGTTGTGTTCTTTTCATTCCATATGTCTGTAATATCAGGAGCCCGTTTAAAAAAACTAGAATGCTTTGTCTCTGTGCCTATTGCAGTTGAAATCATAATTTACATATCTGTTTCAATGAACAAGACAGAGCCATCAATACCATAGACAGGAGACAAGGTCAAATTTAATAGGATATAAAAGTCATACTGTGCTCAGTTGAGAGTATGTGAATTTCACTGCTCCTTGTGAAGATCAAAATTTCTTTGCTGTCTCTAAGCAGTAGTTTGTGCTTCACTTGACCTTTTGCAGGCCAGATGCATGGCCATTTTGCATCTCGTCCCTCTCATGGAACTGCTATTTCATCAGGGTCTTGCTGAAACAAATTGCTGACGTAGCCACTGCTCTCTCAAGCTGTGTCCTGGTGACTCCTGGCTGCTGTGGATGCAGCCCAGGATTGCAGGAGGGTTGTGTTTCCCCAGCTCTGTACCACAGAGGGTGTTCCTGTACCATGGCATTACATCAGTGACCCTAAGTTCCACCGTAGTTTCATCATGTTATTAGTGAATTGACAGAGCTAAAATGTTGTTGTATCTTTGCCTGTATTTTAGGTGAGATTATTGTAGTGAACTGGGAGGGCTTTTTTCTTGGAATTCACTTGTGAGGTCCAACTGGTGTAAAGAATATTTGTCTGCCCCATAGTGGGATAAGTGATTTACTTGTCCTCTCATTGCACTGAATTTCTATTCAAGGTGCAGTAGTGATATTGATAATTAATATTTGGAAGTAAGTTTAAATGTGCTGTATTTAAAGTTCTCTGGGAGATGTGTACTTACTGTTTCTTAGAGCTACTCCTTATTGTATGGAATAAATAGTTGAGTGCTTCTGTCATTTAAAATATGTTCACTTTCTGGTTACCAAGGAGACCATATGAAATAGATTGTAAGGGTCACTTTAAAATTTGGTAGCTGATTTCTGGGTTTGAGTGTTGTAGCTGGGCTGTCAGCATTTCATTATGATTGTCACCGTAATTCTAATTATTTTTATGCCTCTCATTATGATTTGGTAAATACGATTTATTGGAGTTTAGTGTTATAACTTCACTCTTATGCCTCTGCAGTACATAAGAAGGGATACTATTATAAATAGATGGTATTCATGGAGGTGGAAAAATTGCAAAGCTATTACTTTGCTGTTTTGAAGATACCCTACTGTCACTGTTCTCAGCTTCCTATTTTAACTACCAGTGACATTTGTGTTACTATCCCCACATGACTTTTTGAGTTCTTTGCTTACTTTGGGCAAAAGTCTGAGAGATAATTCATGTTGAATGTCTTGTTGTGAAGGAATTTTTACAGGTAGAGAATTTGGTTTTTGAGAGATATTGCTAAAGAAAAATGAAAACCAAAGCAGTAGCAGTGGATAAAGCCTTTGTCATCTAAAAAGAGAAGCTACTATTATGTAAGTAATTGCAGCAATCTTACAAACTTGGAATTCAAAGAAGATTCAAGCAAAATGAAAGTTTTTCCAGAAGCTGAAGAAGTACTCTAAGGAACAGGAGATCAGGACCTCTTCAGCAAACCCTGTGGCATTTTTCTCATCCATTCCTGACTGAAGAGGTAGAGGCACATGTATTAGTTCACCAGTCATGCAGTGGAATTCCTTGAACTTTTCTCCTATACCCAGGTTAAGAAAAATAGGTACTGAAATAGATTCTAATTGACGAAAAATATCTCTCTCCATCTTCAGACTCAAGTGGAAACTATGGGTTCATAGGAGCAGAGTTACCTGCAGTTATTGCCGTGGGTGTGTTTCCCAATAGGACATACCCTGAGGTATGCTCTGCCCTGGCAGAGAGCGTTTCAAAAAGTGTAGCAGGAAATCTAGTCCACAGAGATGTGTTCTCTACTGGCAGAAAAGTGCTTTGAGCAGTGTAGAAAATACTGCCTCCCCAGACAAAATTACTGTACAATCTCATAGAGACAGATTTTGCTGGTTATAAATTGTCTTGAACAAGAGTTTTTTAGCAGTCTGGAATGGTCTTAAAACAACACATTAACCTGGTTTGAAATTGCAGGAAAGCAATCTAAACTCATCATCAGAACAGCGTGACAAATTATCTCTGATATGTTTATTCTAGCTGTCATTTGAACTTAAATTAGGGATAGATTATTGACTATCTTCTACTAAAACTCTGAGACAGTGGTATTCAGTGATTTCAGCAGTATCTCTATGCAACAAAGTTGTAGAAAATGTAATTGTGAATGTGTCAAGAACCATCAGAAGTTCTGTCTTAAAAAATGTGGTCCTAATTCAGACAGCAGTGGGACCACAGTGCTTTTATTCACCAGCAGCAAAGCATGCATTGATGTTTTCCATACCACACTGTGCACGTCTCACAATGTTCACTGCTGTAAAAGACTGATTGTATGTGCTCACCCAAAACTGCAGATAACCACAAACAGTTGGAAGTGATCTCTAATAAATGTCTACCTCCTCCAATAAAGGCTATCATATATAGATTTTCTGATGACCATTTAGATGTTACTTTGTTTATAAAATGACCATAGCAATCACCTATTGATTTGGAACCAAAATATAAGATGGGATGCCTTGCTCTCTCTTGAAAATTTTGCAACCTTTTTATAGTAGCTGATTTATTCAGTTGCTATTCTAAGATAGAAAAAATCAATCTCATCATATGTCTTGAAAGAGACCATTTGATGTAGAAAACTCTGTCTCTAGCCAGATCAGATAGGTTGTGTTTTCAAGCAAAAGTTAAGGGTTTGCCAGCATAATAGATAAAAGCCAGTAATGTAATTTCAAAAAACTCTCTGTTAAATTTTTGGTACTTCTTCTTGACCTTTAAGTCTTTGTTGGTTGTCTTCTAATATTTTCTTTGAATAGGCTAGATATCTAATCTGCTTTTGGTTCATGAAGGGTGCACAAGCTTTAAAGGGAAACATATATTTATTAGTCTTGTCTGGCCCAATGACTTTCTTTATAAACTTGCATAAATCACCCAGCTTCTCTAATTCCTCTGTGAAATCAGCTGATAGCAAGATCTGAGCAGGAAAATGTGATTTCATTTTAAAGATGATTTTGCTATTATAAGGTGTAGTTTTGTTTCATTGGGGAATGAAGACAGTTTCTACACCACTTGTGAAAGCGGATGCAGCCCATCTGTCTTGGAGAGTTTGCCCTGGAAAGTACTGCCAATCAGACAGGGTGCTGAGGAGATGGGAGCATGACTACCAGAAGAAAATATTATTTTCCTCTGGGAAAATCAGCTTTCCACAGCTCCTGGGATTGTAAGGAAGGTATCATAGCATTATTTGGATTATTCAGTTATTTTCTCTTATAAAAGTGTTTTACACATAATAGCCAAATTTTTAACATGGTACCATCCTGAGGCCAGTAGAACAAAATCTGTTTTCCAGAGCTTTGATAAGTTGAAGTAATTGGGAAAAGAGCAGTTTTGACTAGTATAATAATCAGTACTTCCTAATGCCTATCTCAGGCACTCCAGTTTGAGCAAACTGGTTACTGGGTAAGATTGCAATCTGAGCTGACATTATTTACATGTGGCAGATAAGGTTGCCATTTGATGCAGCAACCCTTTTTCTTATATACATGGTCTGGGGTCATGTAAGAAGGTGTTATCAGCAGCTCTGCAGCCTGGAAGAGGAGGAATTGGTGAAGTGAGAGAGGCAGGCAGTGCCTGCAAGAGCAGCAAAGCAGGGGTGAAACGCCCTCATTAATTCTGCATTCATTACCCTGCTGTGCCAGGATGTGCACGGAAAACAACAGCTCCTGCAACCAGAGAAGGAGCAACACACCAGTCTACTGTATTGTCACATTTCTTAAAGCTAATCACCTCCTAGTGTTTTCTCTAAGTCTAATTTTCTACTTTGCAGCTGAAGTTCAAAGTGAAATTGAACGGATTTTTGAATTAGCCAGGACACTGCAGTTGGTAGTGCTTGATGCTGATACCATTAACCACCCAGCTCAACTGAGCAAAACCTCTCTGGCTCCCATTATAGTATACGTAAAGATTTCTTCTCCTAAGGTAAATATTTTAGATACCTTCCTGTTCTTTCTTTTC